>BJBW01000521.1:607061-690935 GCA_004320125.1 Scolopax mira
TGGACTAGATGATCTTTAAGGTCCCTTCCAACCTAGATAATTCTATGATTCTATGAAATTTCTACTGGCTGCTGGCATGGTCCTCTTTATCGTTTGTTCCTGGCAGGACCTGAGTGTGCTGTGAGCTATGCTTGCAACTGCACTCACCCAGGATTTAAGTTACAGTAATACATTTCAGCAGAAATGAATATGCCCATCTGAACTCCAGGCCAATTTCATTGCAGTGACACAGAAATAAAGTGACAGAAGCGTCTGCCAGCAGTCTCAAGCACAGGGCAAACAGTCTGCACAAGCATTTGAAAGAGTTTTAAAGAATAGTATTCCTCCTTAGCTTATTATCTTGCTGTTTACTATGTTGGAACCAAGATTAAAATGCTTTAGTGTTTACTGAAGCAGCATATATGGTATCTAACAGCATGTTATTTTGTGCACACTGTTTAACATTCTTTATTGCTCCAACTCATAAGGTTTATTTGAAATCAGTGGAGGAATTCATCCCATCCACCATTTACTCAGCTATTATCAGCAACTGCAAAAGTGCCGTGTAGAGAATAAACACTGGTTATTTATGAGCTTTTGCAAGCATGCAAACTCCTGATAGAAAATTACATTTTTAAGATCCATTATTATTTATGGCATGTTGTGTGTCACTGGATGTGGTTGCATTTTGTATATAGGTTGCTCCAGAGGTAACCCCCAAAAAGAACTGTAGCTGGTTTTACTTAGCATTGCAATTGTTTTATGCTTGATTCCAGCCTCCTCCTCTCCCTCCCACTCCCCCACACAAGCAAAAATCCTTTTTCTTTTGCTGGTAGCTACAGTGAGCATAGATCTGATGGACAATTTAACTCTACCTAATGGTTTGAAGAAATCTTAGTCAAGTAAATGTCCCCTGTCAGAGGGGAAGACTGATCGTGGAATACTTCTCCCAAATGCCAAGAAATTTCCACCACAGGAGATCAATAAAATGTTAGCCAGACATTGGTCAGGAATAATTTAGATACCATTTACACATATGCGATCAGAGAGAGGAGAGATCCCCGCTCAGTGGAACATGAGCCACTTCACACGGGGACAACATTTGGCTTAATCTGAGCCACGGACCCACGCTCGCCTACAGGCAATTCCTGGCTGTCAGATCAGTTAAGGAAACTCTTCTAAATTCTCCAGCTAAATGTAGGAAAATGTTGCATGTTTTTCCAATATTTCCACTTATTCCAGTTGGCTTTTTAAGTTTGGTGCATTAATACATTTTAAATTCTCCTCTTCTACCTCTGTGAAATTGGTCCTGGTCTTGTTACCCAGCTAGAGACAAGGGTGTACATAATAGCTAGTGATTGCTTCAGATGAGCAATTTGAGTGGAAATGTTTAGTGCAGCTTCATGTTTCATCTTCCCAGAACCTCGGTGACATCTCATCTGGAACAGTTGGTTTGCATCACGTCTCTGTGTCTGTATTCCCAGGTTTGATTATGTGAGCTCTCAGAGGAAATAAATGCCAAGAGCTATGTACCTTTGCTAACTAGCATTCTTATGCTGGTTGTGCATAATCAAGCAGCACCTTTCATCCAATAATATATTTAAAATATCTTTTAGACAACGCCCAATTTGATGAGGCTGACTCTGCAGCAGCAGGGAGCATGCATGGTACATTGGGCTTTAGAGTAATGGTTTAGATCTCTCTACAGCATGTAGCACACATAAGCTTTGAAGCATAAAAATCATAAATGATTAACCTACTTGATTTCACATAAATGATAGAAATATGCTCTTCGTGGATTATTTTATTGTCTAAAAACAAAGGCATTATGTCTTCATGTGATGAGGTCTTTTAATGGACTTTAGCAATGCTTGTCTAGTTTGTTTTAATTGACAATTTTTCACTGTATTAATTGCTAATTATTATATATTTGTATACGTGACACTTCAATTACCATCATGTGATCATAACTGTTTGGACTGAACACTGTCTCATCTCCATGAGCTATTTCTACTGCAAGATGGGCAGCCTTAAAAGAATAGCATCCATTTTTCTTTTCTTTTAAACAAAATTTAAAATAAGAAAGAATCCTACTGAAACATCCAGTTTGCAAGAAAACATGAAGGGCCTTTGTAAGAAACACTAAATCAGCATTTTTTAACTTTTCAATAAAGCAACATCTCAAGTCAAAATTTTGGGGGAAGATATACTATGAAAAGAAAATGTATTAATGCACACCAACATAGACATTTCCAACAGCAATTAAAAAACCAAAACCAACAGATATCACTTCTCAAGAACACTAAGATCTACGAGTATCTTAAAAATAAAACACTGCATATTTTTATATTTCTCTAGTTTAAAAGTGCTCCAGAAGCCTCCTTTGGATTTTCAGGTAATGTTTAAAAAGAGTAACAATCTTAGGGATTGTTATTTTCCACAGAAGCTACTGGCTGCTTGCTATGTTGTTTTTTTAAATAAGAAAACCCTTCAGGCAGTACATCCCTGCCTGGTTAAAATCAGCAAAATCAGACAACGTGCAAGACACGTCAGAAGCACAATTCCTGTTGGGCTCATATAAGAAACAGAGAATTTTAGTGGTTTTTGTAGCTGGACTACTTTTTCCTCACAGTGTAATGAAATTATTTTCAGAGAACAATAGAATTCCTGAGGAATTCTTGAAGCTTTACTTCAGTTGATCTTAATTCCAATGGCAAATTGGCCACAGTGACCACAGGAATGTTGAAGGCAAACTGGCTATTTAAGCTCTGGTTTTAAACACCCTAAATATGGTTTAAATATGGTTCATTAGCTTATCTCCTTGCCAGGTCAGAAAAACTGCTTGAAGACAGCTGAGGCAACCAGGAGACTCTGGAGGCAACTCAGAATGTGTCCCAGTGTCACATACACGTGAGCTCACCCAGAGAAATTACGGCAGTGTCACCTACAATACACGCTCAGTCATATATTGGTAGACCTGAGCCTCTGTGGAGGCATGATCTAAAATATGCATCTCTCCTGCAAACTAAGAGGCAAAGATAAATTCCCCCACTTTGTTTAAAATGCTGCTGTTCTTGACCTCTGGGAAAGAGAAAGATTTATATAAATAGAGTTTCTCTTTTTGCTTGCTTCCCTGTCCTGGAGAAATATGTATAAATAAGAGATCAAAGTTCCTGTACAAACACTCAACATAAAGCTGACAGGCTGCAAAAGCAGAGCTTCTCCCTCAGCGTCTCAGAGAATGGTGACTTAGTAAGCCCCTGGGACTTCTCAGAGCTGCTTCCTCCACTAGACTATATCCTGTGAGAGAGGCTTTTTTTTTTAATTTCATTTTCATTTTGGTGGTTCCTCTGGAAATATAAATACGTCAGAATGATTAGGTGGTAAATGGTTTATATTAGCTGCTGCAAGATATTTCTGCAGCCTATTCGGACTCACGCAGTGCCGTCTGTGGCCTGACCTTCTCATCTTTCTGGAGGCTGCTGGATTCTCATGTAACAGAGAAGACAGAGGACTTGCAAGCTTTGGCTAGCCCCACAAAAGCCCCAACAAACTTTTTATTTGTTTGGTTTGATTTTTCTTTTCCTAGTTAAGATTCTAGCAGGCAACATGACATTTCCTGGTTTATCTTTATTTTGGCTTGTTTGAATATCTCATCAGTTACATCCCAATATCCCAGCCAGCTGTGCAGATTCAACTGAGCAAATAAGGTCCAGTAGGAAGTTATTGATGGCTTTATCAGTATGAAACACTCACAATGCATCACCTGCATGCTTAGGAGTGTAATGCTGACAATAAATATGATAATCGTTGTCACACATCAGTGAGAGAAATGTTGAGCTTCCAAAGCACTGAATAAATTGCATTTCCTTTTATTTATTCAGTGCAATAGATGGCACAAAGATGGTAGAACCAACCAACCATTTTGACATGTTTACAAGGTTTTTAAATCACAAAATGGATTATTGCAGTGTTGAAAGTATTTGGCAAATGCATTTTATGCACAGCACATTCTGCTTGAAGAGGCAGGCTTTTTAATTTACATTTGTTAGAAGCACCTATGATGAAGAGGGATGGTATGTCAAAGAAGCTACACTTTTGGTACCAAACACCTGCACTGTTGCATCCAAGCTGCCTCACTCAAAACCACACTGCTAGACAAAAAGGAGATACAAGAGTCAGAAGAAATAGGCAGATGCCCATGAATCACCTCAATGGCTGTAGCCTGATATAAGCTGAATCCACAATAAGGCCCAAGCGTGGCCAAGCTCTTTCTCAAATGAGTTCACAAACACACCTAATGGTGAGATTAGATCCATAGATCTTAATTAACAAACCTTCTTCATTGGTCCTTCTCCACTTCAAGAATTTGGATTTAATATAAAATACCTGTACCCATTTGAGCCTGATGCAACAAAGTGCTAAATACCACCTGCAACGTGTTGAATGAAACAGACTTGTTTCATTTCCCACTCACTCTCATAAAAAGCCTTAAGAATAAAATCAGATCTCCATGACTTCATAACTGAGAACTGGTAGCAAATCTCTTGATGGGCCCATCTTACATATATCCCACATTTTATGTCACCTAACTTAAGCTGTCTAAAAGTGAAACATGGCTAAGCAGCTCATCTGTGTTCCTTGTGCTGGAAGAAAACAGGTGTACACAGGACATGGCTCAACCCATTTACCTCATTGACCTGTCCTACTGCATGTGATTGTCTGTCTCTCTCCACTGGCCATGGTTAGTCTTGGACAACCATCTCAGCCTAGAGTGGGATTCAAGCCATAGAGTGCTGCTGAGACTTACTTGAGAATTATAGAATCATAGGCTGGTTTGGGTTGGAAAGGACCTTAAAGATCACCCAGTTCCAACCCCCCTGCCATGGGCAGGGACAACTCCCACTAGGCCAGGTTGCTCAAAACCCCATCCAGCCTGGCCTTGAATACCTCCAGGGATAGGGCAGCCACAGTTTCTCTGGGCAACCTGTTCCACCCTCACAGGAAAGACTTCCTAATATCTAATATAAATCTCCCCTCTTTCAGTTTAAAACTGTTACTCCTCGTCCTATCACTCTACTACATTATAAAGAGTCTCTCCCCATCTATCCTGTAATCCTACAGGCAGGGTCAAAGTATATGCTTTAAATTGAAATTCTGTCATTGTTCAGTAAAACATAAAAGGGATCTTTCTTTACCTGGCTACCAACAGTTCTCCGATTCCATTCTGTAACTTACAGCATCTCTGTTTTAAAAGATTTTTCTACAGCGTTCCTTGAATTTTGCTGTCACACGCTACATTAGAGATGAAAAAACAGCTGTCCTTATCAGAACAACCCTGCAAATTTTTCCTGTAATGGAAATAAGATCAATGGCATTACCTACAGCACACTTCTGGGGTGGCGAGGCAGGATGGCACCAGCAGCTATGACAACACTGTATGTTTTTGTGTGGTCAACAGTCCCACCCTGGATGTCTAAGTTTTAGATAGCCAGGTACAGATGAAATAAATCCCTATGCAGCATCATCTGCCCAGGACTCAGGAGCCAATCCCTCACAGAACAGCAGTTGTTTAAAGAGATCCCACGTGAAATCTCACCCCAAAGGTGATAGTTATGCCAAAATCTGATGAGTAGTCTCTAAAGAAAAGTTTTCCTTCAACCATTTCTTTTTTCCCTTCCATTTCTGGATCCAATAAACCAGATCTTCAGCAGCTGTAAGCTAAACCCTTTTCAGCTCTGCTAGTTTAGAGCAGCTGATGGTCTAGTCAAAGATTCAAAATCAACATTTTGGCTTCAATTAATCTTTGTTGCACCAAATATGGTGTTCAAACATGGGAGCAGTTACCATAAATGTGAATTGTTTGAAGAATTAAGAAGCAGAAAGCAAACTTAGTAAGAAACAAACGGTGCACTGTAAGCTGTTGGAAGACATGCGTTTTATTTGGATTGTAGTTGCAAGCTAAGTAACCTGCTGGCATTCTGCCAACAGTAAAGCTGTGGCTTTACAGAAGTGTCTTCGTTTTATTTAGAACAAAACCTCAAAGGTATCAGAGCATCTTACAACCAGGGGAAATAATAACTTCAATATGAATTGGAATAAAGAAGGACTGAAATCCCTAAAAATCAGTTTATAAAATGAGACAAGAGAAATGGAATATTAGGGTTAGGTCAAAAAAAAATTAGAAAAATGGCTATTTCTTTGTTCCCATAAACCAGAAATTAATAACATGCACATATTTAATGTTCTCCAAGTTTAGACATGGTACTATTCCCATTGAATTAGGCATGTATACATTATTAACACACATCAAACTACATTAAAGTAGCATGAATGGTTTGATTTAAAATCCACAAATGCCTGGCAGTAATGTATCTTCACATCAAGGAAAGAAGTGAGCAGAAACCTTTCCACAAGTTTCTAGCTCTGCTGAATAGTGTTACATCCTTCACATGATTTCAGGGAACGCTAAAATTAATTTCTCCTCTAAGTATCTGTGGGATTTTGTGTATTTGCTTGGCTTTGGGCTTTAAGGAAAGGGGAAACAGTACCAGGAGAAGTATTGCAGGCAATTTTAGAAACCACAGGCCATCGGTAGGAGAGAGAATAATGTCTCTGAGCAGTGCCAGTGGCTGCTAAAGACCTTTCTTCACTGACTCCTGATGCAGTAGAGCAGTGCACATCTAAAACAGCAGTGCTGTGTGCGGCCTGTACAGTGCTCTGCTGCCTGTGCACAGTAGGCCCTTATGCTAAATGGCCCCAAGAGAGTATTATTTTGTGTGTGTGTTGTGCATCCATTCAAGTCTGAGATTTTTCTGGGCTGTGTAAAGGCACAAGGAGAAATTTTCTTCTCCTCGCCCTCCCTTCACATACACCCCGTGTCAGAAGCTGTGGCCACACATTCTGCTTCACAGCAGAACAGACTGCTCCCTTCAAGGCTATACCCTGTTCAGGAGCTATTTCATGAGCTATTTTTTATAAATAAAAAGTTTTTGTTTATATTGTGGAATGCACACGCATGCTGTTCCTGGACCCATTGTTCCCCACCATTGGCTTAGCTGTATTTGGTGTAAGTCAGACACCAGTTTGCACTGCCCTGTGTGCTAGGCTACAGGCTGGGCTTCCTGACCTTTCTGTAGTCTATTCAGCTGCTGATCCACAGCCAGAAAAACTTATTTCCATTACAGGAAAAATTTGCAGGGTTGTTCTGATAAGGACAGCTGTTTTTTCATCTCTAATGCAGTGTGTGACAGCAAAATTCAAGGAACGCTGTAGAAAAATCTTTTAAAACAGAGATGCTGTAAGTTACAGAATGGAATCGGAGAACTGTTTTCATTTGATTTCCGTAAGAACAGAGGGTTATTTACTTATGTCATCTGCATGTGCATGCACAAATTTGTGTATCTTTTCCACACGTTGAACTTACCATCCTTCTTGAAGCAAATTTGCCTGAGGGGTAGGGACCTCAAAAGTATGTTTCTTCATGTACAATGACCAATGTTAGCCAGGTTGGTAGCCAGGTAAAAGATCCCTTTTATGTTTCCAATGAACAAATGACAGAAATATGAGTTAAATTCTTACTAAACAGTAGAGAAACCTCAAGGGAAAATAGCTTTAGCTTTTTTCCTACAACAACAGATATTTCTGTAGGTGATCATCTTGAAAACCTGCAGAGAATCCAGCATAAAGCTGCAGGAATCCATGATTTATCAGTTTCTCACAAGGAATGGCTTATTTTCTACTAAGAAAAATGTCAGAAATAACTTTCCAGCAAAATATTAAATTCCTTAAACTAATTTAGAATATTGCACAAGGGAATTATTTTGCAAGTTTCCATCTACTGAAACAATAGCACGGTCTTGGAAAACACAAAACCCACAATCTGCTGTTTACAAACCGCTCTTTAAATTTAGTGTTGTCTTGCAGTATCCAGATGTAAAGCTTACCATAGCCCCCCTTGGTGTAAACTAGCATAACTTCAAGAAAATGGATATAACCCCACCTGTCCGCATTAAGCAAGGCCTTTAGTTTGAGATATTCGGCAAGAAATCCATGAAATAGTATGAGCAGAAGGTCCTTGACCTGCTGGAACTCAGTATTAATGACTGGTTTTGCTTTAAAAATTATGATATAAAAAAACAAAACCAAATGCATCCATCCTAAAAATAATAAATAAATAAAAGGTCAAACAATAAAATAAGAACAACCCACATTGCTGCAAAAGTATACAGAAAATATTGTGCATTATGCTTCTCCTAGCACCTTTTGCCCTGAGGACAAGGGTGATCCCTGTCTTAAACCCTGGTTTCTCCTAAACAACTTCTTGCAGCAACTGAGATTCAACTCCTTATGTGTGGTTTCTTCAAGTTTTGATTCAACACAGATGCCCTGTTTTCCATTGTTTTAAAATCTTCTTCCCCCTTGGGCATATTTTTCTTTTCCTTGCCTTCTATGGTATATCTTGAAGAATCTTCTCTCCATTTTTTCAGTGGCTTTGTCCTATTTCTTAATTCATTGTTTTTTTCAAGGCTCATTAAACTTTCCCTTCAGCTGCCTACCAAGGCTGTGTGATGATGGCAACAGCCACCTGAGGGAATCTAGATGTGGCCGGTGCTGCCTCAGACAGGAAGTTGGAGAAGATGTTGCATGGTTCCTTTCAGCTTTACATTTCTGTCATTTCAACTGTCTTTCTTCCTTGGCCCTGATTTGTTTCATCTGGCAATAGATTACATGATCCCAAATTCAGCAGAGCTCATTAAGTATATGTCCATGTTCTTCCTGTCTAAAATAGTAGTCAGGAACAAACTTGGGTCCCACTGGAATGATTTTTGAGAATCTCAGGAAAGTCTTTTCTCCCAGTTTCCCCTTTTCCTACAGTTTCTTCAGAGTGTCTCTCGTCTCCATATCAGTTTGCGTGTCAGACCTTCCATCCAATCTTGTTCCCAGTCACTCTCTAGTTCTTCCTTTTCCTCAGACCTCCTCTCTTCATCCTCTGCATCGACAATTATTTATTTGTACCCTAAACTGTTCCACCTACATTCTCACTATACAGATCCTGTTGTTCCCTTGCTCAGAGCCCAGTGGTGAGGGAACTTTGGGGATTAACTCAGCTCCAGCTGTGTGGACTCTACCAAGCTGTCCTTCCAGCTGCCTCCCTTTTCCACTGCTCCCAAAAAAAGGTTATTGGTGCCCAAGAAGAGGAATGAACTGCAGATGTCTTCAACCCAAATGTAAGCAAAGGCTGGGAAGGCCAGGAAATGGGGAGTAAAAGACTGAGGACCAAAAACTGAGGACTGTGATACAGGTTCCCCTAAGCAGAGGTAGTGAAATAGGCAGCAGCAACCAACTCTAGAGTTACTTCCCTCTGTCTCTAGCAATACGTGGCAATGGTTCAAATCAATGTAAGGACCAAGCTGACAGTTGCACCACCTAAAGGCTTCTTAGCAGGATATATACTAAGAAAATGGGAAATTTATTTTGAGGAAGATCTTTTTTGTGATTTTTTCTTGCCAAAAATTTAACAATAGGAACCCAAACCTAGTCTAGTAAATAATAGTCCTGTCCTAAGGCATTACATAATGAGTATGTCACCCCAGAATAAATTTTTGTGGTTCATTTTGAGATTCCTGAAATAAGATTTATATTTAAAAAGGTAGAGAGGGGAAGGGCGCTATTGATCATTGTTATAATAATAAGGCTTGCGCTTGCAGGTTAAATCTATTTGTGCTAGGAAGCAAGGACTTACTGAAGAAGAACCTGTACCTCTGGCATAAATACAAGGGCATTAGACTGGCTCCAGGAAAGAATGAAATCTGGAAGTAATTGTCAAAATTTGTGGGTT
The DNA here is from genome assembly GCA_004320125.1 of Scolopax mira. Classification (NCBI taxonomy): domain Eukaryota; kingdom Metazoa; phylum Chordata; class Aves; order Charadriiformes; family Scolopacidae; genus Scolopax; species Scolopax mira. Next base: position 616,882 of record BJBW01000521.1, read on the forward strand.
GCTGCACCTGTGAGTTTAAGCTTTCAGTTTTAAATTATTATCATTAGGTTCTTTTATTGTCTGTGTTTGTTTTTTCTTTTTTTTCAATATGAGAAGAATAATTAGTGATCTAGCAAAAATGTCCTCCTGATAGCAAAATATCAGGAAGATGATAACATGTTATACTAAGTGACTGATTTACCCTTTCTCACACAGGCCAATTTATTGCAATTAAAGATTGTCACTTCAGTACAGAGGTCAAAGACTGGGGCTTGTACAATCATTTTCTAAAGAAATTCTGAAGAGGCAGAAGAATGGGCTCTCTGCTCCCTCCATCATTTTATTCTGCCTCTGCATTGTTAGCAAGGCTTGTTGCTAAAATGCATAATTTGCGCACACACAAGGAGCTTGATTTTGATCTCCGTTACAGACTTGTTTTTCTAACCCAGAGCGAATAAAAACAGCTTTATGTAACCAAAGACTGAACTAAGCCCTGAGGGCCAGTCCTGCAAGACCTTCCTTGTGTGCATTTAAATTCAGATGGCCTGTTTGCAAGGAAGAGGATAGTACAAACCAGACTGTATAGAACTGGCCACACAATTGGTACAAAAGTGGCAAGTATTCTCCTTTAGTTCTGTCCTTACCTTGGTGGATAACTATTTTATCCACAGGGAAAGTACTTCTGAGGCATGGAAAGAAAGTGGGGATAGAAAGAGTAGCAAAAGCAGGAGGGACCTGAGGAAGGAATGGATGAGATCTGATGCTGATGGGAGGAAAGAGAGAGGGTGTTTGTGAATATTCCCTTGCATGCCCAGAAATGAATCTAACCTTAGGACAAAGTCAACAGTGCCAAATAGGAAGGAAGCTTCTTGATTGACCTTGGGTATTCCAAAATTTAGGTTTTGTTGTGGTGAACTTTTTGCTCATTTTATGCTGGAGCTACTAGTACTCTGATACACATTTGTACTTGTTCTTTTGGTATACATTTTCTTACTCTGATGTTCTCTTCAGCACTTCTTAGCTTGGTCCAAGAAGCAATTTAGTGCCAAATTATAAGAGAAACAAAATACACCACACAACCATCAGATGGGCAGGTATAGTGCTTTCTCCTCTGGAAGTAAAAGAAATTCATAATGGTGTATGAATAACTGTAAGTTATAATTCAATTTAAATTAATGGATGGGTAAACCAAATAAGGCCTCCAAGTTCTTATTTTCCAAAGTTAACACTGAGGAAGAAAAGGAAAGAGTAACTGAAACTAATTAAACAGGCAAGCTCAAGAGTTTGCAAGCCAAGAAAACATATAAAATATGCAAAAGCTACCTGGAACAGGCAATCAAAGCAGAGAGGAAAAAATGTATAGATGTATTCAGGCTTGATCATTCCAGTTTAACTGGATGAATCAGTCTAAGATTAATCTTCAAAATCATCAGGTCAGTATGCAGCAGCAGCCAAAAATACTAAGTAAATCTTGGGCATCATGAAGCAAGTTATTGAGAACAAGGCAAAGGGAGTCATTTTGCTGCTACAATGGTGATCCCTCAAACTGAGTATCAGGTGCTACAATTAGTGTAGTCCTACAGAATCCAGAAGGGTGTTATAGAGTTAGAGAAAAGCTAACAACAGTCAGGTAAATCGTCAAAGTAAAGATGAAAAAGACTGGGACTCTGGGTTTTGGGAGGTGAAGGCTGGAGAGGACGTAATCAAGGATTTCAAAGTCATGAAGGTGATGGATAAGCTGAATGCAGAGCCCGATCACCCGTACCTGCAGTATGAGGGCTGGGGGACACTCAGTGAAGCTAACAGGGTATCAGTGTAAAAGAGATTAAAGAGAGTGAGTACGTTTTTGCATGGGGGCAGTGAACTCAGTGAACCTGCTACACAGGAGGTTGTGGATGCAGAGGTGTCAGCAGGGTCAGGAAGGGATTAGAAGAATCCATGGACTACACACAGGCCCACAGGTGGATACAAAAATGTCTAGGCAAGGACATACCTTCTAACGTCCCTAAAGGAATAAATCTGGAAGAGGGGGAGCAGAGGGCAGACTGCAGAAGATGGCAGGCTTCAATACTTACCCTGAAGAGGATGTCCAACCTCCACTGCTGGAGACACAGCCTTGGGCAAGATGAACTGCAGCTCAGATCTATTTCTTAAGTACTTAAAAATCAACTCAAAAGGCATAAGAAGACTAATCTTAGAAATAAAAATATAGTGTTGATTTGATCCCACTACAGAGGAAGCGATATCTGCCAAAATCAGTCTGAATCAGAGCTAGAAATGCAGAGGAAAACAAACTGTTCTTTTTATTCCTAACAACACTGAAACAATATAGAAGTTAAAAAATGCAGCACCTGGGCCTGAGGTTTACTATGCCAGCCACAAATTTGGTAGGGCATATGAAGCCCTACATAAAGGACAGTATTTCCAGAAGATATGGCATTACCATGGGAAGCTCTGGTGACATCTACTTACAGATCTCCTCAACGTTTATCAAAGTAAGTAACTTAAAGGGGTATACCATGCAATGGGGAGTCTAAATTAGGAGGTGAAACTGAAAAAGTATGCGTTGGTGACCCTAGCCAAAGAAAGCCTGAGAGGAGAGATAATTTGTTCTCTATAAACATATTAGTCAGGTAAATGTCAGAGGAGGAAGATGAGGTAATTAAGCTAAAGGAAAATGTTGTCAGAAGAACTAATGAGCAGAGACTAACCAGAAATGTCCTCAGGCCGGACTTGCTAATCTTCAGAAGAATTCGATTCCAAAGAGCTTTCTGTTTGGAGTAGGAGGAGGAAAACAAGTAGTTTTAAGCTGGTCGGTCTCTCATCAGCCTGTGAAAGGAATAACACGAGGAGGAGAACTACAATAGCAAAGGACCAGACTTGATAACTCAGGAGACCCTTTCCGTTGTGTCCTGGTTTGAGGCCTAAACCAGGACACTTTGCCATGTCCCTTGCTCTCAGTGTCCCTTAATTGTTAAGCACGTCATCAAATAAGAGTGGCGAGTCCTGTGGGATTTCTCGTGTCGGGGGCTTTGGGGAAGAAGAGGAGCAGCTGTCTATTATTTTGCATAGTCCCACCATCAGGTCAGCAGTACCTCATCATCAGCAGTGTCAAAGGCACCTGACTAATCAAGCATGAGGTTTTGAATGGCTCTACCTATTGCACCCTAAAACGGGGCTCTTTAGCAGGAGACTGCAGCGTGTGGTGTGGATGGGGGATGTCAAAGGCACTGGACATCACATTGTGCCTTTTCTACACCCAAGGTCACAAGCATGTTAATTGAAAACCTGTATTGTATTTTCCTCTGCCCATTTCCCTGCTGTCCTTTCTACTGTTTGGGGGGGGGGTTCTTCACTAAAAGCCTATTCATCGTTTCTGCTTTTGCTCTTTCCCTATTCTCTTTTGCCTGCTTTTTATCCCTAATGCTTCTGCCTCCAGAGGTAAGCAGAGATGCACTAAAGCAGCCTAATACCACATCCAGCTTTGGTCACAACCTTCCTAAGCCTTCATATTTACATATCAAGAAAACAGAGGGAAAGAAACAGATGGAGAATCTTCTGGGAAGGTTCTTTAAGCTTGAGGTGCTCAAAAAGAAAGAACAATATATTGAATATTAGCTATATTTTTAAATTATGGCAATTAAAATTTCACTGCTGTCTCCTGTGTTACCTGGAATATCAAATAATACCACCAGGGTTTCAAGCTTTTGCCATTAAAGCTGATGGTTACTTATTTTGAACACCCTCAAGGCAGTAGTTTAACATTGTGTATGTCCTCTTTTTCCCCCTATGAAGTTTTCATGTTTCCAAGTCACTGCACACAGTCCCATGATTACTGCTGTTTAAATATATCCTAATGCAGAGCGTTTAAAATCTACAGGACCATAATCAACTCAACCCACACAATAGCTTTTTGAACACCAAAATGCTAGGGAATAATGAAAAGGCCACACGTATATATCTAATTAGCTAAATTTAGAAGCCTAAGAAATTTATTTCATATTATACCCAAAGGCCCAGAAAGCCAAGTTTTCACTCCTGATGTGTCAACTGTTCCAATATTCCTGTCACCTGTGCTGTTACAGCCCTAAGAATGACATATGTACAAGTCTGCCTAGGGTGTCACTTGAAAGAGAAGATGTGCAGAAGATATTCCTGGTGACTGTTAGTCATTCCCCTACAGCCCTATCTGCTCTGCTCCTCCCGGGTGGGAAACGAAGGCCTAAGGAATGATGTAATGGATCTATCACCGATGCAACCTGTCAAAACAAATGGAGGACTGAAAGTTTGCATCTGGTGCCACTGGGTGCATGTGGTCAGAAAAGAAATTAAGCAGATATTGACATGCAAACGTTGAGAGTCCTTCCAACCCCTAATGAAAAATAGTACTAGCAAAGGTGGTGTTAGATGTATGGATCTAAAAGAGGAAAAACCTTTTACAGTCAGCAAGTAAACCGGAAAATTACTGACAGGGTAGAAAGCCCGTATCTTTTGCCCGACTTCATAGAGGAACAGATCTGTGATGCAGCTGTTTCCAGCTCTCTGTCAAATTGCAAAACCAAAGTTGTCATACCTTTAAGGATAAAGAGAATAACAGCCTTTTAAACTCTACTCAAAGTGTCAGGGCCTCACCCCCCACGGCCACCCCACCTTTAAATCAACAGTAAAGGGTTCACTGATTTCCAGAGTAATAGGAATTTGCTCTTATTTGAATGTGACATTAACATGGATATACTGTTCTCAAGAGAACTGACTGCTATGGGCCAGAGCTGGACATTGATTTCACACCGAATTCCCCATTGATCAGGCACGGTAGGAAGTCTATTCATTGAATTGATAGCAGGATATAGCTATACAGTATTTGTTTTTCTTTTAATATACAGCTTCAACAGCAATCCATGCATGAATTTAATAAAAGAAGATAATAATCTATCCATTCTAGGAGCTATAGACTGAACCTGGGTGGTTATCAGACCTGCCCTCACTGCTATAAATCATGTCAAATAGGGGACTCATTTTAGGTCTACGAATGAAAAGAATTCTCATGTTTTAAATATACAGTGCCTGTGCTTTCTCCTTATTCACATTCAGTAAATCAGTAATGGTATTCAGTTAAGGTTCATCAATGTAAAACCATCAACAGAAAAGAGTCAGACCTATTACACTCTTAGAAACCAAACATTTGAAGGCAACAAAGCATCTCTAAATAGAGAATTAAAGTGTTGGCAGTATCTGTCGCAATGATCCTTAGTTGTTCAGTCAGCTCTTTGGGTCGTTGATTCATATTTAGCTTTGGACATTTTGTTCAGGTGATTTTACAAAACAATAAAAAGGAGATGCTTTGAATATGCTAATGCCTCCTATTGCAGGAGAGCTAACGCCGGTAGGAGAGAAAATGGGCTGATGGAAAAGTCATTGAGAACTGTAAGGGAAAGTGAATGGGCGGCACGATTGTTAGCAGAGTGCTGTGACTGCAGCTCAATCTGGGAACAGATCCTCAGCAATCATCTTCTGCTAGACACTTGCTTGTAAATGACAGAAGTTAGGCAAGAGGAATTACACCCATAATGTTTTTCAAGAAGAAAGGAGCTCTACTTTTAACACATAGGTTGAAAGTTACTTTCTAGGTGCAGAAGTGGCTGTAATTCAGCTTTTACTTTTCATTCAGGGAGCATCAATAAAGACAAGAAAGGGACTCTGGGTGCAGACTGGATAAAATAAGCAGTGCTGGCGTGTGTGAAGAGTGCTGCCTCGCAGACAGCACTCTCGTTTCATGGCACAACAGGGTGGCCCAGATGTTCTTACTGACATAATTAAACATCAGAGTTTCAGTAAACTACATCAACTCTTCTTTCTCCTTTACCGCCTCATCTGGCAGGAATTAAAGTTTTGCTTTCTACCTCACCTGGCCTAGAAAATTTGATGTGGTTTGGGGTAACAAACCCCTCAGAAGAGCACAGAGTGATAACAGACTGCTGCTAAAAGAACTGTAGAGTTAAAAGGTTGCTTGCACTTACTCCAAGGTCTGGCACCCCCGCAATTCTGCGGTAATAAAACTGTCATGGAAACAGGAGCATGGTAATGAGTTCTGTTGAGCTATCTAAAGTAACAGGTGAATAAGGTAAAGGAAAAAAAAAATCCTTCTAATTTTCTCTTAATTGTGCCATTCTAGTAATCCTTCACAATTCTTATAGTGATTGAAATTAAGAAATATCATAAAAAATAGAATTGTTGGGGAAAGAAATTCAAACTTACTCAGAAGTTACTATTTTTCCCCCACATTTAGCTGATGAGAAAAAAAAAGACCAGTGCTAGTTACATGCAAGTTGTTCACCCAGTCAGCAAAAAGCATAAAAGATGGTAACAACCTAAAAAGAAGTAATGGCAACTGAACAGAAACAATGCAGGAGGGCAGGGCACAGAAAATGATCAAAATTCATGATTTTAGCACTGTTCATCCTTACCTGGGATGACTCCAGGAATAGCTGAGACGAGGTAGGGTTTTGGGGTTTGTCCTGTGCTTAATGACACATCTAGAAGTTCTGCAATTGAAGGAGAAGGTGAGGGCAGCCTCTGACAGTCCCACCAGTGAGCCAGTGGTGGCTGGGTAGGGCAGAGAACAGATCAGTAGCATCATGGGTGAAGGTAGCACAACTCAGAACATCAGAGAGACCAAAGGACAGTGAGGTAAAATAAAAAAAACATGAAACATAGCACAGAGAAAACCTCAGAAATAAAGAAAAAAAAAACACCCAAAGGCTTTGTTTTCATTGCACAGAATGTAAAAACACATGCTGTACCAATATAAATGCTTGAGAGTCTCCTGTTTCCAGGGTTAGTAAGACACAGTCAAAACACAGTTGTAAACCTAGCTGCATCCTAACCTACGTAGGAGATTTCATCTGCACAGCTCAAAGTGCTTTTTTTTCCCAAGACTCACAGTATTTGAGGCTGGAAAACATCACATGGCTTGACCAACAAATTTTTGCCATCAAATTTTATCCAGTTACTAAACCAAATATCCAGTGATTGTCTAAGGAAGAATTTATACGCAGCTAAAACAGAGATTCCCAAAAGATCTTTTATCTTGGATTAAAATCTTGGGAAATGGAGAATCAGTCCATTTCCCGGGAGCATATTCCCTGGGAGCATATTCTGTCCCAGGAGCATATTCCGACATTTAATCATACTGAAAGTTAAAAAAATTCATATTTAATCTAAATTCATCTAGCTTTAGTTTCCAGAAATTGATTCTTCTCAGGCTTTTCTTAGATTGGTTAAAGAGTTCTTTAGTACCTTCATTTTCTTTTTGTGAAGGTACTTATGCACTGCAATGAAGCCATCTTTATCCTACTCTGATAAGATTGAGCTCTTGAATATCTATTATTATAAGTAGGTCTTACTGGAAAGTAGATTCATGTTTTGTTAGGTCTTCAGAATTCAGGGGGTTTTTCCTACTATAAAATAAAATGGAATTTCTGTAACCCAAAACACTAAAAACAAGTTTTTTCCTATTTACTCCCGAATTACAGATTAATTGTTTGATAGCAATTAGACCTACTAACAATATATAGATCCCTACAAACTTTCACTTCTCATAGCTTCCCTTTGATGACTGTCATTGAAGATGATCTGTCTGCACTGTGTGCTAAAATAACACTATTTTTTAGCTATGCAAAAAAACCCAAACCACTCTCCATTTTCTGAATAAAGAGATTGGGGTACAAAGAAATAATGCAACAGTGGCAGAAAATTAGTAGTAATCCACCTATCCATCTGGCCTCCTGCAACATATTAACTTTGCTGTTTGGTCTCCAAATCCCTTATTAGTCCTCTCACTTTCTCTTTTTCCATTTTGTGTAATCTGTCCCATCTTTCCTTTACCTATGTTTTCCTACGGAATGGTTGTAAAATTGTTGTAGTTAGGGACAAGTTCTAAGGGAATAAAAAACCCAATGTTTATGATTAATACAAAAATCTGTAATTTTGGTAATTTGTCTCCCGTGAACATCAGTGAGAATGTTAGGAGATGGTTGAAATATCCTGTGTTTCCAGTGTATTTTTTTCCCCCAAGAGTATGACTTTACCTGCAAAATAACTCTAGCAGTATCTAAAACGAACAAGGAGTGTAGGATATTAGATTGTTTCAGAAGCTCCTGAGTACCTTATTATTTTTGAAATATCAGTTCTGTTCAGAAGGCTGATTTTTTTACATCCTAATAAACTCCAAAAAAAAATTTGAAAAAGTCCCACTACTGTATTTTAGACCAAGAATAATTTTTTTCACATATTTTTCAGCACCTTCAAATTCTTAATCACTTTTGTCAAACTTAACTACCAAAACATTAGGATGATTAAATATCAAATGACTTCATCACTGACCTTTAAACTACAGTGTAGGAGGGGAAATAATACTACACAATGGAACTGATAAATACAAAAATGTCTTTTTAGAGAAAGAGACTTTTATGCTGTTTATAATTGAGGTGACTTATTATGTGATCTGAACAAAAACCAAGCCTAAATCTTGCTTTTCCTATTCACTTGGCAAAATAATCCTGAATATTAAACAAGTCAAAATATTTTCATTGCTGTGACACGTTGGGGTTGGGGTGGTGGGCAGGGGAGGAGAAAATGTTAAGTTTATCAATAGCCATATTTTATATCTAGTGAAAAATTCAGCCAGATTAGGCAGGAGAAAAGCTCTTAGTTTTAGATTCAGATCCATACTGAAACCTGTCAAGGAATTTCTTCTCTAGAAGATAGTTCCAAACCATCATTCTTAAAGTAAACCAAACTAACCATATCTAAGCCCTATGGGCAAAATAATCCCAAAACCCATCTTCCCCCAATACTCAGCCACAGAAATTAGGAGTACTAGAAACCAGAGTGGCCAGTGACATCAAATTTATAGATAGAAAAAAAGTCTATAGGAAGAAGATACACAAAATCCCTCAAGGGCAAGGAACAAGATGAGAAGTAGTTGTACCATCCAAAACCACTGGACAAGGTCCTCAAGATGCTGAGGCTCAAAAGCTACTGTCAGGTGTCAGAATAAGATGGAGGACGAGGTGAGGGCAATATATTTTGTGTCGCTGCACTACAGACTAGGATAAACTTTTATGACTCTTTAAAAACCATGGAAATTATGTGACTGAAGCTTGAACATTACTTTTTACTTACATCACCTTTTTCTATCCACTGGTACCTGGTTTTGACTAAACCAGGAGGGTACAGTTCTGGATCCATGCTATTGTTGGCTTTAGTAGGTGCAGAGCCTAATCCAAAAAAATCAGATTTGTAGTAGTTCTTAGGAGCCTAAATAAAGCACATCAGTATTTAGCGCCTACCATCTTCAATAGGAACTTGGCACCTGGCCGCTTCAAATATCACTCCTGGCATTCATCTATATCTTTAACATTTCTAAATGTCTTTTTAAATCCTGAGCCAATAAAAAAAGGAGGGATTAAATGATACCCCAAAATGACTATGCAGAGGAGTTTAGAATCCTGGCACACATTTGTTACATACAGTTCTCCATATCCTGGGCCATGATGGATAAACACAAGCAGGTCTTCTGCCACCTGACAAGGGTCTTCTGTCCTGAAAACCCTCTTGAGTTGTCTGGGACTAGTTCTGCTTGTGGCAGTATGTCAGCTTCTTTTTTAAAAAATATAACCTTTTGACAGTTATTTATATTACACAAGAAAAATTTTATGTCTCGTGAAAAAAATCCTCAAAGGCAAAATGGAGCTTTGTTGCAAAGGGCTATGAAGAACTGTGTCTCTGCCTCTCCACTTAAAAATCAGAAACACTTCCCTAGCTCCAGTGACTTGTAGGTCTTGTGCACTAGCAGAGGGGAGTTCATTCCAGCAGGAGTGATTAAAGAGTTTATATAAAACAGAATCATGGGATCCCCTAAATATAAATACTAAAATAAAAGTAATATGTGTTACCCACTGTGTAGTATTTTTCCTTACAGAAAGCATCCATTTTATCAAAATAATTGTCAGATAATACCAACCGGTGACCACATTTCATAGTTCATGGTATACAAACTGAACTTGATTATTTCGTAAGCTCAGGGGAGCACCTTACTCATCTTCCTCTCCTTGTGTGTCGGTCCATTCTGATGATTGATACACCTCATTCCTCAAAATTTCTATATTTTACAAAGCCTTACATTACAGTCCCTGCTTTCTCCCAGAGAAATTAGAACACCATAGACTTCTTTGAACAAACCTTTTTAAGTGTCACTGAGAATAGAGTTCAGGTTTTTCACCACAAGACCTTTAGGATTATGGCTGGACACATCAAAATCTCATGAGGTTTTCAGAGATGCTGATTGCAGACAATGCAAGTAAGCAAGTAGCAAGGTACCCAGCCTGTGTGAAAACCACGCCAAATAACAGAGGTTCTCAAAAACTTCTCTAAAAGTCTTATGTCTCAACAGCTATGAACATCTCCCACTGTACAAATATTTTACATGAAAACAGGAACATCACTTTTCCAAGTGACCACTGTGCAAAACCAGCTCAGTCTAACTCTGTTTCTTAGCAAAAGTATCCTGGACAGACTGCATTAATTTAACTGCTAATGAAGGTAGCAGTCAATGGATCAGCATGTGCCGAGAGAGGAGAAATGGAGAAAATAGATGAAAAACACTTGAAGAAGGAACTTATTAAACACTATATCCTTTTTTAGAGTGCCTCCTTTTAATTATTCTTACAGAAAGCAATCAGGTTTGGACTCATCTTTTGTACTCAACCTATATTAAGTCTTTCATTTTCCTCACTGACTTAAAGCAATGTTCTTTATTCTTCCCACTTCAAATGAAATATCCACATCATTTGTTAATGCAGGTTGTTGGTTGTCAAAGCTTGTAAGGGTCCTTCAGTTTCGGGCAACTCACTTACAGAGCCTTAGGCTTCAATCCATGAGATGTAATAAGGAAAACTGTAATATACAAGCCATGAACAGACTCATATCTATGGAAAAAAGGTTTCACTTTCTAATGCTCATATAGCTCAGGGTAAATTCAACTAAAATCCCGTCTGACTCTGACATAGCATGAAAGTAATTCTTATTCATTGGAAATTAGATGGTAGCAGAAAAAAAAACAATCCTTATTTTATATAAATATAAGAATTTCCTCTAAAGTGGTTTTCATTTCTGTCCTGGGGGAAAGGAGAGGATCATATTCCATGTTTTGTTCTTTGTGTGTTCATGCTCCTTTCTTTTTTTTTTTTTTTCTGTAATTTAGGGAGGGAGGAAATTATTCCATAACAACACTTTAACTAACTTTACCACCCTGATCTCAAAGGATAAACTAGGTGTTCATAATTTACTGTTCCTGCTTCTACTTTTCTGTTACAAATCTAAGAAAAGAGATTTCATGAACACTGAATAGTCCATACATCCCTGATGAACAATTCATCCCTAAAATCATTTCTATATAATTAGTTTTGAATGCTTTTTAACCTGTTGTTCAAAGAAAGATTAAGTTTATACCAGTAATCAGTGCTAATGAGCAAATTTAACTCCATTATATTATTATAATTTTCCATGACAAAATATTGGTCTTCTAATGGTCATGCTGTTAAATCTTCCTGCTGTTCTTTATTTGTCATATCAGGTATCACAGATACCATCACTGTCCTTCAGATATTCAGATCCCTCCTAAATTCTTGCCTGGTTGTTCAAGAAAAGAGATTTTCCTGAGAACCAGTTCTTCACAGATGTCTTGGCAGTACAGTGCCTCCGAATGGGGATTGGTCTCTTCTCCCAGATGACAAGTGACCGATTTGGTCACACTTTCTTGACTCTAATCAAAATTCTCTGGGAAAAGAGTCCTTTCAAAACTAGAATAGCCCAGTCAGTGAAGAACTAACAAAACAGTATTGATGGTGACGCCCCTGGGTTAGGATCGTGACTCTACTGGGCAGAAAAGGCAGCCTCCCAAGCTTTTGCTAGAGCCAGTTCACTTAGTTACACATCTCAATATTCAGCAGTCCACAGCCAGCTGTTGCCTCCACTGCATTGCCATGACAGTACCAACCTGGGACAACAGAGATGCACGTTTGACTTCACTCCAAATTCAAAAGAATCTGAGAATCTTTTGAGGAGATCTGATCCTGTCCCTTCAGCACTATCTGAAAGACCATTACCACCATCTGAAGACATGACACAAAGTAAGGTTTTGATTTAGAAAATATTTTTAGGTTTTTTAGCAAATAACAGCGTCTTCTGGCCAGCAAACAGAATACATGGCCAAGAAATACGTGGAGAAATACGTCTGCGAGCCCAGAGAATGCTCCTCATAGTTAGGCACACACAAATCTGTGAAACACTCTGAATATTGCCTGAAATGGAGTGCTGCAGCAGTAAAAGAGTGGGCTACACCCTGCTGAGTTCATTCACATGAATAATCCTAGGGGTTTCTATCAGACTGTTTGTGTCAATACAGAAAACAAGTTTTGGCCTGTCCTGAATATTCTTCACTACAGTTTGCAACAGAGCAGATGTAATTATGCAAGTGAGAGAAAGGCCGCAGGAGCAGTTCCTAAAGGCAGGACATCATTAAGATTTCACAACAGGAACATTTTCCCAAGGGATCCAGAGGAAACGAGAGCCATGGATTTCCTGAGGCCAAACTCTATGTTTGGCTTCACACATCCAAGTGCATTCTTAATTGCAGCATTCACTTGAAAGGCATAAAGTTCCTTGGGAAGTGAACAGGATTTGAAACAAGTCCTAAAAAAATGTCCAGTCCTTCATCTTACACAACATGGACCATGCGCTGGAAAAAGAAATCAAAGAATGGTCAGCTTTTGGAGATATATCACATGCAATTTTCAGTGGATAATAGAAAAATAAGTGTGTGCGTTGCAAAGGGTACGGTTGCTACATGTTTTCACAACTAGGAAATTGTCAATGAGAAGAACCAAGTTTGCAGGATGGCTCTGAAGAAAGCCAAGAGGCATTAAGAGTGAAAGGAACCAAAGTTGGCCAATGAGCTTAACACATTCAACAGGCGTGGAAAGAGGTGCTGGCTGGGCTTGGATTCAGATTCACTTTAGGATCAAGAATCAACAAAATACTTTACCTTCCCTTATTATTACAGCAAATTCTTTATTACAAGTTAAAAATGGTGCTCAAAGCTAGATAGTCACATCTTTGGGTGAACACATACACTCAAGTCCAGGTTTCATTGGGGTTTTTTAATCTAGTGAAAACTGAATTAGCATCAAGAAAAATCACATCCTGATAGGCTTTAATTAAAGGGGAATACTTCAGAAATTTCTTCTTGAAGCAGGAAATTTCCTGCTGGAAAAAAGTATTGAGAGAACTGCCCTGTTGTATATCTATGCTGGGGTCACTAAAACTCCTCATACATCACAACATAACATCACAGTGCCACCTGAGCTGCTTTACAGCAGAAAAAATCAATCTTGTAGCTGTATATAACTGTGCTATATACTTTTATGAACACACACACACACACCCCACACATATATGTAAGACAAATAAGACGGTCCCAGGAAGTAGAGCCAAATTCTGATCTGATAGAGATTTAATATTGGATTTAATGTGGCATAACCCCTGTGTGTGAATCTTGCTTAGCTCTGTTAGGTGGCAGTACTATTTCTGAATTGCTCCACTTCAAATTTTAATCAAATCCACTCCTTTGTGACTATAATACACTGCTTCATAATAATGAAGCTTAATGAACAGAATTAAAAGTTGATTAATTGTAAGCACAGTTAAACACAGAAATGCTTTGCTTCTTTGCCATAAAATCTGTCTACTGTTAAAAACTTGTCACTTGCTGTCCTCTCTGTCTGTGGATTTTTAAACAGCTTTTATGGGCTTTTCAATTCCTGCTTGCAATTCAAATCCACTTTCATTTTTGTCTTCCTTGGCCCTTCATCCTCCTGCACCTCCACTTTCCTTTAGATAAAGGCAGTTCAGAAAGTTCAGAAAACGTATGATGTATATCTGACATTGCTACAGCTTTTTAAATGTAGTTTAACAGAACTCATAGTGTAACAACAGAGGATGGTGTTGTTCTGTATCTTTACAGAGATTCACTAAGAGCCACTCTATTCACTAGCTCATTAGCTGGTCTCATAAGAGTATGGTGCTGCCTTACAACTGATCAGACCTCAGTTCAATCCTCACCATATTTCCAACCTTCCAACGTGAGAAAATGAAAAGAATGTTTTCCACATCAGAGGGAACAAGAAGATAAATATCTGAGGGAAGTAAAATACTGAAAAAAAACTATAAAGATTTACTTTGCCCTGAGAAAAAAAAAAAAAAAAAAGCTGAAAAGTATCAAGTTTTATGCAGTACTGTGTGCATATATTTTTGTCTGATTTTGTCTTCCTTAACTGGCCTTACCTGGATCATGTACCTCTCATGTCTTATAAATGCCAATGCAGCCAAGGTTTCCACAGAAGTGTATTGAGCAGACATACCCTTCAAAAAGTGCTGCTGTGAGAAATCCCAATGAACTTATATTCCTATAGGAAGAAGAGTTAAAAGTCAGGAAAATACTAACTGAGCCCTCTTAAATCCTTTGGAAATTCTAATCTGGCATATACAACCTATTGAACACTAACTAAATTTGACATGATAATTTTAACTCTTAAGTCACTTTGCCACAGAGGAAAATGGCTATTTTTTTTATATATATATAGAAATCAGCAGCTATATATTCTACTGTCTTTTTTTTTTTTTCCAGGAAGGAAACGTGATTTTTTCAAATAATTTCAGTCCCAGACATCTAAAGGAGAAGTATTAGTTATAAGTAAACTATTTTTACTTTCTTCTTACTGGATCTTCACACATATACCAAGATTCAAAAAGACCCAAAAAGTTACTCAGAACATTGACATATTTAAAAAGTTTAAAAGTATATATGAAAAATATAGATTCCTGAGATATTATGTATCTCACTCATGTATTTCTCAAAGCTTTAGAAAACAGGAAGATGATGCAAAGTCTTATAAATATAAATGCAGTGTGTTCAGTGAAAAATAATAATGATTCGCTTAAGAGTATCTTGGGTATGTATCTTTTATAATACGTGATGCATTGGGAGTCTATTTTACTCAGGTTACAGAATAAAAGCAATAGGAGGTCTAATTTGAATTAATATACAGATTCATTGGGAAATATTTATAAGTTTAAGTATGATTCCTTGCAATAATGCTGGTTTATGCCTTTACAGTTTGGTTGATGGGGTAAAGGAACTGCATAGATTAAAATTATACAGTTTTCTTGAAACATATTTAGAAGAAGTTTTGAAGAAAGCGCACACAACAATTGATTTCAGAAATACCCACCCCAGTTCATGTGGTGCATGAAATTGTTGTGATTTTCCTTACCAATATATCTTTAAAAGTCTAGGAGGTGCCTGCTATTTTTCAAGACAAACTTGATGATATGTGCTATGATCTCTACTGCAAATTTACCTTTGTTGTTGTTTTGTTGCTTGCATCTCTGATACACACTATGCATCTCTTATCAAGGACAAGCAGATCACACTGGTGACAAAGCTAAGGGTATCCAAAAAGTGCCATGAAGCTCCCATGTCAGGGCCACCATATGGATTTCTGGGTAACCCAAATTCCTCTGGGTTGAAACAACCCTACAAAGACCACATAGGCTGATACTCATTGATCATTGACCCTCAACCATCACAGAGGACCCCATGCAGCTTGGGACTCCAGGCAAGTCCCTGGGGAAGAGGGGGGCCATTCATCGGTCAATGTCAAGTCGTTCTTTTCCTGAAACCTCTGTCCCCTTTCCCTTTCCTCTCTGTAACACATATTTTGTACCTATGAGCCTTTAGAGTATTTAGGTATGCAGTTCTGAAGGTTGGTTACCTTGCTATGACAGTGCTGAAACCCTTTCTTTCCATCCCAGGGATCACATTCCTTTCACAGTTCAATTGCAGGGTATTAGCACACATGCAGTTCTTTAGCACTGGATATGAAAAGAGCTTAAAAATCAGACTCCTAAAGTGAGTTGGCAACAGAAGTAGCCATTACGCTGTAAAACACTTTTAATCTTCTAACTATCGGGAGCAAAAACCACATGGATAGCAATGAGCTCTTGCTGGCCCCAGAGTGCCAGGTGACTGCACCAACCCATAGCCAATCTGTAGCTATAGAGAAATACAGCAAATTTGCTCCAGCAAAATGTCCTGCCTGACATTAGACAGCCCAGCTGAGTGTTTCCTGGCAGCTCCTTACGCTTCTGAGTGCCATTGTTATTTTGTGGGGAAAAAAAAAAGAAAAAAAGAAACCATGTTAAGTGCACAAGTAAAACGACAAGCATCTTACTGTTCTCTAAAAACCCTTCCTGATTGCATGTCGCTCACTTTAAATTCTGATTAAAAGCAGGCATTGAGAATCTCAGCTGGGAATGCAAAAGGATAAATGGACTTATCATCAGCTAAATTTTGTACAAACTATCGGGCTCGGTAGCATTCATTTCAGGGCACCACTACCCAGATGTGAGCATATGGTCTCACATTGCAACATTTACAGTAAAGCATTGCAAAATTGTTTCTTTAAGAAAAGCCACCTCTCATGCAAATGGAAGTGCTCTATGTAAAACTAAGGGTAGTGATGACATAGAGCAGGAAGGACAGCTTTATTTATAACTTCAGAGATGGAGAAATAACAATACACATGGGAAACTGTGAAGTGTAGTCAGTACTGAGAGGCTAAAATCAGGAAGAGATGGTGAGTTCTGTCTTGGCATGACTTTGAAAATACCTTGTTAGGGCTTAGATTTAGAGGTTAAAGCATAGTGGAGGATCAGCTGGGGACAAAACAGAATAAGGGAGGACATGGTCATGCTAATAGTCGGTGTGAATGGACTATCTGCCCATTTTTCATTCTCAGATGGTTTTCATCTATTATTTGCAGAGACAGAAGAACAAGATTTCTGTGTGATGAAAGCCAATGTGGGAAGATTTATCAGCCAGTATAAGCTGGCACAAAAAAATGAAAATAAGCCTGTTGCTGGAGAAGTGCTGGTGATGATTGAGGTGCAGGATAAGAACAGCAAATACTCAATGCCTGCACAGGGTCTTGAAGGTGATAAGAAATGCAGATTGTCTTCTTAACTGTTCAGAACCTGCAACAAGGCTTAAGTGGTTTATTAGTCACGGGTAGAATAAGGCTCTCTAGGATGCCATTAATTGTTTAGGATATTCTGGAGCAAGTGCTTCTGCATATTCACTTGATCTCAGTCTCTTTCTTTGCATTATGTTACTACACTAACACCCCAGCTGTATTTGCTGTTCATTGTCATTTTCTAGCAGTGAGCTAATGACACTGCTATAAAACAACGAGCAGCTGGTGGCACAGTACAAATAAGTATCATTCAACATGAATTATGAATGGCATGGAAGCACTAAAGAAAACTTTTCAAAATACGTGCAATAATGCATCCCAATTCTTCTCCCATTCCCAGCTGCTGACTCATCTCTGAATGCTGCCTGAGTGAGGGAAGGGGCCAGCAAGGAGCTCTGGTTTGATTCAGATGCCTCACCACAGGGTGTGTAGATGGCACTTGAGCAGTTTGCTGAAGCACTAGCTTGACAATACATCGCACCAAAAGACTGATACTTCTCAACCTAATTAGCCTGCAGGTCACTGGACCTTTTTGTAAGCACCACACCCACTTGGGAGGGAGTAGAAGAGGTAGGTAGAAGAGATCTGGACCTAAAACTGTGGAGTCCCCAGACTACTCTGCAGTAATAAGTAAGGGAACCATTCAGGGTTGCCCGACGCAAACTGGCATAGCAGGGAAACACCGGTAGAATTTGAAGCACTGGTCTTGGAGAAGGATGAAAAGAGAAATATAAATCCACCAGCACCATGGGATGTGGATGGGAGATGATAAACAGGTTCCAGGAGAGTCACAATCCATCTCTGAAACCGTGCGTTTGTACCTTGGAATTCGCTGTAATGCACTAAATTTGGCGTTCACCTGCAAAAACAGTGGTTCGAAGAAGGAGAGAGGACTGTCTGCTTTTATGTTGACAACTGCCACGGGGAGCAGACAAGAAATCCTGGCCTCTATAAATTGTTGGAATAAGAATGCTTCGGGAAAACTAAATATATAGGACTGCTTCTACCTATTTATAGCATCCTGTAAGGCAAATGCAGCTGGCAATAACTTTGAAAGGCCTGTTTTAGAAAGATGGTGAGAATTCACTGGAAAAGCTCTGTATTGGTACAGTCAGAATACAAACTCAGTTAAGTCTTCAAAAAATGGAGCCTTTAAATTACACACTGAGACCCTTCAGCCTGCAAGGACTTCATGTGTATACTTGTCTTTACAGATTGCAGTTAGTTCCACTGATATAAATGCAACTATTTTCATGGATAAAGTTATTTGTATTCCATGTGTCTCAATAGATCGTAGCCTGCACTTATGCACAAATACTGCATCAAAATGTCATTTATGTATGGTAAAATGGTAAAGTGATTTCCTCTTCACACATTTAGATAGCCAATTCAGATGAGCAAATACTTGATTCAAGAAAACCATAGTGTGAGTGGAGTCTTTCGCTAGTACACATTTTCAAAAAATCAACTTATTTATAATTGAGGTTGAAACAAGGACTGCTATTCAGTTTGGTAGCATATAAATGATTTCCTTGAAGAAAAAAGGGTGGGTTGTTTTCAGATAACCAGGTGTAAAATTACCTCCAGTAACAGTTATTTCCGACAGGTCCTGCATGGAGCTGTAGAGAAGGGATACTACCTTCATCTGAAGATGCAGAAGCTTCCTGAAGGCAGAACAAAGTATGAGTGCCCTCCATTTCACAAGAGATACCAGTATGAGCTCAGAAATCTTCATAAAACAAAGCAGAGCTTGATTACCACATAGACAGAACCAGGCTCCCACCAACTCTAACACAGTTTTTATTATTATTGGACCACTGGGGTACCCAGAAGTCAGGGAATTTCAATACCCACACATCCTCATTGAATATTAATGCCAGAACCATAACAATAGTGGCTAATAATGCAGCTTTTCGCTGCCATGTGAATTATACATCAATATTAATGAAGCCTTTGTTAACAGTCAGTGTTCTTTCCTTTCTGTGTCTCTGCCAGGATTTTGGATTGGTTTATGCCAACACCACATACTTAGATGTCAACCCTGAGCAGGTCCTAGACATTTCAGAAAGGGCTTTCTTTTGCAAATGTTCATTTCAATTAAGAAGTATGTCATATCAAGGTAGCTTTAAACTGACAGTTGTTAAGTTCTTTCCCCCTAAACAGAACAGATGTGACTTTCTATTTCTGCATATCCTAAAAGTAAGGCTGTCTTTTATTTCAAAATGTTATTACAACAGCCTTTGTACACAAATTCTAACACAATCATTCACAATTATATATAGTTCTTCTTCCCAGAATCAGACATACCAAGAAAAGCCACTGGTTTTATGATGAGAGATGGAGACAAATAGTTTCCAGATCTGTAAGAAGCCCATGGTGCAGATTGGTAAACAAGTTCACCCTGAATTCTGCTGTTCTAAACAGGAAATTGTTCCAGTGCTTTGAACCTTCATATGAAATTTAAATGTAATTGCCAGAAGCATTACCTTATTAATAAAAGTAGAAAAGCATCATTACTAATTATCGTGAGCTTCATTTGCATTTTCTAAACATTTACATTATCTAATCTAACTATGTAACAGATGCTTGCATGATTTCCAACTCCGCTCTTTTCCAAAATGAACACACGACACCAGTAAATAATAAGTGTTGCTTTGGACTATTCCTGTCAGATATAGTGTCTTGCTCAGAAAGGAATTTTATCAGACACAGAAGTAGTACGCTTTTTAATGAATACCAAACCACTTCATTTCAGCACAGCTGATCAACCTTGTTGAATTCTTCATCAACTGATCCCGTTTCAATAGTAGATCCTGCACAATATCTGCAACAAATTACCTCTTTGAAAGAGAGATTCAATTGATTTGCACTAATCTAATTTAGAGAAGGCCAGAATAAAATCATACTGGGACTTAATCTCATCTGAATACAAACAGTACAAAAATGCTGCCGATAAGTAGCTGATGTAATGCTCTAACACACCAGGGGGCTGATGTACCAATCCCACTCCCATTGAGAAGAGCACTCCGCAATTCCCAGTGGTGCCTCTCGGATTAAGACTTGAAATTGCACGTTTAGCATAGAATATCTGGAACTTAATATCACAAGATTAAAGAAGAAAAGAAAAAGAAAAAGCATGCTGTTTTTTGCAACAGTTGTCATGAAACGGCAATGACCAGCTGTCATAGATCCACTACACAGCACCAGGTCCCCAGTGAGATAACACCCAGAAAGGAATTAATGTTTTACTTCTCACAGCAGCAAAGGAACAATAAGGAGTGCAAGGAAGCCAACATAGATCCAAATCTGATCAAATCACAAGGAAGTTCTTCTCAGAAGAACTGTATTTTTCTAAGCTTAAGGTGAGCATGGTCTGATGTCGTTGCTAGCAATCATCAAAAACAAATTAAACTGCCAGTGTTGCTTTTCCTCCTTCCAAACAAGCCCTCCAGATTTTGGTGGACAGTCAGGCAGACAACTTTCAGCAAAACCATCATTTTGACCTGAGCCATGAAGTCCGCTGTACCAAAGAACAGAAATGATTTTACAGCACAGGAAAGCATGGTGAAAAATCCTGTAACTCAGAGTAAATGGAATTTGAGTCAACATGTTTCATTTACAGATATTTCTTTGCTGATTTACTGTGTAGATTTAGAGCAATTCGTCCCTCCATCTTACTGTATCTGTAAACTGGTGATAACAATCCATGCTCTGTGGGAAGCTTGAGGCTGAATTTACTAATATATGCACAATACTCTGAGGTGCTCAGTAATATAAATGTAAAATGCCACTGTACTATAGCTATTATCTTTAAATTCATCAGCTTCACCTGGAAATGTATGTTTTTTAAGGAGAAATACAAGAATTCTTTCTTTTCTATACTACAGAAATAACTATGTGAATATTCAGGGAGTAATTTTGAATTAAATAATTGTAACAAACATATTCTCTTCATCTAGGACAGGAAACAAACATAAATGGATGAAAAGACAAATAGGTAAAGAGATGCACAAATGATTCATGTTAGGGAAGTAGAAAGAATCTTTGAATCATAACCTCCAAAACAAAATTAGGTGGATTACCCACTGAAACACTCTTAGTTCTCTGAGCATTCTTATTCTTTCACACATTTGTAAGAAAATGTCTCAGCTATTGTAAGAATATTTCCATGTTTGGATTCCTTTGTTCCTAAATTAATGAAAAATTTCCTCAATTATTTGAAATTTTATACCATATTTCACATCAAATCCCTCAAATGAAGCAAAATGTTAGGTCAGCTTTCTAGATAGCCAGCATGAAGAATAGAAACAAAAGATCTTACCCCTATCATTCAAAAATTAAAACATATAACATTTGTGATTACTGTGGCTGCAATTCAACAAGTTTTCCTGAGTGTGTGAGAACATGGTTTCTGATGACAGGCACTGTTTGGGCATTAACAGCTGTCCAAAAACACTTCCAGTTACAAGCTCTTTATAAATGTCTGTCTTCCAGGAGCACTCACGTCTGAAAAGTGTATTTTATGTTCAGCTTGATTTCAGTAGCTGCCTGGAAGTGCACACCCATCAGGCTAACTTCCTACTTTATGCTGTATTCACATATTTAAAATACACTACAGGAAAGAAAAGCATTCATGGATAAAGGTATTTACCCTCCTTTCATTTTCTATTTTCCTGGCCAAAAACAGAAAGCAGAATTTCATGATAAACAAACCCCAACATGGGCTAAAACAATTCCCACTTATTATTCACAGCAGAGGTAAAGCAGGATTTCAAAGGCTAGAAGATGCCCTCAATTTGCATCCTGCTTCATTTGTCAGTAAATCTGCTTGCTGTTGGGAAGGCGTTTGCCATTCTGTTCTATTAGTCATTCAGTTAAAGCAAGACTTGTAATTAACACTTGTGATAATTAGGCATTGGTTTGGTTTGGAATCAACCTCTGTGTTTTAATTAAATCTCAGGAATTGACAAAAACGGATGTGGGGTTTTGTTTAGCCAAATGATTAAGCGGTATTTTTTTATCATCTTTTTGTAGAAGCCATGCTATTTTCTACCCCGAGAAAGCAGGAATGCTTCTTTGTGGATTTAAATGAACAGTTTACAAATAATTACAATTTTTCTATTTAATGTTAATAGGAAATTCATTCTAAAAACAAATCACTAACCTCACACAGAATGCTGCTCTCAATGGACATATTATCTTTATGACAGCACTAGGTCAGCCAACAGTACCATGTATTACACATGACTTATTCTTTATTAGAAGATAGGGAAAAGATATCCTAATATCCTTGCACCAAGCTCAACCTATACCAGTAAACCTATTCCATAAATATTTTGTCCACCAGCAAACAGACAAGCCAACTTGTTAAGATATATCTATCTTAAACAAATGAAACCCTTGCGTACCTAATGGCTCAACACAATAATTACAAAGACGATTGGACCATCTGTGCATCAAATTTACAGCTTTATCATGTACAGTCAGACCTTCCTAAAGTAGCTTGTCAAAGGAGCAGAACTTAAAAAGAAAGAGCTAAATGAGCATTTGCCTACATTTTTAAGTAGCTTGCAAAAACCTGAAGACAATGTTTTTCAGGAGGTGAAAACTGCAGGTCAAAATTAAGATGAAATTAACAATTTGTTAATGAAAGCATTTTTTTGTCTGGCAAATGCCTGGTGGTGAGAGATGAATTGTCAGGAGGAGGGGCTGTATCTGAGATTTGTTTTAAGAATATCTTACAGGTCAGCACTGGGCTCCAAGCATTGCCTCTCCTGTTGGTGGGGATGCTTGGGCAAATCTACTATCATAGAGGGGGTTTGAATAAGGCAGAGAAAGGATAAAATAGTTGATTTGGTGGTGATGGTGGTCTCATTGCGGAGGTTGTAGGAGCTGGAGTTTAGGAAAATCCCAAACACCCCCTGATCACCGAGTGTGCAAGAAAGGAGCTGGCTATAGATGACTTACAATAAAGAATGAGCAAAATAAGGAGCAAACAAAATAAAAGCATGCTGTAGCATATTGCCTAGGACTTTTCTTTCTCAAACAGAATGTTCTTGGGAGCTGCATTATCAGCAAGCTAAAAAGCTTAAAATATAGTTTTAAAGAATCACCAAGCTTTTCATTTTAAACTTCACAGGAGCCAGAACATTCACTACTTTAAAACAAAAACAACACAAAACAATGTGCTGAAAAAAAAAGTGATATATGTCAAGGTCCTTTCCTAGAGATACATCTTTCCCAAGAAGCAGCTAGTTCAGAAACCTGTATATTCTAAAACCAGCCAGTACTACACAGAAGAAAGCCAGAGCAGCAGAGCCAGTCAAGATTTAACAGCAAGTTCACACTCCAAGATCCATTACAGAGCCTTTAAAATGGCATTGTGGTGGAGATATGAAGCCCACAGAGAAAGCTGAGGATATTATGTTCATCATTCAGAGGGACATTCTGCAATGTTAGAGAGAAGTGCATTTATCTCCCTCCAAAAGAAAAAAAAAGAGAGAGATTAAACAATATTGTTTCATACACACTCAACTGGGTTTTGTCAAATAATTTTAACTCAAGTTATAAATATTCCAATGGTTAAAGGACACACAGGGGCAGCAGAACAATGACACAAGCAGCTAATCTGTGCACAGAGAAATTAACAAAGACCATTAAACTCATTGAAAAAGGTAAAACAAGCAAAGAATTGTCCCAGCCTCCACTGCAAATAGTTTACAGATACATAATGTGCGTAACTATTACAGGGAAATGAGTTCTCAGAAAAGCTCAGATGAGTTTGATGTAAACTCTTTTTACTTCTTTCAGAACAGTTATCAATGAAATAGAACTTTGAAGAAGGAAAAGAGAAGAGACTGTGATAAAATGAGGGGGAGAGGAAAGAAGCTAAAACTGAAAAATAAAATAAAAGTAGGGAAAACACAGGAAAGTCAAAATACTGAGAAAATGTACAGAAAAATAGATACAATAAATCATAGATAAGAAGAATGAAATAGCAGAACTCATAATCAGAGATAAAGCACTAAGGAGGGAGAAAAAGGAAAAAAATCTGGTTTGAATAAGATAGGAGGAGACACAGAGTGCAAAACACTGTATTAAGGCTGACAACACTCCAACCCCCAAATAATTCAACATTAAAAATCTTTAAATAAGACAGCCAGCAAGTTTTAAACACGAATAGAAGTCAACTGAAGTCAAGTTACAAGCAGCATGCCCAGAAAATATCGTCTTTCTCCAGCATGCAAGTCCTGTGCTGAGGGGAGTAAGAACATTATTCTTGTTGTTTTGAGTTGGCAAACTGAGGCATTAGGCACCGAGGAGACTTGCCAGTGTCTTAAAGTAAAAAGTCTTGAGAAAACTGGGATTTTTTGCTAACAACTCCCAGTACAGCTGCTGCCAACAGGCCTTTGGCCAGGAATCACCAGGAGGATATCGTTCTTACACAAACCCTTATCTGAAAAGGAGAAGGACAACCATGAGCCACTCTGTGAAAATGATCCCACCCAAAGGTGGAAATGACATAATGCTTTCTAGCTCCAGGCTGTTCATGAGGTAAGCCTTAGTCCCACGCAAGAAGAAAAAAGAAATTAAAAAAATACCAATACTATGGAATGAGTAGAATATAAATCTGCTTTCTCACTTGCCCTCTCCAGCCAGGAAGCTGAATTCCAGGCATTTAACTTTGGGTAAAGGTATTTATCATTCGTCTTCCCTTCACTCAAGGGCTCAATGCTGAGGGCAGATGGGGTTTCCCACCTGTTCCTTACTGTCGCAAAGCTAGTCCCATTTTCTGAGCTTCTCTCCGTCCCTGAATTAAATGGCCATAATTGTCTTTACGGATGAGGTCATTTTTTTTCTCTCTAAAGGACAAGCCTGTTTTATTATGTACGAGAAAATGAAGAAGAAGCCTTCAAGAACTTCAGGAGGTTTATGAGAGTGGGTGACTTTTATACTAGGTGAAGTCCCACATACAAAATAAATCTCCCACTTTCTGCATCAGGAGCAGGATTTCAGCTAAAGTTCATCTCTCCTTTACCTTTTCTACCTCCCTTTCTTCTTCATAATTTCTGTTTGATACCCAGATGCCCAGTTCAGCTAAACCTCAAACGAAATCATTGCCACAAAGCTGTATGGAGATATGTACACAAATAAACAGAAGAAAAAGACCTATACACATTAGTGGAGTTTTATATATACTGCATTAAAACTTGTGTATGGTATCCTTACACATACCTTGTGTAAGGTATGCCTTTTGAACTTCTGTCCAAAAGACAATGAATTCAATTAGACTTTTCCTCTCACCTTTAAAGCTCTTTTGGAGGAGGCCTTAGAAGAGCTGTAATGCTATCGGCTCTGCATGTCCAGTGTAGCTACAGCAAGAGACAGTAACTTTCCAGTCTCTGTGTGTCTTAGGTTTCATGCAATGAGGGATGTCCCAGAGCACGGGACAGAGTGCCACACGTGCCACATGTGCCACTGTTAAGATTTTGGCAAACAGAGGCACATGAAGATAGGTAGTGACTGAAATCCTGCCCCTGCATTTAACATTTTCAGCTTCAGTTAAAAGCAAAATTGGTCTTAGATTTACTGTTGCAAAATCTAGGCATTTTATCTTAACAGCTGCAATATTTTGGGGATGTTTTCTCATAATTCCACTCCTAGCTTTGCGTCAGTAAGAATGTGAAATGCTTTTAATAACTTCTTCAGACTCACAGTTGGAACGAAAGTTTTGGAAACATGAGCTAGCCATGACATCTGCTTCCAGAAAGCAAAAACACTTGAAGTGACCGATATTTTAATAGCTCCTGTGTGTCATGTCAGCCGCAAGATTCTGTGTAGCTTTAATACTAAACAATACTGCAGAGGAATACCTTTGTATTCATCTTTGTCTTCTTATAGGTTCTAGGCCACAGCTTGTCACCACTCAGGCTACTTTTTGCCTTGAGGGACCTCTGGGACAGAAGGACACTGTTGGGATAAGAATCAGAGCCTTGTCTCCAGTCCTCATCTGTGCCCAATGGCACAGACTGGAGGGAGAACAGAGTGGTTGGGGGAAAATCTTGCCTGCAGGGACCGAGAAGGAAAGAGTGGTGAAACTGAGTCACAGATGTTGGCCCCAGCATCTCCCCATCTGCTGAAGTACTGGAGATGATACTGCTTTCACTCTGTATTCTCTTACATCAAGCCTATGTATTTGTGCTAATTTCTTTTGACTGAATTTTCTAACTGCCAAACCCTCTGAAATATCTTTTCCTTCCCTTAGTCACTTGAACCTAAAGGAACAAGCCCATAGTTCATGACGCTCTGTTACCTGAAGACAAACTGCAAGGCAGTACCATGTTCTGTTTAAGGTTGAAGTGACATCCATCACATCACTTGTCAGAAACAATCTGAAATTTCTGAATGGACATGTGGATGCCGTAGAGGAAAATTTTCCCACCCTGGGGAAGAGATTTACACAAAAATAATCATTAAGCAGAGCAAAATGTTGAAATAAAAGATACCAAGAGTTGGTCTTTGAATCATCTTGTTTTGTTTTTTTTAAAATGCCATACTTGACTAACTGCAAATTTGGAAAAAATTATACCAAAATACTGTTAAAATAGGGTGCTTTCTAGAGCTACTGCTTTCTAATAGACAATGAACTGACACTAAAAACAACCAAACGTTTTAAAAGAGCCACATCAACAAAGGGTTTTTTACCAGAATGAAAAAAGCAGTGAAGAAGGATGGAAATAAACCCTGCATCATCTTGGAAAGTAACAAACAGAAAGGAAGGAAAAGAGGGAGGAGGAATCTCCAAAACTTGCCCAAGTAATGGATTCCAAGGGAAAAGCCAGTAAAGCATATTAATGAATAACTAGATGTTTCCAAAGCCAGGAAATCTCCCCTTCCCCTCAGTCATTTTCAGACTGGAGTGAACTGCCCTTCTTGTTCCTGGTTTGTTGGTACACACTGAATACTCAGGCAGATGTTTTCTATGTGCCTCCTGCAATGCTTATTAAAACCAAGGAAAGTCTTTGCACCAGTTGGTTTTGGAGCAGTCTCCAAGCATAGCTGTGCTGTGGTTAATTCAACACTTCAGTTTGCTCTGAGACGTGACACCACATATTCCATTGCAATAAGCTTTCCTTTCTTGTGGCCGTTTTAATTATATACAGAATAAGCTGTTCTTCTAGCTATTAAGCCAAGCTTTCAAAAGATTTAAAACAGAATCCAGTATTCATCCAGTTACTTTTCCGAATTCATGTCAGAGATTTAATCAAATGACCACCCTACCATTTTTGGTTTTGCTTAACTATTGACTTTGGTGAACCTGTGAAGTTAAGCATATTCCTACATGTTTTCAGATCAGAGTCTCCATTTACAGTGAGACAGCAGTCTGAGGAATTAGCATTTCCCCATCTTCTAACATTCAGCAGACAAGATGGGTCTGTAGTGTAACATGTCAGAGAACTACAAAGTCCCTTTGGACAAGCTTCTGTGAGAATTAGATCCTTAGGATTATTTGACAAGTGTTGTTTCTTTTTCTTTTGTTCCTCCTGTTGTCCTCTATGGCAGGTAGAAAACGAGCAATTAAAAGGATCTTATGTCTTCCTGTATTCAATAAAAAGAGATGTGTAAGCGGCTGTCATTGTGTCAACCCATTTCTTCATCACTGCCTTAAAGACATGCTTTCTCCTCTCCCACCCCAGCCATTAAAGAGGCAGAAACTAATTTCCTCTACAATTTCTTTGGCTGGGCCTAAGCAGCTTAAGGAGCAGTCCTGCAGATGTGCTCAGAGAAAAGGTCCATAGCTTCTGCCGGGAAAGGAGAACGCTCGTTGAGCATTATTACAGCTTGTTGCCTATGGTATTTCCTCCCCCCAGGGTAAAGGAAATAATCTTGATTAATGACACCCCGAAAAAAATCATTTTTCTCTTTAATTCACTAATTGGTTAATCTTTGATGACATCAAAGAAGGCTGCGGCATTTGTAAAAAATGGTCAATGCAAAAGCCAGATTTCCTGTGCATTTTCCATGTGTGCTTTGTTTCCTGATGTACTTTCTAACTGAAAAGGAATGAAAAATTGAAATCTCCAGTTTACATGAGGAATGGCAGTTTTGAGCTCCCTATCAGACACCTCATTTTCTCTACATTAGTCACAATCAGACAGACAAGGCTCTGTCTTGTTGAGCTACATTTAGCAGTCTGTCTGAACTGCAAATTTTGATGACATCCAAATTACACAGACTCAGCCAGTAGGTTACACTAATGCAAACTAGGAGAAAGAGAATCAAGACTATTGATTTTTTTTGGTCCTTTCTCTGTCATATTCCCTTAAAGGCATTTACCAAGGCTTTTAAGATCTTCAGCATTTTCACAAAGGAACAAATTATGTGCAAATAAGACTGTCTTAATCTGTTCTTCCCTGCTTAGATTGTTCCTTCTCTACAGTCATTATGTATTTTTTACGCTGCTGCTGCAGTTTACTTGCTCCACTTTCATGCACCATGTGGTCAATATATGTGGTGAAGAGTAACTGTGGAAAAGCACATCTCTTGCACCTGCCTATGATAATCAAAACCTTGTTTGTTAATTCCCTGCAATCCAAATACATCACACAACTCTCTGCTCTTTCTTGCAGCTGTTTCAGCAATTTGATGTCATATTCTGCAGAAAGCTCTTCTGATCGCATTTCCATTTTCAGACAACTTGATTTTTTGCAATGAATATTTACAGGGGGTTCACAACAATCTCACTAATGTGAAAAGCAAAGACCACAGATGCTAATGACAAATAGAGCTGATTTCCAAAGTACTGAACCTTCACAACTCTGTCAAAGCCTAACATCCCTGTCCCTTTTGACTCGCACTAACACAGCTCCACTGAAGTCACGAGGAGCTCTGCTGGACTCCTACAGCAAGATAATCAGCTGGTGTGAATTTCTAAACTCCACTGAAGGCACCAGATGTATGTATTATTTTTTGCCTACCAGTCCCTGATCTCCACCCCAATTGTATGTTACTGAGAAAGAAAACTCTCAGCAAACACACTCCTTGGAGCGGTCTGCCGTTTCAGTGCAGGTAACCGGGCCAAGATTCAAGATTCTAGATGCTACCTCAAGTAATAAACATAATATCAGCTTCAGAGAGTTTAAATGCTTCCTTCTTTGAACCAGCTACCCACCAAGAGAATTAGAAGGGGCTTTTTCTAGCTGATCTCACTAAGCAGCTGTATAAGCTTTTTTAGGCATAGTTAGCAAACTACAAACTCATTAACCACTACATATGGTACTGTCACTTTCCATGAAATCTGAAACTCACATACTTTCATTTTAGGCTGTGCACATGCTTCCTGTCGGAGCCTAACGTATGTGCCATCAGGCAGTAATATGCCCCTTATGCATTACCATTTGTGTTTGTTTGATTTTTATTTTTCATAGGCTCCTAGGCTTCTGACATTTCAGCCTTCCAACTTACATGTCCTGTCTTTTTTTTCCTGCACTATGAAAAGGAACCAATACATTTGCCCTTTACTTTTTGCATGTCCACTACGACTCCATCATCCATTTTCTGTTCTCTCTATAAATTTTGATGGAAACTGAGGTTCATGCTGGCTTTTGCTGGTTTTTTTTTTTTTCCCTTGCCAATTGCAGGGCACATGGGGGTACGTGAGTTTTTCACAGGCAGGTAAAGTTGGCCAAATGCTTTCTTAGTAATTTTTGGCATCCAGGAAGGCAAATCTCTTTGCAAAGTACCCAGAAATGCCTCATTTATCATTCCAAGACAGGTTAACATCTTTCTCCCCACACTTGTAAAACATAAAGACATTTCCACTCTTCAGACTTACATTTCCCCTATCATTGAGTTCTTTTTTTCTGACCACTGCAATGTTACTTCTGGCCTATCCCTTTGCTGGCTCTGGTGGAATAGAATTGAAGCAAAGCCTCAAAATTCCTTGAAGTTTATATCTTTTCCTTCCTTCTTTTGTGTCTAACTCTAGCAATCTTTTAGCAATTTTCCATTCCCACAGATTTTATTCTTCTAGAGATCGTTCAAATCACAGAAATAGCCTGTTTAAGGTATCTGCAAATTGTGCTGGTTTCCTGTGTTCCTTTTTAATCAAAACTTCAAGTTTATACCATTGCTACAGGCTCATGTCATCTCAGAGTCACTGCAAGATAATACAAAGATTGAGTTGAATTTGAATGAGCCCTAAAAATTAATTTGAATTACAGAAGCATTGCATGGTTGTCTTCCAAACATTTCTCTTTCCCAATCAGTTTAGGATGTGTATTTCCATTAAAAGAGAAACTGTGTAGCCAGAGAAGACAGACGAAGAGAACAGAGATGTTTTAGTGTCTAGAAATGAAATAAAATGTGGCACCTCCAGCAGATTTGATTAGAAGAAAAATAAAATAAAAATAATAAAAAAAGTTGCCTGGCTTCAGTAATGTAAGCACTCAGAAGACTGAAGGAAGGCCAGTAGCTTAAGATCCCTTCTTGAGTTAAAACATAATGTACAGTGTTATCACTTGCTACCACCACAGTGGTAATTACTTAAGAGAGGGAAAACGATGCTGTCATAGTAAAAAGAAAATCAGCTGGCAACAGGACAGCCTTCATGGGAGTGCAGCATTTCAGAGATGAAACGCTCCTACGGAGCGATTAGAAGTAAACCTTGCTTGGCTCAGTCACAGATAGGGGATACCCCACTACTTGCCATGGAGGGAGCAAATATAACAAATGGAAAAAGAAGGCATTTAATGAGCTGCTGTTAAGGATGATAATATTTTCTAGCACACCATTTTGGGAGAGAGGATAAGCCTCTGAGAGGATGGTCAGCAAATCCATTTCCCTTCCAGCTTAACTCACCGTTAGCCATAACTGGTGCAGATGGCTATCGCAGGACACTTTGATTCTACCCATATCTGTGTAGCACCAAAGCCAGTGATAAACTTCTGCTGCAGTACCAGAAGGCCACATTTTAACTCCTGCTGAATCATGAAAAAATGCTCAGTTTTTCATTATTTTATAATAGCTCTTCAGCACTCACACAATATCCTGGTTTATACTTTCAAAACTCTTTGGGAAGAATAAGCGTATACTAATACGCATGCTCTCTAAAGACAATTAAATGTTATAATCCTCTTTTTAACAGTGGAGACAGCAAGACACAGAAAGGTGAAGTGATTCTCTGTATGTCAGAAGATTCAAAGAGTAAATCACAGCTTCCTGAAAATCACGGGTTACTGAAAAACTAGTTTAACTGTGTATAATACACCTTCTGCAACAAAAAGAAGGAAAAAAAAGGGAAGAAAAGGGGGTTTTCTGAATTTTGGGGAGAGCATTTAGGAAAAGGTTTGGCCAGAAGCAGTATTTTATAAATTACACCTTGCAAATTTTAGAGATTGAATGTAATACTAGGTGCTGGAGCACACAACAGAAGTCTTAATTAACATTCTCCATATGTAAAGGGAATAATCCTGCCAGGTAAGAATAGGGTCAAGGAGTACAATGGAACCCCATGAATGCTATATTACATTTTAGATTCCCAACTGTGAATACTAACTCCTCTCATGTCACTAATTGGTTGGCCACAGATCTATACAAGATACTCCTATTATATGGAGGACACCAAGTCTGTGACTGCAATCACTCAGAAAAATTAAAAGCCTGGCTCAAAAAATGATATGATTGATACTCTATATACTGTGGTATCTTCTGTACTTCACAAAAAATAATAACTTTGGGGAAAAAACACATTCTTTTCCTTTTCTAAGGTAAAATAAAATCTATTGCTAAATAAACATTCACATTTACACTTGGTGGATGACCTTTAGTATTAAGAAGAGGTCACCTGAATCACATCATCCATATTTGAATGGTTTTATAGGACTTATTTTACACAGAGCTCCCTAGGGTAATTATTTCATATCAGAGCTAGCAAAGTTTAGTATCTGTATGCAGTATGTATTTACACTTCATGCCAATGCATTAAATAAAATTCTATCACATTCTGCCTTTGTCTTTGTATTTTCTTCATTTCAAAGACATACAGTACATGATCAGATTACAAATTCCCTCATAGTCTAAAAGAATCTCTTCTGCTATTGTTAAAACAGCTAAGATATGGCAAAAACTGGAAAAAAGTCAATGAAGAAGCTGAAATTCTTTTGGAAGAATGTACAACCTCTTTGATAACCACTCTATCGTGAATTAAAAGGCAAAAAAAAGTAAAGGAAATGCATTATTATACTATTAATGGACATGAAAACAGAAGAACATAAAACTTCAATGAAAATGTTAGTTAAGAGAAACAGCTGAGAACTATTTAGTTAAAGGTCAAGTTCAAAACCCTTGGAAGTTTATGGATATTCTTCAAAATAACTTACGCAACTCACCAAGATGTGGTCAGCACAGAAAGAGGAAGACGCACAAGTTGAAAGCCTGAAACATAGGATTTTAAAGTGTTATTAAAGGGATTTAAATTCCATACTTAAAGCCAAAACCAAAAGACCTGAGATTGACCTTGAATCTGGAGTGTTTGAAATCTAGATCTGGATGCATCTGACTCCTGTGGCCAATACACACTCAGTTTTGTTACTTGAGCTAGTTGAAGCTGAACACAATTTATAAGGACGCTGACATAAGTCTCTTTTCAAATTCCCGATACCTGAAAATCCTGCAGCCACACAGCAAACCATTCAGAACAAAATACAGCTGGTTAAAATATATTAATCTCTTTCCGTGAGAAATGCGTACACAACTGTAGCATTTTCACATTTTCCAAATTCTTTCTACATTTCTTACAGGCAGGAAAGCAGTGAAACAGTGCTTAGGAGGTTCTTTCTCCCTTCTCTCCACTCCATTTTTCTCACCAGTTTAATGAAGTCCCCACATGGAAACACTTTTTTGAAAAAAGCAAGAATTTTTACCTCCTTTTTCCAAAGGAAAATAGGAAAGGAAAATTAAAAAAAACCAAACAAACAACAAAAGAAAACCAGACTAAAAGAAGGAAGTGGAAAAAAAAGAGCAACTCTGTTCAAAACAACAAACTTTTCCTGTTCACAAAAAGCCACTGGGATTTTCATGGTTGCCACACATCTACATAAATAAGCTTTAGTCCTTTCAATATTTGGCTAGTGTTCAGCCACTGGGCCACCACCCTTAGCCAAACTAGACCGGAGGGAAAGGGGCAGCAGGTCTAGATGCCCTGTAGAGCCCAAGGAGGCTGAGCTTTTCATAGGGGCAGGGAACAGGCTACTGCTGCAGTATCCTCTTTGTCCCCCCCTTGCACCTCGCAGCACACACTGCCCTAACAGAGGTGTGGAGAGGGGAAATGCAAACAGTTGTCTGATTAAAAAAAAAACACAACCAAGCATGTTTCCTTTCATATGACAGCAGAGGCGGGGTTCATATCCCATTCCTACTTTCCAGCTGCTCAAGAGGTCCCTTCTAGAGTAACAGCACACAGGACTTCTCAGCTCCTAATTCAGGTTCATAGAATCATAGAATCGTTTGAGTTGGAAGGGACCTTAAAGATCATCAAGTTCCAACCCCCCTGCCATGGGCAGGGACACCTGCCACCAGACCAGGTTGCTCAAAGCACCATCATACTGCAGCAAAATTCAGGTGGTGACACATAAAACAAACTCAGTCCTTGTAAAACACGATTCACCTGAAGAAAGGCCATACCCTCAAATCCAGCTACTTCCACTGGACAGCAGCAAAATAAAGTCATCCCAGCCTTTTGAGTCCAAAGACCCTTGCCAACTTCATTCCAGCTGCTGTGTACATAGTAAAAAGCAGGAGTCCATTTGGCACAGGGCTGGCCGGATCCACTCCAGAAAGATGGGAAATGGGAATAGAAAAGTTGTTGCAGGTCAGGACGGAGGTACATTTGCAATGTTGATGTTTGCACAGTACTTGCCAGCATTATGGCTGTTTTAAGCCCATACCATTAATTGTTCACTAAACTCACTTAGAAAAATTACAAATAAAAATAATTAAATAATGCCAAGGCTTTGTATTTTCATACCGCAAGCTTTGACCTTCGTGTGCATATTACATGCAGACCATGCCTGCTTAAGTAAAGTTTTGTAGCAGACAGAACATCTGCTAGGTCTATTTTATATTCATGTTTAAGATGGGATTAACCTCTAGGCTTTGTCAAATAATGAAGAAAAACAAAAGGGGAGAAAGAAATTAAAATCTTAATTCCCCTTTGATTTATGTTTTATGAAACAATTTGAATTTAAGATAATTAGTACAAATGCTTATAGGAAATTCTGTAGGATACTTGACTGAAATCTTCCAACCTTTCAGAGATTAACAATGCATCTATAGCATAAAGCCTTTGGAAATGCAGCGTGTGTGCGACTCCAAGTCCAAGTGTTTGTGTGGTGTTAACTCCTACAGCTATGTTGAAGGTAACCTTGTTAGACCCATTTTACACCAGACTAGGAGCTGTCATCCA
The DNA here is from genome assembly GCA_004320125.1 of Scolopax mira. Taxonomy (NCBI): domain Eukaryota; kingdom Metazoa; phylum Chordata; class Aves; order Charadriiformes; family Scolopacidae; genus Scolopax; species Scolopax mira. The sequence goes on from BJBW01000521.1 coordinate 651,478, forward strand.
CTAAAATGTTTTCTGTGTTTTCCTCTGGTGTGCAGAAAGCATTATTTTCCAAAAGTCACTGTGATTAGCAACAATGCTGGGCTCTGTAGAGACCTCCTCATTTTAAAGTCACAGCTTCTTCTTTCTCATCACTTCAAAATGTTACTTGGTGCCAGAATATCTCCCTTTGAAGGCTTCGCATGACTGAAGACCTTCAGCAGCAGAGTATCTGATCTCTCGGTGGGTGTTTCATCCCAGAGAACACTTCAAAGCTGGTATCAGGAAGCCAAGGGGCAACTGAGTCACTGAGCACCGTGCAGAGCCCACCCACAGGTGACCGATGCTTGGGCAGAAGGTGAGGAGCTTAGGCATGAGGTAAATTGCATGGAGTACATGTCCATAACAGGACTGGAGTGGAGGGGCAGTATACGTTGGCAATGTTGAGTCAAAAGATAGACCAAGCAAATGCTGACTTGTTGCCAGAAGCACAAAAGATCAAAAGTGTGAGACTGGAAAAAAGGCCTCAGAGAGGGAGAGATGTTGGTCAGAACAATTACACTAAGTTGAGTGGGGAGCTTGTCAAGGAGCCCAAAGTCAACCCAGAGAGCTGGAAGGACAGGATGAGTGAGCCATCCATAAGCCAGAGATGAATGAAAGGGGAGAGTATGGCTTGAATAGTGGGTGTCCATGAGCCCCAAACATCAAACTGGAAAACATCTCTATTTCAGCTCTACAGACAAGGCTGGGTTGCTGTACGAGTTTCCTATCTAAGCTATGGAATATTGACAAAACAGCACAAAACAGAAATGGAAAGAAAGGTATTATATAAAACCACGGGCAAACAATACAGGTATCCACCCTGCTGCACTCCAAGAGGCAGTTCCTGTTCCTGGAGACAAGGATAGATCTACAAATCAGAGCATAATTTCTCCTGCATAATGTTTTGCGTGGCAGGACTTAGAGCTTCGGCTGCACCGAGGTCTTTTCCAAGATCTCTTCTCCCTGCTGAAAACCGGACAGGATCTTCCCTGGTAATGGCTTTTACAGCGAGCATACGACAGCCAATTTGGAGGGGTCACTTCACTAGTAGGGAAACAGATGGGAGCGAGCAATTATGAACAGAGAAATACTGCACACAGATAAATACCAACCCCTAGGATGACACCAGCAGAGCTCTCATGAGTTAATCGAGCCCCTTCGCCTTCTCGAATGTGTTGCAAAGGTTCATAAAATAGTGGGCAGAGGGGATGTGGTGGGTGTAAATTATTTGCAATTTCGAAGGGCTTTTGACAGAGTCTCTCACTGGAGATTATCAAAGGGAACAAATAACCATAGGATAAAGAGCAATGTTGTGTTAAGGATTAAATCACAGTTAAATAATAGGAAACAAAGAGTTGCAACTAATGGGTTTTTTCTCAGAACAAAGAGAAGTTAATAACAGGACACACCACAAAGTATTACAAAAACTACTATGGTTCAATATAGTTATTAATAAAGAAGAAGCAGGACTGTGGGGTCACAGTGTATGCCTAGGACAAGAATAACCTGGGACCTTGTCTGCTGCCTTTTTTTATCCCCCAAAGCTCCCTGTGAAATCAATGGCAAAGCATGATCATGGTTCATAAAAACCAGCTCTCGCTCTCAGACCTCTGCAAATAGCTAGTCAGACTGGGACAGGCTGTAAATCAGTAAAAAGAGCTCCTGAACGCTGCTGCTCTAATAGCTAACAGCTTATCTGTATTTCAAAATATCTCTGGCCAGATAGTGATAAATGGGGTGTCATGGGTTGCTTGGGAAAGCATAGCTGAGATGTTATAAACCACAATGTGAACTTTATGTCAACACACATGATGCAACAATAGGACGCAACTAACTTTGATCAATGATTAAACTTAACATAAGAAAAGTTAGAGCTTGGGGGGCTTTGTTTGTTTGCTTTTCACTGGGTGAGGAATTGAGAGTTTACATCACAAAGAATTGTTTGTTTCTCTTTCCTGATCCCACTGACAATGGCAAGGCACTGCTCTGCAGGGCTCTGGTAACCAAATACTTCACAGTGACTCTTGTCTAGCACTTCAGGCGATTGATTTTTTTACTTTCCTTTCACATACCTAAAGCCCCTTTGAAGGCACCAGCTTCCCTTATCCCCTCCTCCTGCTACTCACAGCCTTCTGCCCTAGAGAGACTGAAAACCTAGAGCAGCTGCTTGCCACAAATAAGTTTTCACATACACTAATTTTAGAGTAGAAAGAGCAAAGTAGCTGGGCAGGACAAGCTAGGGATGACCTCAGATGTCACAGACCTCGTCAAGAATAACACCAAAGAAATGTGGTTGCTTCTGCACATCTACCCCTGCGCGTACAGTCACAGGCAGAAGAGCACCAAGAGGCAGAATTAAACTCACAATCAGTCTGAAAACTAAACTAAATTAGAAGCAGTGAAATATACCAGTCTATAACCAAGAGAAAAACCAGAAGCGGGTCACAGCCTTCTGATTTCATCAGCAAAAGGAAACGAAAGAATTTTAACAGGAGGATTCCCAGAAGCACTTACTGGTGCCTAATTCCTGTTTACATCAGTGATAAAAACATCAGCTCCCACCAACCATTTCTAATATCTTGCCCTTGGGATATCATTTATAATGTCCTTGTTATTTAGAAACAACACTTCCCAGAGAAAATACAGCCCACTTAAACCCACAAGTCTGGGTCAACAGTCAGCGTAAATCATTATTGCTTCACTACAGTTCTAAAGCACCCATCTGAAAACAGTGAAAAATTCATGGTTTTGATGCAATTCCTCTGCCTTCCTATAAAACTGGGGATAATTCTCATCTAATTAAATAAAGAAAAATATGTTTTTAAAATTTAACCACACAATTCAGAATAATAGAGATAATGATATATCCCTACACATGCCTGTCTTAGCTTTGGCGCATTTTTTTGAATCAGATTACACTATTTTTGACAGTTATTAATTTTGCATGAAAGAGAGGTGGCTTTAGCTTGGAGAGCCTAGAAATGACTGCTTGCAGTTTTCTGTTGATTTTTCTTTTTATTTGAACAGTTACAGAGAAAAAGGAATGATGACAGTTTGGATTCTGGAATGTTACCCAGGGATTATATTTTTAGCTGTGCAAATAGGCTTAAGATACTTAAATAGTATCAGTACAAAAATAAAAGAGTTGTTCTCCTTGCAAAATCTTCTCATGTACAGCACCAAAGGTGAAGTCAACTTTAATTGACTCTCTTATTTTATATCTTACCTTCCAACCAACTGTTGGAAATAAGTTAGATACTGGAAAAAACCACAAGATATTCACCAGAAACAAGAGATTCTGGGAATCACATAAGATTTTTTTTAACCTTTCAGCAGAAAGTTGTAATAGCAAGGCTTTCCTTTCTACATCATCCTATATGTCACTTCTGTTGCTAGCCTCAGTCCAATTACAAATGTTGTCCTGTTGTACTAAATAAGAATCTGGCCTTCACATTAATAATTTATTCACAGCGCTTCACTAACCAAGCAACAATTACACATACACAAATCAGCAGAAGGGTCATGCAGAACTAGGAAGTGTTTTCTATTGATCAAAACAAAGCAAGCCAAGGATATTCCAGAATAAATTACCCCAAATGTGCTGTGTTATCCATAAACACTGATTGTGAAAAGTTGAAAAGTTCATTCCTTTGGTTTAGTTACATATTTTAAACATGAAAGACTCTACAAGATGTTAGCAAAGGAAAGTTCCTTTCTGTGGGGGTGGATTTAACTAACTACTATTTTACAAGCAGTTACATTGAAATGGGAAGCTGAAACTGTCTAGAGTAGTACCTGCAACAGCCCAGGAATATAAAACTGAAATACCTATTGGAAAGACAGAAAAAATTTAGGAACTGGAGTTGGAGGCATTAAAAATTCATAGGCTCCAGCACTTTAACTCTGATGCATTTGAAGCACTGAAACAGTTAAGGTATTTCAGCGAGGCACAAAATAACCTCATTATCATTTCTAATACAGATCAATACTCAACACTGCCCTTTGAAAAACACAGCCCTTGCTGGTCTATGCATTTATTGTGATCCTTGCATTAGCTTACTAACATGAAAGCTTTTGCATAAACCCTTTTCTTGCTTCTAAAACATGCCTCTTCCCCCAGTATTTGATCAGCATATTCCTGTATCAAGTTGCAAGAAAAAAAAAAAAAAAATAATGCAAATCAATATCCAACGTATTGATTATTTTTTTGTTCTTTTTTCCGCATGACATTTTGTCAGGTGGGTTTCTCTGCTCCTTGGGGCTGCCTGGTGGCATTAGAGGGCTGCTCCAGTCAAGACTAATGGCACAGGCTCCGTCCCAGGTGGACGCCGGGTATTGTTTGAAGTAACTGATTGGTGTGAGAGCCCTCTAGCTCCCTCTCCCCAGCATGTGGTCCAAAGCACAACATATGCTTCCTGCTTGCTAAATTTGTCTCCAATAATAAAAACAGGATTTCTTTTCAATTTTAGTCTTGTGCCCAATTTATCAAGCAAAATAACATCAAGGCTTCAAAAGGCTTCTTTGGTAATCTGGTTCTGCATTGGATTAGTGGGAAGAGGTGTAACACAGTGAATAGAGAATTACCAAGATAATATCTTTTGCTGTACCATGAAAGAAAATAAAAAAAAAATGTGTACGTGTATGTGGGGTGGGTGTGCATGTGAATTCTGACCCATTATTAGGGCCTCTTCTGCACAGAGCTGGGAATTGCAACCTGCAGCTCTCTAAAATGAGCTAAAAAAAAAATAATAATGCAAGGGGAGGAGAATTGAAGCCACAGTAATACTGAGATTCTGATATTTGTTCTTTTCATAGTAAATGCTGATAAAATACGTTTGCTCCCTGGGGACTGGGGGTATGTAATTGTTTGGTGATGTTTCATTCATGCTGCTATGTATCTTTAAACAGAATGGGAAGGGAAAGGGACCCAGTTTTTCTTGCTGGTTTTTATTTGTTGTTATTTGTTTGTTTTTTTTTTTTCTTTAGATTGAACCATGAGAATAAAACTCCACCCTCTTAATTAACACAATAGTACAATTTAAAGACTCTTGTCATTGTTTGCTAAAATGGTAATGAACAGATAAATTTAGCACTCTTCCTGACAGTACATTATAATAAATAAGGCAATAATGGAAATAGCCAACTTAATCATATTAGAATATAGCATGCAAAATATTTACTAAGATTTTCTTGTGAAAAACAGATTAGACGTATTAAAAGGCATTGTTTGGTATAAGTAGCTAAAATTTGCATAAATAACATAAGACGTATTCTCTTTCAACAAAGATTTTTGTCTCTAAATTCTTTGTATTTCCATCAGAAAAAAAAAAAAAAAGAAAATACTTTGTCTTTATTGATAGAATAAATCTGGGACCAATTAGACTTCTTTTTCTTTGAGTAGAGCACACAATTAATTATGTTGCTTCAGGGGAAGTTTTAATGTTGGTTGCACATTAGGTGAGGTAATGCCAAGCCAACCACTTTACAAGCTGCTCTAGGAACAGGCTGATTTCACATACTCAGCTGCAAGAATGTCTCAGTCTTCCCGTACAGCCACATTTGACTGACTGAAATCTGGAACCACCCCTAGACATTCAGTGAGCTCAGTTTTAGCATGCAAAGATACCAGACATAACTCCTGCAGAGTATTAGATTACGCTGTCTTTCACCATATGATCTGCCTCAGTTTGAATGTCTAATTTGCTCTGTATCAATCATTCTGCCTGATAAAACTTTGCCTTCTCTATTCTTCTTACAAAGACAACCGATCCATGCATGCCCATGCCGAACATACTTTCAAAACGTTTCCATTTAAATGGAGATTTGGACTTTCTCCACAAAAAGACTTGGAAAGTCTTTGATAAGAAATACTAATACAGGATTATATTTTACTTCATATTTTTCTCTCACAGATGAGAGGTTTTCCTTGTTTTTCTTAAGGATTTTCTCAACCACATCTGTTAAAGAAATGACTGCCAGGTAAACAGGAAAAGACTTAACTTTGAGCCCATCCATTTTCTGTCAAATGAGCACAAACATCTGAAAACTCCAGGATTAACGTTCTTCTCAAGAAATACTTCATCTCATTGTAAGACTGAAGATAAACACTAGGCTGTTTGAGGAACTAAGGTGATGCTATTGCTAAGTTTCAGAAAACATCCAGCAGAAAGTCTAAAGCCTGGATGCTTTGGAGCATCAGTTTCTTCCCAATTTAGCAACAGGGGATTTCAAGAGGAGCTTCTCCTGAACACAGCACTGAGGAAAGCAACACACAGCTGTAAGGGGAGACAGCAGAGCTGACAGGGCAGGGTCCAACTTACCATGAGAAACTGTTAATGGTCCAGGGTGTCACGGGGTAACAGAGATACAGGTGGGTACGAATGGGGCTGCGATTGCAAGAGGCTCAATATCGTGTAACCCCATGTGCATCTTGTGAAGAACAAACAGCACGATTACACTTCTGTACCAAATATAAATAGCTGCTGTTCATCCTAATATATCTTCTGGGAAAGGCAGCAAAAAGTACAAATTTGCAGATGCACAATCAGATGGGAATACTACACACTGAATACAAATATTCTGCTTTGTCTGCTTTGTTTACATTAAAAAAAACCAAACCCACCACTCAGAGAGTAAACATTACAGCGGCTGAGTTTTGATCACACCCTGCGATCTAAATACAAGTCATGCTCAGGGAGAGGATGTTTATCACATTCATCTCAAATGCAATAGAGCAATATCCAGTAACGGAACCCAGTCTGAAGCAAGAGCAGTGCTCTTGTCTTTTATGCCCTCTCCATTCATACATGCATCATGCAGAATCGTGCATCAAAGATGGGGTCAGAGAAAAATTTTATGGGGGCACCATGATTTATTTCTTCATTTACCATGAAATCTAGAGTATTATGTTAAAACCTATGGGATGCAGCCGCTCCGCTGGAAACAATTACTGCTGCCTGATATGTGATATGCATTATATTTAGTTAACATAATTATTTGTTCCTGAACACCACCAAGGAGAGACAGAATGGTCCCCGCATGAAGGAATTTATGGTACAACAGCTACTTTCTATGATTCTCAAGCACATAAAGTTCCCACCGAGGCCTATGTCTGACAATGCTCCTCATAGTTTGGATGCACTTAGGGATTCAACATGGTTTTATTACAGGCTGTAATTCTAGGAATAAGAGTTCTTTTGTGAAGTCTTACAGGCACTACAGGTTTATATTACAGAATATTCAGAATATGCCTGTGATAAATGGGCAAGAGTCTATTCACCCTGTAGACTATTAAAAGGACAGTTCAATCACAAGAAAAACATACTAATTGTTCTGTTTGTGTGTCCATACCTTCCTCTTCATACCACAGAAACAGAAATGAGACAATTCAGCTTGTGGAATGAAAAAAGACAAAGTGAAAAAAACAAAAATATTTAAAACAATCAATAAGTAAAATCTGTGGACTGAGGGAGCTAAAGAAAGAATGGGAGTTATTCCAAGTTTGGTCTGCTCACTCTTACATAGCACTTGACACTATGATGATTCACGATAATCAATTATCTCTTGTAATGGAAAGGCCATCCTGAAGAAAAGTAAAGCTGTGTACGTACTATGTGATAAGAAAGGAAATAATTCTTGACCATTCCACTTTTTCAGACAGATTTGTTTGCTTGTACATTGGATGAATCTTGCTTTAGAGCAGGTTATGTCAGTGGATGTCTTTCTATGGATGAAGGTTAATAGAGATAATCTAGGTACCCCTCCCAAATAATTGAACATTTCTTTAGAATCTCTCTGGATTTCTTTAGAATAAAATAAAATAAAAAAAAGTATCTCCAAATACCAACATTGCATTCCTTTTTCCTACCCTCACAAAAAAAAAAAATTAAAGCATAATGAAATATGTGATTTCATTGCACATACAAATTGTTGCCTACATAACAGAATTCACTAAACACTAAGACAAAAAATATTCTTTCCATCATTTCAAATACTAATAAGATTTCCTTAATTTCTCTGAGATAATATTAGTCAAAAAAAATGGAATATAAATGTTAATAAGACAACTGATGTCTCCAAAGCTTTGTTAAACACAATAGCCTGGGAAATTATAATTTATTTTAGGTTTGATGAATCTGGTGAACACAAGCACACTGGGGAGAAGTTGCGCTCTTTAACTTGCAAACCACATGGCAATATTTTGAGTCTGCTTCATCCTTTAAAGGCACAGATGCATGTCCTTCTTTATGTGCAGCGGAAATATTTCCCCAAAGCTTTGCTAATCACAAGAAATATTGAAATTACTGATTTAAATGGTCTAAAGAAAGTCTGTCATTGCATAAGGGAAACAGCTCAGCAAGTCTTCTTCCATTACTGTTTCTGCCCTGTTACTCCTTCAGGACTGGGCTGTGTGATTCCAGCTGGGGGGTCAGCAGTGGGCTTAGCACCAGCCCCAGAAAAAAAATGAGAGCAAGGAGGGTCCTCCTGATCTCATTCCCTAAGAAGGAATCTCAGGACAGTTTCATCTCAGAGGCAGTTTTTCAGCTATTTTTAATTGTGAAGAATAATTTGCTGAGACAGACAAAAATATTTCTTCTTGCCCTCCTTCAAAAGGATGGATAGAGGTTGAACACCTCACATCCAGGTGTAAAAAGTAGTAAAAGGAGTCCTCTCTGTGGAGGAGAGGCCCTTTTCATGCTGGCAAATGAACTACTTCTTAAATAACTGCATTAAACACCAGGCTGCCATCAAAGGTTGCTTCTCTTTACTGACGGAACATCAAATGTCTAAAACTAGTTCCAGTATTTTCTTCCTAGGCAAAGGGAGGTCAGAGAGGAGCCTGTCTGTCTGGTAATTTTCCACCGTAACAATCACGGTGACCGTCCCCTGAACATCACAATTTGATTTCTGCGAGTAAGGATGACACAGGCTGGTCTAAAGTCCGAAGAAACGTAGCTGACACCAATCAATTCACTATCCTTTATTCAGATCTGATTTGTTACTCCAAAAGGGAGCATTTATTTTAGGTAATGATGCACAGATGCATCTGAATCCGCAAAGCTGTGCAATCAAGGCAAAGCCAGACTTAGCTTGTCCACCTTACAGGAGCTGCCGTAAACCTATCAGTCATAGAATGTACTGGCTATAGCTACTAAGGATAACAAATCTGAATTTACAGCCAAATTCTGACTGGTATGGTGTCAAAGTATGATCCACAGCTAATTCCACAGGTTTTTCAAAGGTATTATATGGGAGAAAGGCTGTGGACTGGAAGACAGGGGAGATTGAAAGAGATTGAATGACCCATATGGAATTTTGCTGAGTCCTGATCGGAGAGGCACTGCCAACACTTTATGTCAAAATTATAGAGGAGAAAATGGATTTGGGGCTAAACTGAAGGAGTGTGATTAATGAGCACAAATATGAGAAACTAGAACAACACAGTGAGGTCAGTGGAAGTCTTTGCAATGACTCCAGTGATGCCTGGATCCATTATCAACTGTAAAGTTGTGTCCACCACAGTGCTATTCAATAATTTTATCTACATCTAAAGCCTCAACTTATATGAAACAAATGCCACTTAAAACTACTCCAAAAATAGAGAGAAGCCAAAGCAACTAAAATAATCCTGGAGGTGATTGTACCCCTCTAGTCCACTCTCATGAGACCTCACCTGGAATACTGCTCTAGGGCCTCCAAAATAAGAAGGACCTGCTCTGGTGGGAAGTGTCCCTGCCCATGGCAGGGGAGTTGGAACTCAAATCCAAAATTACATGATTCTATGAATGCAATGCAGATGTACATGTCAAATTAATTCCTGGTAAAGGTGATCTATTCTATAAAACCTCACGAGAAAAGCAATCATTAAGCAGAGAACAATTGAAGAAAAGATGCTGAAGACCTTGGGATTTTCCCACAATGAAGTACAATTAAGGGAATTAACACACAGGAGCAGAAATTGTAATTGTGTGAAATTATTAATAGCATAACCATATCAACAACACCATTGTCTGTGAACCTTGAGTTCTACCTTTTCAGAATTGTACAAAAGAGACCTCAATCCTACTCCAGTAGTTTGCCATCCAGTCACACAAAGCAAAAGGAGAAAGTAAATATCATTTTATCTTCGTTTTGAAAATGGAAACTCCCTAGAATTTCTTTGACACATGAAGTTTGCAGAAAAGCCAGGATTTAACCCGTTTTACATTCCTCACTTTCTCACAGAGCATTCCTCCTTCTCAGACACATCTTCAAAATCAGAGTTCTTGTGGAAACTGTAAATTATAGAAATGGAAGGGACCACAGAATGGTCACAGAGTATTTTTGTTAAATTTACATCCTCTACACAAACTTATTACAATACTCATAGTATTACTGTTCAGAAGTTTTTTTCTAATGTGTAGTTTAAATCTTCCTTCCTTACTTCAGTTTAAGAGCGTCAGTTCTTGTTTGTTGCTATCGAACAAGGAGAGAAGATCATTTCCTTACTCCCTCCAGCAGAAGTTTTATGTATTTGAAGACTATTAGCTTATTCCCGTTAGATTTTTTTTCCTGTAGACTAAACAAACCCTATTCATTCAATTTTTCATCATGCCATCTAGATTGCTAATTGCTGGACTCTGGACTGATTCCACTTTATCCCCCTTCTTGCTTGTAGCACAGAGCACAAAGCTGAACAAAGTACTCAAGCTAAGGCCAGCCAAGTGCATCTCCAGGTGACAAAAACCCCCCTCAATTCCCTTTCATAGAAGAGGAAGTGAAGCTGCACCATGTTCTTGCTCTTAAAGAAAGTCAGGAAACTAGCTCGTGTTTTAATGTCAGCTTTTCTTGTTCAGCTTGCCTGCCTCTGGCACAGGTCAAAGAGCAACTTCCAACAAGCTAGATTTAAAGCCAGCCCCAACAGCTTCACTAAGAGGCAAAGCTTAGTACATTGAAGAGCCACCATATGAACAAAGCCACATTCTTTCCAGCACCCTGGAATAGATTCACAGCAAATGCTGTATAAAGGTGCCTGCATCCTGGAGTTGGTCAAGGATCTCTCCCTATACTTCCATTTACAAGCTTTACCAACCCAAAGGTGATACCCAAAGGAGAGAGAGGAAAGTGAACAAGAAGCAAAACCTTATGCTGGGTTCAAGGAGAAGCTGCAACATTCAAGCATATGGCTCTAATGTCACTGGTATCTCCCAAAGCCTCGTTTGTCACATGTTAAATATTGCATGTTAAATGTAGATTGTTTTCAACAAACAAAACAACATTAATGGGCCAGCATAACTTCAAAGCACTTCGATTCTATTAGCACATGTTCATATCCTCTTAAGAGTGCATGCATGGAAAATATGAACATTTTTTCTTTCATTCAAGTTTTATTACAAATGAAAAATTGTTGATCAATGAAAAGAGGTTGCATAACCTACATTGAGTCTCTGAGTATTTAAAACGTCTGACCATAAGTACTGCAGGGCCTTTTTTAATCCTAGAATCACAGACTAATTTAACAACGGACCTTTAAAAGTTATTTGACCCAACCAGAGCAAGGCCAGCTTGCATCAGGTTGCTCAAGGGATCATCCAGTCAATTTTTTTTAGTATATCCAAGAATCAGGATTCCACAACCCCCCTCTTTTATTCAAAATTATTCATGTTGATTTTAAACTGTCTTGCTAGCTAAAAAAATAGCTAAAATATTACTCAATATCCACAGCAGAATCTGAACACAACCTTAATGTATTACAGGCAGTGTCCTGGTCTGCAGCTGTGTCTCTGTGTGAATAACACAAGCTCACCTTTATTTTTAAGGGCCAGATGATGAAATTTCTGCCCCCACTGTAGACATTTCGGTGCAGTCAGTGGATGTCTTCTGGTGAGCATCTGGCTGTTAAGAGCAGCAAAACAGTCACACTTTGAGTCCTAATGATTAAAGAAAAAAATACAAGGTGTGATGCAGCATATGGAAAACCCCAAAGAATTAATAAAACAGTCCTTTTCATTGTCTAAAGATAGCAAAATGATGTCAAGGAAAGGGTCAAAGAGAAGTCAGTTGAAGCATACCTAGGCCATAACTAATAACAGTAATCTTGGAGAAGTACAATAATTCATATTTCAAATAATTTCAGAAATTGTACCAACTTTACTAGACTTTTTTTTCTAATTTCCTCTATATCCAGTACTAGCAATCCCCACTGTTATCCTATTCCATATAGCAATTTTCATCAGCAGAGCTCAAAACATATTACAAAAGTGATCATTAGCAAGAGAGTTCTTCATTCAAATTCCACCAAGATCAATGAAAAGTGTCTCTACTGATGTCTCCCAGCTTGTTTCAGTTCTGCTAACTCGCAAGGGATCTATTCTATCTAGCATCTGGAGGGTGTTAAATAGTCACCCGTTGGCCAAACACTAGAAAAATTACAGTTTGCAATATAATCTGGCTGTCAGTGGAACAACATGGAACAGCTCAGTGAATGTCAAAATAAGACCAAGTATCCACAGCAGAACAACTTTAATATTAAGGTCATCAAACATCTCTATTTTTCGCTGTTGTCATTCTAATGGTATACTAGTCTACTGAGTACATTCAAAACTGTATCTGAAGGACAAGGCCAGGTCCATTATTTAAGAAATCATCCACCTAAACTAGATCCCATTTCCAAAGGATTTGTTAACTGAACAGCCCTGCATTGACCCAGGAAAAACTGTACAGTGTTCACTAAATTTAACAGAATGGGTTAATAGTCCCCATAATGTAGAGGGAACATCCCAAATATCACAGGTCTGTAGTAACACCTGGCATTTTCACTAGTTACAGAGCTTGCCACCAGCTTCAGCTGTGCACAGCTCTGGGATTTTCTATAACTAAGCAGTGTTTTCTGCTCTGCAGCAAACTTCACAGACAGTAAATGTCCAAGTTTTCCATTAGCTGATTAGCTGGGATTTGCTTCAATGTTTAGAGATTTTGCCAGAAGGGCAGAAATATGAAGGGAAAATGTTGGGGGGGAAAAAAAAAACCCAACACCAAAAAGGCAAGGAGATCAGTTCATTAAACCAGTTGGTTTAATGGTCCCACTCTAGTTGGGACCAGAGTTCTAGCAGACAAAATATGATTCTTAGTCAATGGTCATCTCTTCCTGATCCTAGTTAAAAAATGCCCTCTCATGTTCTCACACTGAGCAAAAAGCAAATAATTGCATGGATAACTAAACCATGAATTTCTGTGTAACACCAACTGCTTTGGTCGATTAGCACAAAATTTAATTTGCACTTATCAGTCTGAGGCGAGGAGTGAATGAAATTAAGTTGACACATTAACTTCATGTTTTGTGGTGCTTCCTTTTTTTTGTTGTTTTGGTTTTTCCCCTTCTAGATGAAAGCAGATACCTAAATATCCTGAGTATTGTCAGCATTTTCAAACACTATGCATAAATATAAACTTTGGAAATGGAAAGTTTCTAAAAGATAGGTCTGCATATATGCATAAGACTATATGTTCAAGAGTAGTTTGTTAGCTAACTGACCTAAACAAGGATGGCTAGAAAGTATGATTATTAAGGTGAACTTGTTCTTGAAAAAGAAAATCAAGTACTTTTAAAACAAAAGGTTTAGCAAATTAATCAATTGGAAAATTAATCTAGTGTTGAAATGTCATTTTTAGAACAGTGATATTAAAGTGTGAAATGTGCTTTCCCAGATCTGGGTTTTTTCTTCACCAAGCATTCAAAGCTAAAGTAATACTTTTGTCCTCGTCTGCTATAAATCTCTGCACATAACAAACTAGTGGCTCGCAATACAAATATATGACTCAAAGCCTAAATGGCTCTTGTGGGCTTAAACACAGCTTACAGGTAGCTCAGTCCTCTGTATGGAGTAATGGGTAACAAAGCCAGTGATGGAAGAAAACAAACCAGTGAAAATACTGTCTTTCCCAGAAAGCACCATTTCCCTGATTTTCTCTTTTTGCCTGCTGCACCAGGTGGTTACAAAGGTTGTATATCCATGTCACCAATTGTAGCTGGTTCTCTGCACAGAATAATAATAAGAACAATCCCCAGTTTATTTCTAGATTTTTCCCAATCTGCTCAAACGTTAATTAACATCAGCATCACTTAATGCCCAAGAACAGGCTGGGCCATAGCGCTCTGCTACTTAAAGAATATTCACCCTCCTTGGTTTTTGTGGTTTTTCAGTAACTCTGGGAAGATGCAGTGAAAACCTTCTGTATCTTCTTCCTCAATTCTGAATATGAGTTTTCTCCAGTCCCATTCTTTTTCTTACTTTGTCTTTACCTCCACAAACATTACAGTCACTGCATTTTATAAACGTAGAAAAACCAGGCTGACTGCATGCCATCGTTCATCAGCTCAGCCCTGACTATGAACAGAATAAGATAACACAACGTGCAATGCTATTTGTAGAAACCTATTTTCAATTTGCACATGCAAGTATCCTCTCTGCTTGTGTCTGGTCCGACAAAGGCAACAACACTACGTGGTCCATGTGACAAGTCATCTCTCTCTAATGAAGCAGAAGTACCAAATTTGTCCTATCAATAAAAGCAGATCTGTTTGATGCCTCTCCAACATCACGTCTATAATTATATTATCAGCCTAAGTGAATATGTTCAAATATCAAGCATTGTTCAAGGAAAGTGCTTCCCTCTTTTTGATATTTTTGAGGCAGAAAAGTGAGACTAGATTTATTGAACAGATTATTCACACCTGGTGTATTATTTCTAGTATCTGAGTGCTCCCTCTTTTCTAATTATATAGGTAAAATATCAATTTGTCTGCAGTCTTCTGGCATCTAACTAATAATCATAATTTGCTTCCTTTATAAATATGATTATTTTTAACATCTATATGCTTTCCTTATGGCATATTTTAAAAATCCACCTGTTTTTATTTCTTCAGAGACAGAAGAATAACTCAAGAGGTTTCTTCAGGCAGACCACAGGAACCTCTCCTACAGGTCCCACATTCATCAAAGAGCTTTAAAGTCTCAATCAAGCAGCCTGGAACAATAGGCTGATCACTGGATGGAAACTGCCTTTTGTCTATTGCACAAATAGCAAATCTTCACAAGGTACACCAGCCTGGAATTCATTTTTATTGCAGAGAGTTCAAGGAGCTACTCCCGATTTATGCCTCAGTAAGCAAGAGCAGAACCAGGCCTTTTCTTCCAAGCTATTTTTATATTTAAATAAAGGTTGATTCAGGGATAAATTCTAAAAATTTTAGGTACACAGGGAGCAAAAGGAATTCTTGAGCACATACCTGTTTTTGAAGAGTGGCATGTGCTTCTTAAGGGATAGGGTCTATCTCTATCTGTGCCATCAATGGCAACACAGCATTTTGAATCAACTCCCATTTCCCCCTTAATTGTTCTGTCAACCTGTTTGGGATCTCATCTACCTTCCTCATTAGGCCTTCAGAGGGAGGGCTCCTACCACACTGAGAGTCAAGAGCAGATCATGTCCCTCATTTAGACCCAACACATCTTTCCACAGCCCACTAATTGCATGGCAGCTCAGGCTCATTTGTCTTCCTGGATCGTTAAAATTCATCACCATGCTCTGTGAGCTCTCACTTCTGCCCTTGGATGGGCAGCTGTAGATTATTTAGCCAGACCAATCCCTAATGTTTTTAACTAGGAACTGACCCCAGCACCTGAGCACCTGCTGGGCTCTTAGTCTCTGTCATGTTAAAAGAGTGCACAGAAGGACCCGAGCCATCAAAAGCATCCTGCTGCATTACATTAAATATTGATAAAAAATATGCAAATTGTTTATTGATCTTCTCCAGGAAGGGCTGAGATAATGAGAGAGGGACTGTTTGAGATGATGCTTGGGATTTTTAACTTTTTTTTTTTTTTTTTTTTTTTTTTACATTAGACTGTTGTTGATAGCTGAAGTTAATGAGGTCTTTCGGTTCACTCAGTATTTCAGACCTTACCACTGGTTTGAAGATAAAAGAGATCAATGCACCTTTATTGTGCATCACTGCCAGCAAGTGCCCTGAAAAGGGCAGGAGTATTTGTACAGGTGCAGTGCCACTGCTCCTTACTAACTTTACCTGGACTGCCCTGGTTAATATTATACCACTCTAAGTTGTCTTATCCTTCATCATATTTGTTTTCCAAGGCTGGTATCTATCAGACGTTGATGCTCGCATTGTCTCCAAGTTATTAGCAGCTCAGTATATAATTAATACTGAGAGACCATCTTTTTCTTTCCCCTTTGCTCAGAGCATTAACTGCATTGCATATGCTTCCTACCCTTTATGTGATTGACAAGTGACAGCTTTTAGCTGTCTTTCTGTGCCTTCATCCTCATGGTGGAAATTTCTTCACATTCACATCCTTGGCCTTTTTTTTTTCTTTATGTTCTATCTCTCTCTCAAATTTTTGGGTGCTCTCTGACGCATCAGGGGAGGAGAAAGTAACAATAAACCCAAAGCAGCTGGACCAGAGCGCTGTTGTACATATATTGATCATCCATTTGAAACTGCAAATCTGTCATACCTGGTTTACCTGCAGGATGTTGCTTCTGGACCTTCATCAAACCTAATTCCAGACAGAAACACTGCAGTTGAGGCCGCCAGAAGTCTTCTTCTGCAATCAGGCCCCCAGCAAATTCCTGGAGTGTCTGCATCTTGTCTGGGAAACAGCAAGAAGCAGGTCGTGAGGATTTGCCAACACAGAGCCCAGGCTGCAGTGGCTGTTGTTCCAGACTGGCATTGATTTGAAAGAGAGCCTCCTTTCCCAAAGCAGTCAAAGAATATGCTTCAAATTTTCGTCATAACCATCTGAATTTCTTTGGGGTTTGGATGAGCCCATTGAGGTGAAGATCAGTGTTGTGCTAGGACCTGCACAAAACCATATTAAGCTGCATCTTTGCCCCCAAAAGCTTGCTGTTCTTGGATGAACAGAGCAGGTACAATGGATCTGAATGTGAGAGAATGACTGTTTGTTTGGCAACAAGGAAGGATCTCAGTTTTCTTCTTTGCCACATAGTCCAACCATGTGCCACCATGGGCAGCACTCAGGAGACAGGGAGGAACCAGGGCTATGACTTCTTTGCCTTTCTTTTCTTTCTGCAGCTGACAAGACAGAAAGAGAATGAGAAAGCAAGCAAAGGCATAGAGAAGTAGCAAGACTTGCTGCAAATTAAAACTGATTAGTGGCAAGACTGCAAGCACAACTCAAATCCCATGGGTTCCAGTCTGCTGCTATGGACCACCAGTGTCCTCATGGGTAGACATGCAGATGCCTGCAACAAGGGATGCCATCCTGACCTGTGCTTCTAAAAGCAACAGTTTAGTTTGTTAATGTTATCAATTGGTTTTGTCACAGAAATATATGTCCTAGGAAGGATATTTCCAACATAAGCAGACAGCACTAAATGCCAGCAAAATAGCAAAGAGCAGACAACACCTGGGGATGATGCACCTAAATGGGATTGCCAGATAAAATCTTGGATCAGTTGTGCCCAGATTCAGGTCCCTACTGTGTCAGTTTAAGAGTAATCTGAAATTTAAAACTTGTTTGTATCTTGGTCTGGGGAATGAATCCTGGATCTGCTTGTGTTCTCTGTACTCCTGCCACATGCAAACAAAACTTTACAAACACTATCAACTCTCCTGACAATCTGCAATATGAAAATAAATACCACTATATATTTTTTAAATCTTCTACAGATTTAAATACAGCAAATCTTAACAATAAAATATCAAGTATGCTGTTCCTAGAAACAGTTACATCCCTGCACTGTTAGGGAAAAAAAATCTAGATACAATTACTAAAGATATTCTAATTCATATGCTGAATAGATTCTGAGATTTTCTACTGTATCAGCTAAGACCGAGTTTTTACTTGAGCTATGTTTTATCAAGGGAAAAAATTCCACTGAGAGCTTGAAAAAGTTGGTTTTCCAGAGCAAATCAGAAAACCAGAAATAAACAATTACTCAAAATTGGATGGAAGAATGAAGTGATTGATGGACTATACATCCCTCTGTACAATTTCAAGATTGATGCCATACTACTGTGTATGTCAGGGTACAACAGACCTGAATTATTAATTGCTCTATAATTCCCATCCTCTGAATGATACACTCCCTCAGTGCTTCTCTGAATGTATATTCTGTACATGTAAAACAAGGGCAAAAGCGTTACTGCATTCCCAGATAAACAGAAGCATTTTTAGGTTTGACAGTATTTCACTGCCCCCACCAACGGAAAGAACCAACCAATTTAAAATTGCTAAGCAGAAAGGAAAACATTTTTTCACCATCTCTTTCACACCAGAGTATTTAATTATGAATTTATGCAAACAAAAATTTCAGAGCTCTCACTGCTCCAACAGTCTCTTGCCCGAGGTGCTTTCAAGCCCACAACTGCAGATCAGAGGGGGTGGAGTAGAGCCCCAGCATTTCAGACAATCAGCTTTGAAAGCATGTTACAGCCTGTTTAGTCGCAGGGCCCTATTCATTTTCCATGTTTCAAACAAGAGACATTTGCTTGAACACTGTTTTCCTTTTTTTTCTTTTTTTTAAATAAATCTCCCTTTATTCAAATAAATGAAAACATGAAAACAAGAAAAAAAAAGCTAAATGCAAGTGGGAGACAATAGAATGATGTTTCTATATATGAAAAGTGACCAAGGAATTATTTTTTTTTCTATTGGCTGTATCAAAACTGAAAACAGACAAAGAGCCTCTTAGTTATACTTCTGTAGACTGAAAATAAAGCCGCTGAAGTCATGATATTTTCCTCTGTTAATGAAGCCAGGATAAGCCCAAGGTATCTTTGTTTCTTTACCATACTAAACGCACTAGCAGTTCAAAACCCTGATTCCCATTTAAACAAAGGCTACTGAAAACATTTCTGGTGATGCAAACAGACCTCAAGGTAGGAAAAAAACCTTATATTTAAATCTTCTGAATGACTGCTCAGATCAGTGAGAGTGGCATAAAGTAGTCTTCATGTCAATAGAAATCAGCTCTTAAGTTCTGAAAGCAGAAGAATGCAACGACCACACTAATAGCTAGTAATGACTAATTTATAAAACCAGATGTTTTAAAATAAAATCTTACAGATAAACTTCCAGTTTGCATTTCAGCTTTATAGGAGGTTTAGGTTTTTTCAGGTGCTGATCATACACCAAGCAACAGGCTCTATAGGAAATAAGGAGTACATAAGCTTTACTTCTACATCTGTTTGGGCAGAGGTAATTCCATTTAAAAGAGGATTTCACCTCAGTTTGGAAACAAAACCTTCAAATATTCTAGAAAATAGACAAGCTCCAAATGTGGAATCCAAGTCAGGCAGTCCTACTAGTCACACAAGTACCACCAACTCCAGTAGCAGTGAGAGCATTTCTCTGGCTATACGAGGGATGCAGACCCAACAGACCCCAGACCATCTGCGTGGTTGGCAGTCACACACTGTGAACCCTTCACCAGCAGGCCTGTGACCACTGGGAACCTCTGCTCTGAGGTGGCCTCTCAGGAAAACCAACTCAAAACCAGGAGCCACTGAAAATACTCAGAAATGCGATTCACAGCAATCTGCCTTAAAAGCTGATATGACCTATGTGCTTGGGATATCATAGAATCATTTGAGTTGGAAAGGACCTTAAAGATCATCTAGTTCCAACCCCCCTGCCATGGGCAGGGACACCTCCCACCAGACCAGGTTGCTCAAGACCCCATCCAGCCTGGCCTTGAACCCCTCCAGGGATGGGGCATCCACAGCTTCTCTGGGCAACCTGTTCCAGTGCCTTATCACCCTCACAGGAAAGAATTTATTTTTAGTATCTAATCTAAATCTCCCC
Source organism: Scolopax mira (assembly GCA_004320125.1). Taxonomy (NCBI): domain Eukaryota; kingdom Metazoa; phylum Chordata; class Aves; order Charadriiformes; family Scolopacidae; genus Scolopax; species Scolopax mira. The sequence continues at coordinate 671,322 of BJBW01000521.1, forward strand.
TCTTCCAATTTAAAACCATTACCCCTTGTCCTGTTGCTACACTTCCTCATAAACAGTCCCTCTCTGGCTCTTCTGTAGCTCCCTTCAGATATTGAAAGGCCATTATACGGTCTTCCCGGAGACTTCTCTTCTCAAGGTTGAACAACCCCAGCTCTCTCAGCCTGTCTTCATGTGAGAGGGGCTCCATCCTTCTGATCATCCTTGTGGCCCTCTGCTGAACCCGTTCCAACAGGCCCATGTCGTTTCTGTGTGGAGGACTCCAAAGCTGGACACAGCACTCCAGGTGGAGTCTCGCGAGGGCAGAATAGAGGGGTAGAACCACTTCCCGAGACCTGCTGGCCACACTTCTCTTGATGCAGCCCAGGACACAGTTGGCTGTCTGGGCTGCCAGCACACACTGTTCACTCATGTTGAGCTTCGCATCCACAAGCGTTTTCAGGCTCACAAATCTTTTAGAAGTCTCCCTCCAAGACAGACGTGATCTGCTACCATTGAGTATGGAAGCTAAGAAGCTGCCTCCCACAGTGTCCTCGGCACCCGCTTGGGCAGGCAAGATAGCAGGAAAAGTCATCAAAACTCTTCCTGTGCTCTTCCATCACCATAGACTGGTTTGGATTTGACAAACAGGAATTTTCTGGGAGGAAAGGGTTTTCTCCTAGAAAACACCCAATTGAGCCCACATTCCACTGACCTCAAGACACGCAGCTATCTCCAGCAAACACACAGCATCAGATACACCTGAAAACAGGAACACACACACTACTGAAAATGCCTTTCTTTCACAGGATTCCCACACTGCTAAAGAATTAGTGAGAAAACAAACCATATCTGACAGATATTAATCACATCACTTAATACACAAGTACCAGGTGCACTGAGATGAGATGGCAGAAGAATTGATACAGAATAAAATTAATTGTTTTCAACAAGGTTTTTCACACAAGAAAACCCTCTAGCATGTCTCCCTAATTTTTTTATAATTATTAGCTATTCTTTCATCAATGAATTGTAAATTAATGTTCTGAAGTCAGTCATTTGGAAAGAAAAAATAAAGGTACATTCAGAAATGACAAAATGCTGCTCAAAGAAGAGCAGTAACACCACACCTACAATCTCCTTTGAAAAATTACCTGAAGCCCACAGTTAAAGCCCTTAAGAACAGAGCAGAACATGGCTAGCATCACCTTTAATAGCATTTCCTTATCACACACTTTCCCATCTCACCCTAGAAGCCAAAAAGGAGCATTAACAGTGTCAACCCATATGTGCAGGCTGTGTTTGGGTTACCAACAAGGATGTCCACAGCACAGGATCTGAGATGTTATGCATTAACCCCCCAAAAGCAGAAGGTGCTTCACAGTTGGTTTTCCAACACTCCAGTCTGAACAACCTAGCACAAATTAAGAAAAAAAAAAATTACAAAAATGAGTTACTGTGTGAACATTCCTCCTCCACAAAGAGACCTTTCTTGACTCCCTGGCTGTTTGTTTTTGTGTTTGCAGGTAAGCATGGCAACAGCCAGAGGGAGGTCACTGAAGATACGTTTAGGTTAACGTAATTTCATCCCTTTGAAATACAGCATCTCTTGCCAGCAAGACTGCACGCTGGAGAGGCAAGATATTTCTTTATGAGCAAGGGACCTCACTTCTCTGAAGAACTATCATAGCTCAGCTGATTCCTCTAGCACTGCTTGAAGGAAGTTTCTAGAGGCAGACAGGAGCCCAGTGATGTCAAGACCGAATAAAATCTATACCATCATTGCTGGTGATTGAAGAATTGTGCATCCAGGAAAAAGAAGGTTCTATCATCTTCCCCAGTCACTGCAGCCAAGAGGAAGGGGCATATGGTTGATCCAATCCCTGACCTCTAAAAGCTCAAGGTGATCCATAGTCATAAAGATAGTGTTGGCCCTTCCTGCCTTGGTCTCCAGCACTCACACTGAGCTGGAAGATACTACTTCAGCATCGTTTTGTTTTACGGTACTCCATCACCCCACAGCCAGCAGTATTGGGAATTAGAAGAGAACTTTAGAGAGCAGATGGACTGATTCAGGTGGGACATCCTAGGAGCAGCAGGACACATGATCCCAGAGCTCTCTGAGCTAAATGTTTATAGACAGATACAGCTCTCATTGACACCAACAGAAAAAGGATTCATGGACTCCGGGGGAAAAAGGCAGATCCAGCTCTTCCTACCTGGATTTCTGCTGTGCCCTTTGTCAGAGAGAAAAGCACGTTTACTGACACTTTTATCACTGCATGAGCAGGGTGTTTCAGTACTCACAACGATGAAAGTGATGTACATACTCTTCCTTGTACCGTCGAAAACAAGCATGTTATTTATTGTCTGGAAAACAGAAAACTGATGCACACCAGCCCTCTTAATACTGCAAGGACCTGACTCAATATACACTGAAGTTTTTTCATTGTCTTTAATAAACTTTAATAATCTGGGTTCACAGAATTACTTCCTTATTAAATCATTGAAAGAACTACAAGCTATTTTGCAGTAAGACTGGCAGTGTTATTTATTCAGGATACATATTTACTTGTATGTTGACCACTTTATTTTTCTCTCTTCCTCCACTTCTGTTATTTTTATATTCATTTTCAATAGATCTTTTTTTGTGACTCTAAGTCCAGAATTCAACAAGTGAAAACAGTAATTAGAATCAGATTTGAAGATTTTAATGATAAGAATAAGCATAAGCATATCTCCTGTTTAATAAAAATCAGATGAGCCTTAATTTGAAAAAAAAAAAAAATAAATCACATTAAAGGTCAAATCCCAGCACAAACACTCCCTTCATTACAGCCACTGATAAAGCCACCCGTGATTTTCAGTGGCATCCAGATTTAGGTCTAATGGTCAATCTGATAACAGCACGAGAGAGGAAAATCAGGATCTGTACTGGAAATTCAAACTGACACTCTGACCTTAACTCAAGCTGTGGTGCTTTTAGATAGGGAGAGGAAGGAGTAGCTTTCTTCTCAACAACATGAGTTCTGACTTCAGTCAGAAGCGTCATCCCATATTTTCCTTTCCTTCTTTACATAGCTTTTCTTAAACATTGCTTAAATATGTGCCAAGGTGGTTAAATACTTAAAAAGGGGCAATTCATTGCATTTGGCAGAGTGCAATCAAAAGGCAGAGTTCTATCAAAATTATTCCATTTCAGAGGGACAATGTTTTTATGCATACAAAGTCTTCACAGACCTTTTCTTATAGTAAGAACTCGATGCTTTTAAAGCAAGAAAAAAAAAAAAAAATAAAAAGGAAGAAAGAAAAGGGAAAAGCCAGCTTGTGTTGCCTGTTGGTTTATCTCCAGTGATCCTTAAAATAATAGAAAATATCTTTTTTTAAACGCTCAATTTCCACCAGTAACTAAACTTGCCAATTTGGAAAACAAAGCATGAGCTCCTAATCTTGCAAGATCTGGAGATCTTGAGTACGTGTTTTATTTTTATATCTCCATGAGTTGCTTAAATGCATAATGCTGATGAGACTGTTTGTCTGATTTTAATGCAGGTAATGTACTCTGAGCTCAGTGATCCAAGAGAAAATTTCCCAGCAGGCCATACTTGACAAGCAGGTGTCACTCAATCATGCACATTTTCACCTCCCTGAGAGGACAGATGGTCCCAGCCTACTTAGCAATTCCATCCTCTGTTGGCAGCCCCCTCTCCAATGCAGTGCCATAATAAAGATGCTCTGAGATTTGTGTTAATCTGTGGTCTTTGGGGTAAACTGTAAACAAAGTGTGTAGAGTTATCATTTCTCATTATGAGCTGGACCTCTTATCTTCTTCTCTGCCTATAGCATATAGATATGTTTAATAGCCAATACCCCTGGACTCAGCTTTCATGGAGATTAGTTCCTATCATTTTAAGCACCACAGAATTACTTTGTCTGCAGAGACTTGACCTAATCTGTTTGAGGCTTTTACTATAAAGACAGTAAGACAGCCTTTTTTCTCCAAATTAGGAGAACAATGCTTTAAATTGGCAATAGCTCCTGTTGCTGAATTTCATGCATATGCATGTATTATACTTGCTGATTTCCTGCTCTGAGATGGAAGAGGTAGTGTTACTCCTATCACCATCGTTCAGAAAGAAGAACAGCAAGGATTGGGAGGGAATTAAAAATTCTTACATCTGAACACCATGTTGAAGGGGGTTATTTGTCGATTCTGTTTTCACTGCCCACAACGGGAATTTGGTCAAGAGTTTCTCTCTGAGAAGGAGGAGGAAAATTTTCACCTGTTGAAGCTGGTGGAAAGAACTAAACAAGATTTAAATGTGTATCATTTCAGAAGTTCTTGGGTTTCTCAGTCACAAATCTTGCAAATCTTACCCAGTCCTGGAAAAGAGGAATATTTTTACGTTAATTTGTCAAAGGCAACAATAAATACCAAATAGGAGTTCAGAAGAATCAGCTGACACATAGTAGAGCTGACTAGATGACAGGGGAGACCTCATGTCACCACAGATCTCCAGGAAACGTATTTTCTTGCTTTCTTGGTACCTATATAATAACTACATTCCTCATGAGGTAACAAACACTTGCAGATCTCATGCAGACTATTCCTTACTGAGAAGCCACACAGGAGTTCTAAAAGCCTGGAGATAAGCACTTATCTGACTTCATCCTCATTGCTGACTCCAAGCCATCTAAAGACTATCAAGTAAGATAGGGGTGGAAATGGAAGACTAAAATAAATAAATAAATATCAGATTAAAAATCCCATATTAAAGTTTGACTCAGTCCTGTAGTCAGCAGGACATTGTACACTCTGGTGTCTATCTTAGGAATTGAAATATTTTTGTTGTAATACTTTATTTGCACATAAACACAGAGACAGAGCCAAGGAATCCTTCTCCATGTGAACAAATTGTCCGGTTGTTATCTGTATTAAAATAGTGCCCAGAGGCTTTAGTGGAGATTGAGAATATGAGAAGCTCAGTGATGGCCTGAGTATTACATGGGGTTGAGGAACATTAAGGTGGGCACCTCCAGCAGTTGAAGCACAGTTCAGCCTGACCAGTAGGGCATAACCCAGAGCAGGTGCTGAAGCTGTGCGGGCACTTTAATTCCCATGCTAAAATATCCTGTTTTCCCAAAGTTGGCCATTATTCTGGGTTCAGCCATAGCTACAGGGCTGCACAATCAGAGCTGGCTCACTCTCAGCCAGTAGGAGGGAAGGAGAAAGGACAACAGACTTTACATTGCCATGATTTTCTGTGGACATGTGCTCTGAGGCTGAAGATGCTGAGGTTTCTTTCTTAATTTCCTGGGTCCGTCAGCAGACCATTGGCAAGTCATTTCACCTCCCTACGAGCAGCAATGACAGGGATGTCCTATGGACAAATGATGCTCCCTACTTCAGGTTGCTTGTCAAAGGTAAAGGAAGAACAAGAAATAGCACCAGAGTAGTGAGATATCAGGCATGCTGAGTATAAAGTCTCTTGCCTTTCAACTCAGAACCCTGTTGAGTACCTGGCAGAGCAGTAACCATGTAAACACACCCAGAACTGCTATGCCTGATCCCTCCAGTGCCCATCCACTCTGCTCACACAACTCAGTGGTCTCCGGCTGTCAGAAACTGTAGCATTATTTCCACAGAGTGCTTGGCCATAGGTTCCTTTCCCATTTTTCCTTCCTAGAAATGTAACCTTGTCTTTTACTGCCTTAAATATCCAAGTCCACAAAACATCCCCGCACTTTGAGAACTCAAGCCACTATACTGTGAGCACATTTTGGATAAATCACTTGAGTTTTCTCCTTCCCATCATTAGGAGAGCTCACAGGAATTGAGAAATGAAGGACTCACGAGTCTAAACCACTTTAAGTTGTTGCCAAATACATCTTTCACTGAAAAGAGGAAATTATTGTAGCATTATTTCCTGTAAATCCAAACTGCTGTCGAATGAAATATGAACATAGGAGTGGCTACTCTGGGTCACATCAGAGTTACGCTTGGACATACTCTGTTTCCAGCAGTAGCCATAAGCAGATGCCCACATAAGAATAAGAACAAGATAAGTGAATGGAACACTACTTTGTAAGAGTCTCCCATCTTCACCTATGTCAGTTCAGGGACTTCCAAACCTGGAAGAACAGAACAGAGAAGATGAAAACTGAAGCAAAACATAAATCTTAAAACCAATAGATTCATCCTAATAAGATGAGGTAGGAAAATTTACTTTCAGACACATTTGAAAAGATATTCAGAGTTTAAAATTAGAAAAAAGAGCTAGCATCCATTCAGAGTCTGAGCCGTTATTGTCTCTATTTTAGTTTATATTATTCAGTACTGGCAGTAAAATCTGGTAATTTTTTAAAATGTTTTAAGGGGAATATAGCTACATTTGAGAGGAAAAGACCATCTATTTGTTCTGTATCTGGCAGTGCCCACAACAATTTAGCATCACAAGTGCGATTTCAAAAGAATTTTTTTAGAGTTGGAAGGGACCGTAGAGATCATCTAGTCCAGCATGTCAACAATAATGCACGCACAGCACTGTACCTTCAGTAGGAGGCATGTACTCCTCTGGCTCTCACTTAGAAGCTCTGTGTGTGTGTGCCTGGGTGTTAAAATGCTCACACATGTACATTTCCCTTGTGCAAAACCCCTTTCCATCCCTGAATGAGGAAGGGCAAATATATCAACAATCTATTTTGCAGAGACGCATTTTCTTCTTATCCATACACCCAAGAAACAGGGTGCATTACAGAGCAGTTATCAGTCCTTTCCCAGTTATCAGTCTTTTTTCCATTCTGACCAGTGCTTGATGCACTGAAGCATCTATTGATAGTAACATCCAACTGTCTTTGATCCTGCTGTGGCAGAGGCAGAAAGAAGGAAGCCGTGCACGCAGTAAGACATTACTCAGAAGCATATGCTCTCCATAGCTCACACACAACCCTCCTCCCCTCTCCAATCCTCTCCTCAGATCATATCATGGCAGTGAGGAACCAGGTTGCCATCTAACACAGCTGGATTCAGTGACCCCCATGGAAGCGAAACATGGCATTATTCTTAAACTTACAACCTCCCTCCGCTTACTCAGAAGGAAACAGCTAAATTCCCCAACACACTGGTGTCAAATACCCCCTTACATCTCTGGAAGGAGTCACCTGGGGACCATAACCTGGCCCATAAAAAGAGGCACAATGAAACCAATCCATCTAGAAGAAATAAGAATTCTACAAGATGTCATCATTTTTAGGATGGGAATAGGAGAATGGAAGCAAGCAAGAGGAACATGGTTCCCACTGCTTAACAACTGGAAAGGAAAAGAAAATCCAGATTACAAAAGCATTAGGCAGTCAAGCAGAACTGCATGTACACTGCTAAAGCTCCCAGGAACAAGCTAACCGGTTACCTCTAGTAGAAAGGATCAAGGTGAAAAAGGGAGGCTTTAAGACACAAACTGAATAGCTGATACAGAAATCTGCTAGACCAGAGGGAGATGGGAGACTCAGCTGTTGAATTTATTTGTGAAAAGTCATAGACGTGTGAGATGATGCATCCACAAAAGCGCAAGGGAATGCACTATGCATTACAGTCCCAGTCTAAAGAGAGGGTATGGTAATGACCAGCCTCTGGCTGGTGGGATCTCCAACCCCCATACAGCGTTGGGGGTTGAATCTGTAACTCTCAGAGACACCATGACAACCCCAAATCCAAATTCTGTCCCTTACAAAGTAACTACAAAATTATGGGACAATTCTTACTAGAATGAATGCAATACTATATATTACAGAGCTAGGTTTTATTAACTTTACAGGTTTGTTGCAGTAGCAGTAAAAGCACAATGCTGCTGGTTAGTGAAAGAAATATATACACCACCACCCCCCATTTGCTGATTTAAGACAAAAGTTACATTATTTGTGGGTACTCATGATTACTAATGAACACTAGGAGTCCCTGAGCCTCAGCACAGCTCCATCCTTCACCAGGTGGCAGAAAGTTAAGTTTCTGAGGCAGCCCTGCATGCAAGGAGCAGGGTCCTTCACACAAGTGATTCCACTGGCAGCCTCTTCCTCAGAGACCTCAGTCATCCTCACTGCCTTAACCGAGGATAGCACAGTACTCTCAGCTGGCGCTGAGTTTACTGACCAAATTCCTCACACACATGTGAACAATTGTGTGAACTGGCTGATGTTTTTCTTTCCTTTATTCTTTTAATGAGAACTGATTTCTCACCCAGCAGGGCTTTTTTTTTTTTTTTCCAATGAGAAGGTATATTATTTGTGTAATTTCTTTTTGCAACTTTTTTGCTAAATATCTTTTTTTAGTTTCCACTAAAGGAAATCACTTTATCACTCTCCTTTTAGATTTTTTCCTAGTCTTGTTTTTCCCTCTGTACAGACAGCTTTCTTTGTGAGCATATTATCAAAAATTTCTAATAAAAAATAAGGCTTACTTTTCTCTAAATTACAATAGAATATAGCTGTTAAAATGAGGAAAAGCATTGAAATTATTGATAAAACTAATTTAAAACATTTTCCTTCAGCTAGCCCTGAGAACTTGTGAAGTTCTCTCAGATTTAAGCTCATTTGGGATTCCGTTAAATACAGTAATTGGTTGTAAGTCCATCCCATCTATGCTAAAAGCATTGCTAGAAACTCCTCATGTATTTGAAAGGAAGAACTGAAAGTCAGAGAAAGAATAATTTAGTACATAGCTCAGAGGTATCATTAGTAGCGACAGCATGATGTTAAGAACAGGGAAATTTAGGTTAAACAGCAGGAGAGAAGGCTGAGTGCAGTCACGGGTGCGATGAGGGCTTGAGCCGTGCTCTCATCGCGTGACCCCAGGCTCAGAAGCCTCCACACTCCCCATCCCCTTTTTCTCGGAGGATAACTTCCCAACAGTGTTAAATCACAGGACAGCCCCCAAAACAATTTTTAAAACTAGATTGCTCAGAAGACAAGAAGTTGTCCCGCACTGAAAACCCAGACTTGACCAGAGACTTGAAGAGGCAGCTTTTCTCTTGCTTCTGCCCCTCCACCACAACCACCCCTCTGTGTTGACAGGTCCTTGTGCATATCACAGCTGTCTCCCACCTCTAACCAAATGGTCTTAGGGTTTTTCAAGCTCATCTGCCAGCCCTTCCACCTCCTCCCCACACAGAGCAGATTTTGAGGCCCAGTGACTGTATTAGCTTCATATCTTCTAAGACATCATTTTAGCACCAGTCACTGAGGGCAGGGAGAAAAAAAAAGAGTAGCAGAGTTATCTTTCTTACTTTAAAATTTTTGTACTTTATTACAGATAAAATAATATTTCACTACTGGATCTTCTTTAGAAAAAATATTTAAACACATCAACCTGACATCTACAAAACCTGCTACAAGCAGAACAGGATTTAAGCACTGCATAATCTTTCACAGAGACTTTTTCAAACAAAGATGCTGTGGTTTTATTTGGTTTCTATTTAACTCTCCTGAGAGGTCTCTTTTTAAATCCAGGCATGAAAAATACATTCTCAGTCCAGACACAGAGATTCTAGAAAAGAGAAATGCAGTGAGACAGCATTTCATTTGCAAGTCTTTTACATTTTAACAGTGTCTATTGCTTTGCACTCAGCAAACATTACTGAAACTGCTGCCCCCTATAATAAATTTCCTATAAAATTCTGGTATTTTAAATAGTGTATATATAGTACGTATGCAATATTAAAAGCTTAGTGTATCCGCAAATGTGGGCACGAGGTACATGGCTTTGTGTCTGTGTATGGTATGTATAAGTGGACTATAAACAACATATAGTGTATATTCATGTGTGTGTGTAATGCCACTCTGATTCTAAATATAATGTAGATAATTTCAGAAATAACAATGCTGAGAAAACGAACAGCCAAATCTAACCAGCAAACAATAATGAATAGATACTTAGGAAAAATAAAAAAAGGAAAAAAATTAAGAAAGAAAACAACAAACAGGTTCAGAGTTGACTTGTCATACATGAGGAAGAGACAGACTTTAGTCATCATAAAAAGAATTCAAGTTTTTCTAGTGTTTAGTCATATTATTCAGGTTCTAGGAAAGGAAGGGAAATTGCACAGAAATTACTAGGATTTGTTTGCATATTTTGGTGAGCTTTTTCATAATAACTGTAGCTCAGACTCTTTTAAGCCAAGTAATTGTGTCTGGAAGTTCTGTTTTAAATATGCTTTGGGGCATCTCATTGTTCCCACTGAGTGTAAAGGAGATTGTTTCTATGTTTAAGGAACTACAGGGTGGGGGATTAAATAATACATTTAATGAAGAGTCTAAAATGACTGCATTCTTGCTATTTCAAAGGGATTCCAGTAAAGAAAACCACCCAGGATCAGTGAAAACAGACTTTTACCACCTCATATTTTATTAATACACATTCTGTAGTGCACCCTACTTAAAACTGCACTTAAAGAGTATCTAGCTATGATATAACACCACCACTGACATCCTCAGTATAAATCTGGATATCTCATATTTCAGCCTACTTATCCTTCCAACACATCCAGGACCAGCCCAAGCCAGATGAGTACTTGAGGTATGGAAAGGCTGAGTCATCTGCTAGTAGTCTGTGAAAGAAGAATAAAAGTGAATCCATGTCTCTAAATCCTAGACTGCAATGACAGAATTCTATCCCCAACTAGACCATGGGTTTTGGCATGGCAAAAAAACCAACCCTCAAACCTTTCCAGAATCCCAGGCATGTGATGCCTCCCACTGTCCCATGGATGAGCACATATTGCCTTCCAGAGCTGTAACCAGGATGCCAGGCTTGTTTTCTGCATCTTTCAGGTAGAGAAAGTCTCCACCAATACCCTTTGCACAACAGAGGCATGCGAGAGAGTCCTCAGGCCTAAAGGTGGGAGGCAGCCTGGAAGACATGCACCTCAACAATCCTTCCCTCGAACACAAGGGAAGCGAAGTGAGAACTGTTTGACCAGCAATGCACTACCACACAATGTCACAAACGTATTGGTTTGTGAGGGTATAACAGCACATTAATTGATTCTTGCAAGTGCTTTAGAAGATCCTATTAACCTGCACTAATAGATGAACCAATGCTGAGGTGACAGTCAAGTAATGGCTAAATTTGGTCTATGAAACCCTAAACAACCTCTCTCCTGACAACCCCAATTCATTGTCTCATCTTGGCTTTGCTGCCCCTTTTGATTTGATATCTCATGTCGAAGGGGAAGTAACTGGTACATATTTCAGACATATTCCCACTTTCTCTTACCACCATCTTCCAATAATCCTCGAACATTTTCTCATCTTCCTGCATGGTGTTAGCTCAGAACTCCTCTCTTCATAGTTTGCAAAGTACCAACTCTATTTTCAGAGTTCCTTCCCTGTCATGCTTAACCCCGGTTGGAGAAGGACCTGGATAAGCAGTTGGAACCCCTGGGAGAAGGAGGGATTTGCCCTAGGCCAGACATACTCGTCTCAGTGGTGTTTAGCCTTGGAAAACCTGAGAGGACAAAAGCCAGCTCTTGAATCTCTTCTTGTCACTTCATGGCATGTAGCACAGTTTGCTTAAGCTTTTTATGGCTGGGCACGTGCCATGTGTTTTGCATACCCCCTGTGCATGCCCCACTGGCATTTGCCATCTTTCACAGATGGATCAGCAGTGGCACATACACACATATCTATGCCTGTTTGGAACACAGGTGCTTAATGCTGTTTTTCCTAGCAAGCTAGCCAGAACCTTTAATTTTTTTTGGAAAGGTTAGGAGCCGCTACGAGAAAAGAAAAACTGCCAAAAAATGTTACCACTGGTATTGGCACTTCTCTTCCTTGCTAAAGCCCACAAGGGCTCAAGCCAAAGCCATTTAGCCTTTGTGCCTGTCTCTGACTTTTACTCTCTATTGGGTCATATAGACAGAATGTTCAAAATTGTGATCTCAGTTCTAAAGCTTAATGCCTTTCGGAATTTCATCCAAAATGCAGACATCTGATCTTTACGTCTCTCTCAGTATACATACAAAAGTAAAAGTTTTACTGATGAAATTCCACTTTTAAAGCATTTGTGTGTGAAAAGTATTCAAGCTCCTGCTCCAGCATTTGCAGATGCAATTTGTTTCTGATGGCCAAAGCTATTGCAATTAGCAAAATCAGATAATAGGATGGAGCCAAGAGAAATTAAACATTATCTTCTACTGCCAATGCTTGCATCATCTTACTGAGCTCATCTTATAAAATACCCAAAAGGTGAGCCAGTTTCTTGGAATCCTTAATTGTGTGCTTCCCTCCCAATACCAGCTACCAAAGTACACTTTGGTCATTGCCCTGCCTCTGTGACTCATTCTTTTTCCTTTTTTTCTCTTTTCCCAGGGGGGCAGCCTTGAAATTCTTGTGCTTCTCTTACTGCAACACGTGCTCTCCTCTGTGCGTGATCACCAGCCAATAATCTGTGGCGATGGAAGCAAGGACATTTGAAAAAAATATTTTCTGCCACATGTCAGCCTGCAGCAAGGACTGCTCAGACCAGGAGAAAAAAGAAAGTTGACCTTGAAGAAAAGGTTCATCCATTTCCACCTCCATGCTCACATCTGGGACTGACCCTGCAGAGATTTGCATTAAACTTCATATTCACCAGGAAGCTTCATGCAAGTCTACCTAGACTTGAAACAAACAAACTTCCACTTGAAACTCAGCCAACTGGTGAGCACATGATGTTATAGCTGTTGCTTTCTTGCTCCCACATCACTCTTTCCTATAGAGTCTATGCCAACATGTGACAACTGACACAAGAGCTGGCTCAAACAGTACCAACTGTGAACAACCTACTCTACAGGAATTAATTCCTAATTACTTACAGCCAGATTCTAAAGTCCTTGTGCTTCCCAAGTCAAACAAAGAAATAAAAACACACGTGCAACTGAGAAGCTTATTCTTACAATTAAGGACAGCGCTATTTACATTTGGATTTTTAGGTTAAAATATTAGAAATTGGGGCAATAGAATATAATTCAATAATCTCCACTATAAACAATTATATTAATCCTCCAAAGGAGTTATAGATCCTGACAGCTTTAACTATGGACTTCATGAACCATTCTAACATTAAACTGAGACAGAGAGAGAAAACTCCAGCCTTAAGTTTTAGAAAGCATCTGTAGCTGCAACACGCCATCACACTGACTAAACCTTGTCTGCTCTGACTACCATACTATCTGTCACTCTAAGGCTGCTACAGATGTATTGCACCAGCTTATCTGTTCCTTTTAAAGCTTGGGGATTTATGGTCTGCAATGTCTATTTGTAAGACCTACAGCAGTTTGAGTGTGAATTCTTCACAATAAATTTTGCTTTCAGCACCCTAGAATTTTCCTGCTACTGATTTGTCACATCCTGGACACCTTCAGTGAAATGGAGTTCCATAATAACTGTCTAGAAGTGGGAAGATAACAAATATGCACTACCCAACTGGTGAGATTCATAACATCACACAACTCTCTAGAGACTATCTCCTGCTCTAGGAAGACATTGGGTTCTCCCAACCATGGACTTCTTCAGGGGAAAAACTCAGTACAACTAGAATAACATTAAGTGGCACAGAAGAGAAATGGGCAACTTAGCTGTCACAGTTCTCAATTCCCAGCACCTGATTTTTCTGTTTACACAGACATGGCATCTTTATTTACCAGTCTAGCAGGGGTTTCCTCTGGGTGGGACAACTGAATGTGTCCATTGTTCCTTTTAAACACCCTCAGTAAATAAGCATCATTGTATTGACCTCGGGACCTTTTTTAACTACTAGATCTGTGAGATGTTCTGCTGTCATCATGGAAAATGAGCATGTAGAGGAGGACATGCTCCTCCTCTACAGGGGAGGAGGTAAAGCAGAGGATATTAGAAAGCAGATGTTGTCTAAGGCTGACAGCAAAGCACTAAAGGAAAGAAACAGAAACCAAGTCTCTGTAGAAGTATTTCTCATATGGTTATTACAACAAATGAATATTTGAGCTGAAACTGCTGAAGGAGCTTATGAAGCAAGTAATCCAGCTAGAAAGTGGGTTTAGATATGGATTTTTTTTATCCAGAGCACCTAATTGACTCTGTCTGCACATGGGGGAGAGAAATGACTAAAGTACGGCGGTCAGTAACACACAATCTGCCCTACCACAGGCATACCAGCCACCTCTACAAACTGCAGGTTTGCCTCTGAAAAAAAAAGACCTCTTGACCTGAAGAAACTGTTCTCTTGCTTCTCAGCTCCTTTCATTCCTTTCAACCTGCACTGCCAAAGCTGCCCCTGCTATTGCAGGGTTTTTCAACAGGAGGTCACACAATCGAATGATAAGCCACAGGCAGGTAGTAGTAGTGGAAGATGTTTCCCTCTTCCTAAAGTGATTAATGAGAAATTAATTAATCTGGATGCAGGTATAAAAGAAAGGAACACTGCTTTAGGTGCATGTGCTTCTGGCTCTGCTTGTGACTGTCCTCTTTTCTTGACCCTGCCTCATCAGCAGGAGGTTGTTCTTCTCAGTGCGACCACAGAGGGGTATGAACTGCCTTTTTGCAGGTTAGAGGCAGGAAAAGGGAACAGAGATGAGCAAGAGAGAAAGTTAGCATAATAAAACAAGTGGGGGCTGGGGACAGGGGAGAGGTTTCATTAGCCAGGGTGCCAGCTTTGAACTGAAGCCTTTTAACAAGGCAAGCTCCAGGCTTGGTCATCTTCTGTCATTACCTCAGAGCAGGATGCCACACAGGCCTCTGCATGTGTTCGTAGGTATATGGCAGGGCGGCATGGGAAGCCTTTAATAATTAAGTTCAAGTACATTCCTGCTTATTCCTGGATACGCTGTCTAAACACATTCATTTTTGCAAAGCTGCTGAACCCCCACCCGTGCCTCTCGCTGCCCTGAATCCATGGCAGACCCCATTGCCTCTGGGCTGTCTTCTCCTCTTGCCAAGCCCGCTGGCTTTACCCAGCTCCTCTGCCTCTTCCTCCTCCTCTTCCTCTGATTTCCACCTCCACTGAGCTATAGCAGCTCTTTCTTCTTCCCATTTTAAGTCATCTCAGTCACAACTGCTGCCACCACAGACAAGTGCACGTTATTATTAATGCATTATTAAATTTTATCTCACATTTAGAGCCTTGTCAATGGTGCTCACTTATAGACACTCTGGTGATAAGCACTATAGGAATGTCTATAAATAATGAATACAATCCCTCTCTTGTCTCTCACAGTCTCCTAACCCAGTAGGTATTCACTGCAAGGCAAATGCAGATCAACTCCACTTTATTTTTACTGATTAAAAGTATTATCAGGGTGGGTAGTTGCCACAAGGTAGGCAAAAAGACTGCAGCTACAGTGGGAGGCAGCCCAAGATATTTGAGCAGCTTCTGTTCCCACCAGGGTACCTTTCTCTGAAAGCAAAGCACTACCTCTAATTTGCCTGCTACGTTCCTGCTCCTTGCAGTACTCCAGAAATCAAAAAAGAGAAAGGATCCAAATTCTCCTGATGCTTATTACAGTTCAGTTGTGCAACGCAATTTTTAATTGGGGAATACATCATCTCCAGCATTTGCTTGCCATCCAACAAAGTTCAGATACCCACTCATTCAAAATCAGAGCCCAAAAGAGCAAAGTGCCAGTTCCATCTCAACTGCAGCCTGTCCTACCTCATTAGTGTTTGCTGGTCTTTTTTTTTTTTCTTCCCTTCCTCTGTAGCTCCTGCAAATCATGTCTTTGAATGCTGTTAACACTCCTGTGCATCTACAGTTCTTGATCGCTTATCTACTGAAAACTATACATCCTTGCCATTACCTGAGTATCTATATGAGTTTAGAAAGGAAAATTGTGAAAAGAAAAAGTTTCAGGATAATATCAGGAGGTTTTAAAAAAAGTGATGGGAACCCTTTGGTTTCAGTCTCAGAGATCTAGAGATTAATGGCCTGGAACAAAATACATTAACCACTTCATAGCTCTGTAGTAGAGAAAAGTGCACAACATGGTTCAACTCAAAAGGAATCCTGGAATCAGAATAGATACCAAAATCAGGTTCCAATCTATCCCAACTATCACTAAAGTTGGGACGGTTTGGAGTTGCTGATCAAATTTGGCTCATCAAGTAGGTTCTCAGCTGGCAGTCCAGATAAGATACCAGACCTAAAGCAGAAATGGGAAGAAAATGGTGTCCTAATTTACAAAAATATCTGAGATACCATATTTTTTCTTCAAATTAAGCTAAAATTTCACAAGCAAAATTATTTTCATAAGTAAAAATCCATGGGAAAAAAAACATCAGTTGCAGTCAACTACAAAATCTTCTGTTAATGTAAGGTTCCGTAATGTTTATGTTGATTTGTTTTTAGTTGGGCATAATTAGATTATCTTTAACAATAAAATGTTCTTTAAGCAAGAAAATGGGGGCAGGGGGAGGTTAATGTCAAACATATCCCAACATTATCTCAAATGAAATGAAACACAATTCTGTGAAGAAATTATCATCTGCCCCATCCCAGATACAAGTTCTGAAGGCAAATCACCTCCCCTGATATTCAGACTAAAATTACCCCTGACTTCATCAGGGCAGGACTAGACCTTATCACAGACTCCTTTAGTCTTACCACATGAATTCTGAAGGAATCCAAAATTACCATGGAAAAAACTTCTCAGACTTCCTGTGCTTGAGACCTCCTGACTACTCCAACCGAAGCTTATGTTCACCAACCATTTGACCCTGGTTCACTAAAGTTTTTCACTTCATACCTTTGCTTGAGCTGCTTCAAAAGTTGATGTGGACTTGCTCAAAGCTCAGGTTTCCCATCGTTGTGCTCTCTTCTGAAAGATGAGCTAAATTTTATAACATTATCATGAATGGATTCACCTCAGCAACTACGCTTTGTACTACATGGCTGTCTCACAACACACAATGAAAATGTCCCGCACTGATAGGTTTATTCACTAGGGTACATTATATTACCACTACATGTGTATCCTTCTGCAAAGCTGGGTTTAGATCTAACATGGTTACACAACATTTGGTCAGCTTAAAGTAGAAGAAAAATAAGTTCCTGCCTACCTGCAGAAAACTCTTTGCATTCACCCTAAGGAATATATAATAAAAACAGAGAGAAATTTGATAATGAAACAAAGTATTCAAGATTATTTAGTACATATATTCTCCCTGATGTCATTTACATCTTCTTTCATTAGTTAACTACCATATAAATTTATTAATAAAAGCTTTTATTTGAGGTTGTTTACATTTGTGGACCCTAACTTCAAACCACCAGTATCAGGCCTGATTTTCAGAGGCACCAAACACATAGCCCATTAGTTTCTATTTTGCCAAGGCCTGCCATCAATAGAGAGAGCTTTGGGAGAGAAAAAAACTTCAGACGGATAGGGAACAGTTGTCACTCACAAGATCTGATTCATGGTTCCCATCAGCTGCCCTAAAGTTCCTCCAACAACACAAAGTACATCAGACAAAACCAAAAAAAGTAGTAGCAGGGCTCAGTGAAATAATGCTGTCAAGATCCCTCTCCTAAAGTGGAGATGGCAATCAGTCTACTCCAATATTTACTTTGTTATCTGCACATCACAACAAACAGTAATTAGATTACCATGGGTCAGGTTTTTTTCTAGAGAGGTCACACAAGCGTATAAGGTGTTGTCTTGACAAGTCCATGTCAGCATTTTCCTTTCAGATTGGGAGCATTCTCCACTATATCTTTACACCATCCCTTACACCATCTCTACACCATTTATAATTACAATACAGTCATTACACAACATATAAATCAGGGAACACAACACAGGGCTGTAAATTACAAAAATGAAGGCATAAAATATCAACAGTCTTATGCACTCAATTCATAAAGGAGGAAGTTTAAATCTATTTTTCAACCCAAAAGGGGAACGGCAAACTTCTCCAAGGATCCAACAACCTTCACAGCCACCTCTTGTTTGTCTGAGCTTTCCCTACACCTACACAGTGTTTCTCAAGATTAAAGAGGATTAAAGAATTCCTTCCATAAAGGTCCTCACCAGCTCACACATGTCAGAAGGCCTCCAAAATCGTATCATAAGCTGCAAACAGTGATGCTCCCAGTGCTGTGCTTCTGGGAGGCAAGCCTGCCTGAGATAAGTGTTGCTTGGAATACAAGCTGTTTCTATTCTTATCAAGGAAAAATTCTTTATCCTGAGGATTCCCCCATAAATTAGCCAAGCCCCACTGCTACACCCACTGCTTCCCTACAGCAACACAAAGAATATGGTAACACTCATTAGAGCACACCACCAGGGAAAAGTCTAATTGCTGGATTTACATTTTGTAGGCAACGTGTATTTATACTAATAATTCTATTTTGTGCTGCCTTACTAGTCAGAGAAGAAAAGAGCATATTGTATTAAGCTCCAGCCCCCAAGCACTGAAACAACACTAACAGATCTAGAGAGACGGGCTTTCATATAATTGGCATCTACCCATAGTATGCAGTTGATGATGAAGCATATTTCCAGCAGTTCACTAGAAGGGCATGTGATTCCCTGAGGATCTTCAACCTTTAATATTCGCCTATCTTTGGGAGCACCTACTCATCTCATCATTACAGCCGTGCTAGTCACTTTCCTGATTGAAGTGGGACTGGAAAAATCAGCACTTTAACCTTGTCCATTTGGATCTTAAGCATTATTGCCCTCAGTGGTCACCTCCAGGATCCCACAGATTCCACAGAAAAAAAAAAAGTCCTATCCATGTTATTGAAAAAATAACTTTAAGAAGGAATAAGAAGGTGAGAAATTAGCCATCCACCCAGAAAGAGTACCAGATCCTGGCACGTTGAAATATTTCTTATAAAGCGAGATATATATCTTTTTTCATTTTATGAACAAAAGTCCTCCAACTATGGAGGACATTAAGAAAAATTCCTTTTTCACAGTATTCCAGTGTCTCTGCTTCCAGCTCCAGATGAAGTGAGGAAGTGCTAAGCTGTTGGCAAACTTGACTGTTTTTTCCTGTAATGAGTTTGTCATAACATTGTGCAACCTGCAAAAGTGCTCAGATTTGATTCAAGATTTCTGCAGGCTCTTTTTTTTTATCTGAATAAATTCACCTAGTCTTAATATTTTCTTTTCCTTTAATGCTATAAAAGTGGGAGTTCTAGACCCATCAAACTGATGATGGATAAGACAAAACTTAAAGCCAGTATGAATTTTTCTAAAGATCAAAGTTGTCAGAGGCAGGGGTTTGGCTTGGGACTGTCTTGACAACTGCTAATAAAAAAAGTTAAAAGCAAAGAAAGAAAGAAATACTTGTCTTACTCATAATAGCTTCACATAAACTTAAATATACATAAAGCATAATTAAAGGCTTCTTCTAAAAGGAGCTGGAAGCCATGGTGTTATGTGTCCCTCCATACTTTTTAAATCTGATTGAGCAATCCTAGAAAAGGTACTTTACACATCTCTCTAAAACATGGTTGCTTCACATTATCTCACATGGCTATTTTACTAGAGCACTGAACATCCTGCTCCTGGCATCTTTTGCCAGAGAAAACATGTTCTCACAAATTAACAGTGTGCTATTATTGGGGAGAGTCTGTTCACAAAGACCGGCAATGACAGAACAAGGGCTAACGGGTATAAACTGGAG
>BJBW01000521.1:690957-707625 GCA_004320125.1 Scolopax mira
TGGTGGAGCACTGGAACAGGTTGCCCAGGGAGGTGGTTGAGGTCCCTTCCCTGGAGACATTCAAGGTGAGGCTTGAGAGGCCCTGGGCAACCTGGTCTAGTTGGGGGTGTCCCTGTGACTGCAGGAGGGTTGGACTAGATGACCTTTGAAGGTCCCTTCCGTCCCAGATGATTCTATGATTAATACTTTTCAAATCGATGTTCTCCTCACTGTCCTTTTACATAGCTTTGCCAAACATAAAGCCTCTCTTTGCATGGTTCTAATTGCAATTGACCCATTCCCATTTCAAACCTACCCAGGTTCCCACACATTGTGGTACTGACACAGCACTGGAAGAGGGGCAGTCCAGTCTGTTGAAGACTGGTTGGACCTCTCATGAGTGGGACATCAGCCTTACCTACTCTTCCAACTCACCCTGAGCTGCTCAGTCACAAGTTTTCTGAAAGGAGTCTTTTTTCCTGAAAAAATGGGCATAGTTGCGGATTCCTTGTTGAACCATGGATGTGCAATAACATGACTGACAGTGAAATAGGTATGTGCACCAGAGGGGTTCAGGAATCAAAGCTACAGGAATTGCAGACAGCATTGGAGGAAAAAAGTGCTGCTGAGCAAATGCTGTTTGCTGTCAGGCGCTGCATGACCTTTTCACTAGGTACAAGATTGGAAGACTGCGGAGCATGTTCTGATTAGGTGTATGACTCCAAAAATACCTTTTGGAAAAAGAAAATCCTTCATTACAGTGTAATAGGAAACATGCTGGAACATAAGAAAGCCAAGAATAACTCATTTTCTAAAAGTCCTTATCTTTCCTTTTTTATTCCTGATTTAAATACTATTTAAAGCAGTTGCTCTAGTATAGAGAAAAGAAAGGGCAAGCAAAAAAGTTCGATCTTTTTTCCAGCTTCTGCTGGAGTGAAGGCTGCTAACAGCATCTCCCCTGGTGCTGCCTTCCTGTGCCATAGAGAGCACACATGGCCAACAGAGGCAACGAGGCACCATAACACAAGACTAGCAGTCGAAGCAGACACCATGGATATTTTTGCTGGTACTGTTTGGAATGGAAGTTTTACCCCCTAGTTTGATTTTGGGACAGACAATCCTATGCAGATTTAATTATTTCCTCATTTGTAAAATAATTTGTTTCCCAGAGAGCCTCTGTTAGGCAACCTGCATCTAATGGGGATTACTATTTGGTGATTTAAAGGAGGAAAATATCAGTAGTTCATTGTACGCCATTGTACACAGTGGGACAGGCCTAGTGAAATCCTTACTTAACCTCCTGAAACGTGCATAAAGCCAGCACACAACCACTAGCTTACATCCACCCTTAATCCAACCCTTCCAGTCCTGCACACCAAGCCCAAGACAATGGTCATTTGCAGGGCAGTGGCAACCTAGGAACGTACAGACTGCTATGCTGGGTTAAATCCTTCCTAATTGAATGTATAACTCCTAACAGTGCCCCACATCGAAGGAGGTCTCACTCCACAATCACTGGCTCATACTGTGGTTCCTGCCCAAAACATGATCCTAGAAAAAGACCCATGGCTGGCATGTAACATACTCCCTAAAGTGTTTTTATGATGTGAAGAGTGGAGGCCTTATGCACAAAGACAAGAGTAGGTTGAGAGGTTTGCCCAAGTCCTGGGCTTGCTCTTGATGCTAGGCTTCAGGAATGGGACAGACCTGATGTAGTCAGTGGCCGATACGTATCTTGAAGAAGTGACTGCTCTTATCCAAGCATGTGCAGTTAGTTGCAAATCCTTGGCCTGTTGCCCTGGCTGGCCACTGACTTCATGAGGAAGGCAGCCTATTGCTCTCAGCATTAGCTGATACCAGAGAGTCCTGAACTGGGCCAGACAGCGTTTTTCTGATTTCAAAATTTAAGCGAATTATTTTTGTTAACAAGAAAAAATTTCATCAGAGCAGAGGAAATGAAAATTTAGCTCCTTTCCAAAAGTTTCCTGACCCTCATCTCTTATTCTGTTAAAAATAATTAAGACCGGGTGCTCATCAGTGAAAAGACCTCATTTGGTTTTGTCCATAAGAAGCTCTGAATAGCTAGTCAGTGTAAATACTGCATAAAAAATAAATGTAACAAAGGGAGGGTTTTTTCCTTCATTTGTTATTTTTGGGGAGAAAAACCACCATCTGTGTTCCAAATGTGTTGCTTTTCAATGATCCACAAGCTGTTTCTATGGTTTTGAATTATTTGACTTTGCTCTTCTTTCGAATGGCTGCCTTTGACATATTAAAATAAAGTGCCTTGTCCTGCTGAGCACTCTGTTATTTCTCTGGCTGCTCCACTAGATAAGCATTGGAGAGGTCTGGAAACGATAACCTACACAAGAGGGCAGTTTAGTTCTCACTGCAATAGCGCAGGAAGGAAGAAAATAAGGAAAAGTCCACAATGAAGATTTTACCTGAAAAGCAATTTTTCATATTTTCCGTAACAGGGAAATTGTTTTAGTTTCTATCTGCAGCCATCACGAATACAGTTTCTCACCCTTCCTGATCTAGCTCTAAAATGCCTAGAAATTAGGCATTTAAGTGCTTAAAATAGGACAAAAATTAAAAAAAATGTATAAAAAATCTTATTGCATGTATAAAAAAAAATAAATCTCCCATATACATTGCTTGCACAGAAAGCATTTTATTTTGATTGAGAGCAGATTGTTCACTCCAACCCCCAATTTGAGATTGGACAGATCACACTGTGTGCCCATTTTCACAATATAATGACCTTTATATACACACAGATGTACGTACAAAGACACACACATGGCAGTTTTGTAAATTTAGCACTTTTAATTGTTTTGATGTTAAGATCTAAACTTACTACTTAGCCCAGTATACACTTATTATTAAGAACATTGTGGATTCAGCAGTCCTTTATTAAAAGTATAGATGCAAATGAAAAAATATTTATATAAATTTCTGCAAACACTATGCATCATTATCTTTGTCTCCAGAAACACAGCCACATGCCAGGCCTTTTGTATACTAAATGACCAAACACACACTTAAATCAAATAGCAGTTCCATTCAGCCTATGCTTTCCACAAGTTGTTAGACATGCTATGCTGAAATGAGCAACTTCGTGCACACTCAGCTTTTTCAAAGAAACATCTGTGATTTAACGACCAGATCTAAGCCATACAGAAGCCTGAACTCTGGGAAACTTGCAGCCTGACTGACATCCACCCAGGAAGATCCTGCTATAAAGGAGTCTATAAAGATGCCATTCACACAGTCAGTCACCGGGTCCCTGGCGCATAACAAACCTGAAAAACTTTTACAGGCATCTGTCTTAGAGAAACTCCAACCATTCCAAGTACAGAAGTCACTGACACTGCTGAAAACACAAAGAAACACTTCCTCTGAGACAGGCATCTCTTAATGAGAGCAAACATTCCTCTCTCTGAAGGAGGCAGCAGGAGACGGATGTGAGCGAGGACCAAGCTCTGTCTATCTATTGTCCTTCCATGGTTCCCATTACCGCAGCGGTTCACAGCCTCGCAGCTTAAATGCATTTCTCCCCAAAATGCCCCCATGAGGGGCGGAAGTGCTATCATCTTTTGGGACAATAATTCTCTCCACAACAGGAAACCTGACATAAAATCATCAGAGCCATTCAGGTCAGACGAGGAAAATATAGATGACGCTTCCGATTTTCAAAGGTCTGCTTTTACGTTTCTTGTTAATACCTCAAACTTACATTGAATATTTGTCATTGTTTTAGGACACTCAAATTTAATTCCAGAAACATAAGCACAAAGAAGATCCCGTACAGATTCTTAAGTGTTAAAAGACATGCCAAAAATGTTTTATTCCTCTCCCCACACCACACGTCCTTCTTCCAAAGCCCTTCTTCCTGCCCCAAGTTATTACCTTTCTTACCCACACAGACTGAAAGGGTTCAAATTCACTTAAGACAGAAGCACAGAAAACATTTAGAGTTTTACAGGATCTTATCAAAATTAGTTGAACCAGCTAAATATGTAAAAATGAGTTGGAAATCTCACCAAAGCAGGCGTACATCCTTCTGCCCTTTGTGGTACATCAGGATATTCCTACAGTATTTTAGCTCAGGAACAGAAATAAGAGAATTTGTGCTTCATGTCCTGCAGAGACGTGAACACGTGCCTGGCTTAGTAATCCTCAGGGGAGCAGGGGTATTCCAATTAATTCCTCATTTAGGGATCCTTCTCAGGACACACCTCTTCTCCTACAGACTATACTGAGACATCAGCACAAAAACCTTTTTTTCTCCAGTTGCAGTACCATCTATGTCCTGCCCCTAGGTTGCTCTCTCGGTTGTGCCAGCTCAGCTTCCTACAAGGTAACACTGAGAACTGCATCAGGAACCGACCCATCTGAAATATAGCCTCTTTTCTCATCATTTTTCCTTTTATTTTTCGCAAAGTTATCTTTCAACTGAATCGGTGCCCCGATGCATTTGACTGCACAGCCACACAAATGCTGTTCTGGCACAGTAGAGCAGAGAGGCACTGGGCAGAGACTGCTAAAAAGCAGCTTACACAGCACTGTTGTCTAATATTTAACCACGGTTGTAAGCTCTGAACTCTGGTCCTCTGAGCTGCAACCAAACGAGACACAGGAAGCAAAGCAAACAGTGCAACCTCCTGCATCCAAGTCCAGGGCTTCCATCATCACTCACCAAAACCAGTTGGAAATATTTCATGGGTTTCATGGTCCATGTTCCTCATTCCATTTTTGCAAGTTTGAAATGTCAAACTTTGAAAGTGTCAACAACAAAAAAGAACCTCGCAGGGAACTTTGACTATCTCTACCTGAACTGTTGCCTAAGCCTGAAGGATTATCAAAGCAGAGAGATACTTCTCAAAAACAGGTTTAAGCCACTGGAGCCAGTTGCAGAGCTTTCATCAGTCTGTGTACAGTTTACAAATATTTATTTCCAAATATATACAAGCAGATACACATTTGGCTCAAGTTACAGAGATGGGAATCCTACCATCTTGGATTTATAGTTAATAGAAATGTGACTCCAGAAGAATGTGTTGTAACCTGGCACTTCAGTGCCAGTCTCCTAAATATAAGTCCCAAGAAGAATTAAGTAATTTCATGACCCGATTTTCAAGGTTTAAATCTTTCAGAAAAAGGCATGAAATATCATTTCTTTAACTTAACTTTTGCAGTGTTGCAAAAGACTTATCATAGTGAGTATTGTGTTATAATGATAAATATTATTTCCATTGTCCTTTTATATGCAGTGCCAAATGGTCTTGGCTCTTGGCCTGTGCTTTGCACAAGAATTAGAGAAGCAAATTATTTTACCTCAAATACTGAAATAACACCATGGACCCCTTCAAGCTCATGATAATCACAGTGTATCAAAAAATCACACAACTGGGCTGCTACGCAAAAACGTAGTTTTCCATTCCCAAGCGGTATACAACAAAATAACAAAGTAAAAATTATCTCTGCAAACGGGACTGATTCTCTTTCAGAAAGTCTCTGACCAGGGCAGGTGAATATTTCTCCCCTGAGATCTCTGGAAGTTTCTGTAACTTTAGTATTCATTCGTCCCTTCTCCATAGAAGGAAGCCTAAAATACAGGAATTATGCTATTTCCTGTGTACAGTCTTATGCATCACCCATTTCTTCCTCAGCTAATCTGTGCTGCCTTTATGGCCCTTACATGCTACTGGAAAACAGAAAAAAAATCAGTATTGGCCTCTGTGCTGAAATAAGATACATGGTTTGAAAGGTCATGGAAGTAAAGACATTGGTTTCTAGCAGATTACATATTAAAGGCAATCTTAGGACTGGATGGGAGAGCTGACAAGGACAGGCTGGTGCTTTGGAGCTGTCTTTCCCTAGAAGTCCTCCACTGAAAAGATAGGGAGACACTGAGTGAAAACTTCAGTGACTATCAGAACAGGCTCAAAACAAGCAGGTTTTCTGCTGGTGAATAAGAAGAAAGCGAGGTTTGCCAGATCGTTCTGCTTTGGGCCCCTCTGTGCAGCCATAAATGACAACATCTGCTTCTTTCTGAGAGATCTGGTGTTGCTGCCAACTTAGGCATCCAGGATCAAACAGACACCGGTCTCAGGGACACACCTTAGGTCATAAAATCTATCCCCACTTTCAGCTCATTGCTAATTCTTCAACAATCCCTTGGCAGCAAACCACAGTTGATCTCCTTCCCACTAAGTCCTACTTTTATTGGATGATCTCTGCAGGCAGCAAATCCCTTTTATGAAATCAAAAGGAGTTTAATGGTGAATGATAGTTCAAGAGCTAATAGTGCCACCCTGGATCTTCTTTCTCTCTGATCAGGAAAGGAATCTCCAGAGTTCAGTGAATACTTGAGATGTTACGGTACTAATTTTACAGCAACAGCTGGACCTGGGTTTTAAGAGCAGGCAGATGTCTTTCTCTTTCAGTAGCCTTCACTGATGAGGCATCACTTGTGTTGCCACAATAAAATAAAATAAAAATAAAAAAAAAGAGTGATTGGTACAGGAAACCTAAGTGTTATTCTTTTCACTTTCAATTGCAAAGGGAAAAAGAACTTTTCTTTCTTTTAACTAAATAGCAAAATGAAGCCCTTGATTTCAGTGCTGCTGCTCCCTGACCTGGGATTCTGGTGTCTGCAACAGGAGAGGTAGTTTGAGGGAGAAGGTTTAAACATAAAATTCCTTCAAGAATTAGCAGAAACAACAAGCAAAGTTTAGCAGAAATAAAAGTCCTGTGTTTCTTTGCTGTAATCTGGGAATGCTCCTTTCATCAGATTTCTGTCTTGTGTTAGGTGAAGCATTATTTTTTATTCTGAAACAAATGTTTCAGAATTCAATTTGCTCTCCAGAATGGACCCCCAATCACCATAAAACCAAATGCAAATAGCGTTTCCCCAAAATGCAGAGAGTTTATTTCCTTAACCTGCCCAGTTTAACAGGGAAGAATTTGACTAGGATAACAAACTGTTTCCATTCTCTTTAGTTGGGCAGGAGCCAATCCTTTTCAGCAAATGTCAAGGTGCGAAAGCCTAGGATTTCACCCTAAAATGCACAAATCACACTGGGCCTTCAAAAAGCAGCTATGCTTCATGCTGCCTTGCTATTCAAATCTCACCTCCTATCGCTCCTCACTCCCTGTTACACCTGATACCACCAGGTAGGCATTTCTCAGGAGAGGGTGGGAAGCAAGAAAGCTTTAACACTCCCTTTGGCTCCATCCCCTCACTACAGCACAACTGTCTGGGATTTCTGGACATCTGACCACCTCCACCCAGGACCTCTTTCAGTCAGCTGCAGGTACGCACCCTTCCCATAGAAAAAGCCCTCACCTCCTACAGCAGCCACAATCACAGGTTGCCACTAACAGCCCCACAAAGTCACCCAAACTTATTTTTGCTTTAACCTTTCCTTCCCTCAAAAATCAGATGCCAACATGACTGCCTGAGTTTGGAGTTTGTCAAAGTAGCCTGTCTTACAGACCAGCCCACACAGACACCTATTGAACACTAGTTTCTCAGGCTGTAGAAAAAACAATATATACCAGAAACCTGTTAAGCCATTACAGTAAAAAATAGTGATGTGTAAAGAGGATCCAAAGAATATTTTACTGTTTAACTCATCTTGTCATAAAATTGCAATAGGACCTAACTCATAAAATATAAATATCCTAGATTCCATATGCACTCAAGATAATTTAAAAAGCCCTTCTACTCAGGATATCCATTTTCAGCACAGGAGAGCATTTTTGTTTAAAACAGCTAAGGCAGGGAGTCGAGACGGGAACTGTATGAAAGAATGCCAATCCTGCAAAGAGAAGGCTCTTAGTAGTCTTTCCTGCCTAGGATTGATGGTGACATAGAGTAAATAACAGCTACTTCATGTTCAAAGCTTCTGGGCCAAAATCTCAGCCAACATAAATCATCAATGCTTTTCCCCTGTTCCTCTGATTTTACGAGGGAAGGTCTTTTTACTCCATACTCTATGAACTGCGGTGATCACATCATCCCAGAGGGAGCTGGTCAGAGAACTGTGTGTTACACAGATTATGCAACTCCAGCAAAAATGAAATATTAAAATTTTACTTTGAAAGCAGGATGGAAAAAGATTGCAACCCAGGTAAAAAAGCAAGACACAATGTATTGGAAAACACATTTAAGGTTTTTATGTCATTGCCTATGGAAGGATGCATTATATATTATTGACATTTAAAAAATTGTGCATATTTATATATACTGAAAATGAAATTAAATATCATCCCTGTGAAAGGGAAGTTATCTGTCCAAATCAGAGAGCCATCTTTTTGCCCCTGAATGTTCTTCTGTAGAAAAGGTTGATTAAATTTGTTTTTCAGTCTTCACTACAATTAATAACAAAAGGAGGCTTCACCATTTTGAAGTCCACTACAAAGTGAGTTTCCATTTTTGCAGTTATCTGTGGTGAAGACATTTTCCTTAACTACAGAAAGGGAATTCAATATTTAGGAGTATGATCTCTAATTGCAAGGTCCATCAGCCAACATCTTCTAATTGTTTGTACTGGATGCACAACATAACAGAGTCTCAAACTACCCTCAAGGAACCACAAGAATCACAATCTAAATATACAAGAATAAAAAATGTTCATCATCTTTATTTAAAAAAATAGGCTTTATAGCTTCTTCTCTCTCTTCTATCCCTTCATCTATCCCATATTCTCTCAACTTCAACATTTTTCTTGGCTTTTTTTCTTGACTCTCCAGTTCTACTTTGGTAACATCATAAATCACACCATCCCCCCAGGAGCTTTGACTTTACTGACCATATATTTGCTGACTATTCCTGCACCTCTCCTTCCTCATAGGATTGCTCCTCAGAGTGTAATTTCTTTCTCCAAAAGGAGATTAATGTTTTCGAAAAACCTGTTTCAACCCCAGGAGTGAAAGGGAACTAGTGCTGGGAGAGATATTTGGGAAGAACTGTCAGTGCTTCTAAACTGAGAAACTCTAAAACTATGCAAGAAGAAAAAGAACACAGCTTCAAGAGTAAAAGGAGCAACTATTATGAGTTCAGGTTAAGATACATAGGGCTACTGTAAATCTGTTAAACCCTAACTTAGTGTAAGAAGGCAGAAACTGTCCCTAAAGGAAGAACTTGCATGGATTAATTTTCAACAATGACAACCCAAGACTTGAGATTCCCAAGACCTCAGTGAAACTTTTGTGACCACATCCCTGCCCATCCAGAATTCCCACTATTCCATAATTCTTAATGCCTCAAACTTGTTTCAGTAGTAGATGGAACAGTGTGTCTTCTGGATGAAGAGGGACATGATCACATCTTGAGGTGTCATACTTAAAAAGCAAAGGAGCCCTGATCAGTTACAACAATTACCTAATCATCACAACGTTATTATCAGCTCCAGCTCATTCCTGGATCCCTATACAATATATTGTTCACATCCATGAAGTGAGGTGGGTCCTACTATGAGGAGCTCACAGCCAGCAGACAGAGAAAAGCAGAGGACAGATGTGTTCTGCCATTCTGCCCATGAGAAGTGAGGTACCCAGAGATTAAAGGTGGGATTTTCAAAGGAGTCCGCATGAACTCCTCCCTTCACTAACTGCATTTGAAAATCAAAGACCAAATGCCTTGCTCAAAGTTACACAAGGCCAGATATTAAACTCTAGCTTTAGTGTACTCTTCCTCTTCTCTCCAAGGAGTTAATTCTGCAGCATTCTCCTCTGTAAAAGGCCTTCGCAGTTTGTCTGCTTGACTCTCACTAGATTTTTCCTTAGAAAAGTCACTCTGTTTGTCTTTTTCTGGCATCACAGTCAACCACCTAGATCACAGCTTAAATAAGTTTCAAAAGCTTTTAAGTATTTTTCAAGGCTTCTGCAGATGTGTATCTTTGTTGTCTATGTCAGCAATAAGTACATGTAGAACAGAGAGCTTTAAAACCACTTTTGTGCCATGCATAGATCTCAGGATAATTTTCCAAATGCTTCTGGGATGTTCCCACCCATGCTACCCAGCCCCAGGCCCCATGAGTTGAGCCTGGTCTGGCAGAGATCTCTTCCCCTGGTATTGAGGTAACCTTGCCATCCTGCTTGCTTCACCACTTTCTTTGAAGGCCCATAACAAACACATCATAACATTTTTATATCTTCTACTTAACCTTTGGAGCTGTTTAAGCTTCTCTGAGATGGAGACTCTCTGATTTATACTCTAATGCCTTCCAGTCTAAACTAACATAATTCTTTCTAAAATGCCCAAGTTTAAATTATGGATCACAGAGTCCAGAATGCTGATGCAAAATCTCTCCCTGAGCTTGACTAAAGCTCACTGAACACTTTTTCCTGTGTTGCCCTCCTTAAATTGCCTTAATTTGTCTGTCCATTTTTATATTCTGTTTCTGATATTTAAACATCTCTATACCTTTCAGTTTCCTGACAAACTTGATCTGCTGGACTTGCCCTGTTCTCTCAAATGCTTTGTCTTGCCTGTTTCAAGCCACCACTGAAATAAATTTCAAGGTAAATGAGTAGAGTCACATCTGTTGTTTTTTTTTAAAGTCAGATCCTGTATTCATGGAATCAACGGTCTTGACAAATGGGCAAGCTAGTATCCTGGCTTAGAAACACTATTAAAAACACCAGAAAAAGAAAACAGACATTCCTCAGATCAGTTCCTCTCTTAGGACCTACCATGGTTTAAGAAGTACAATCCTCATTAAGGTTATGATGGTAATACGCAGTCCCTTGATTCCTGTACTACAGTTATAATTGCAGATGTTATCAAAATCCATTGTCAGTGGACATTTTCACAAGAACTGAGCCCGATAGATCAATTTAGAGAAATCACAAAAGAGTCACCAGCCAGTGGTAATAGCTTTCAAACTCTCCCCACCCTAGATTCAAAGAGAATGCCTAGATGTAAAAGTCTTATTACACTGCAAATTTATCACCAGGCACTATCCAGTTTCCCATGATAGCTTGCACTCAAACCTCCATTTCATTGCCATTTTAAAACATCTTTTGATCCACTGCAAAAGTCTGTGAAGTACCTGTCAAAGGAAGTTGCATCATACAGATGTCTAAGATTTGAGATTAGATAATTTCAGATAAAGTTAGTCAGAAAGGCATCTGGAACTTTTCACAATTTAAAGAAAGCCCTATTGAAAGGTTCAGCTGTATTACTTACTTAAAATCATTGAAGGTGTCCAATTCTATGTCAAATTGAATGAAACACAGGCATATAACCTCACAGAGGAGGCTGTAAAAAAAAAAGATTCTTGCTCCAGCTATAAACTGATGAGCTAATATCCATGGCCCATTTCTGCAGTGTGCTCCAGGTAAGTGGCCAACCTCTCTGACCTCAATAGGCACAGCAGGCTGCACACACAGAGTTGATTGCAGAACCAGGGCCCACTGTATGACACCACATCAGGAAAAAAGTAGCATCCTGTCAGGCAGAAAGCAGATTTAAAAAAAAAATATATCAAAAAATAAGGAAATTAAAATTTGCCAGAAAAAAACATTATTGTCCTCTTAGCAGAAGCTTTACCTATCAAAACTATCAAAATCAAAAAAAATAAAAGAGTCAGACCCATCCCTGTAGAATTCATTAGTTGTGGAGAGTTTTCCTCCTATAAAAAATTCAAATAAATTGGTTCTGTTAGCCCATATACAGACCCCGGATGTAATTAGTGTGATAATCAATATATCAGTAGGAAACAGCTACTTAAGTGTACCCAGTGCAGTTGTAGATTTAGGACAAGTGAAAGGGGCGTATTCAACAACAGCAGGGAAGAGTATAAATGCAAATGAAGCTCATAAAAAAGAATGTGTGGTTCTGGCTGTGCAAGCTGCTCAAAATTCATCCAGGTTTTTTGGGGGTTTTTTTTTAAAACAAAGAATAGACTGCCCATACTTGGCTAACAAATGTCAATATGTACCATAGACCTTTGTTTGTTTTCCCACTTACTTGAAGACCTGATAAAAAGTGCTGCTAACTTTCTTCTCTCCACTAATGCACAATAAAAAAAAAAAAATTCCAATAAAATGTGCACCTGTCACACTCATATTTTAGTGTTAAAAATACTCCCTGTGTGTACAGCGTACCAGCTGTGCGAGCAGCTACAGTGCATGACTGACATGATCACAGGCACTGATGGCTGAAGGTAGCTTGCCTCAGATTTGGCTCTGATATTCTCTCCTCACAGTGAAAAAAAAATAAATAAACTGCAAGAAAAACACGGGCATGGTGAAAAGTCTATGAAGGAATGATGTTTCAGAACTGTGTTTTCTTTTTTCCTCTCATTTAAATATTTAAATATTTCAATATAAATGAGAAAGTCGGGATTTCTTCTAGAAAACTAGAAACATGTTTCCAAAATAACCCTACATTAACAGTTGTGCTACTGCTTTCCCTCAGGGGAAAGACATAAATCAAGAACACCTCACGAATGAAATAAAGGTGCAGGTATTATAGAATTTCGGTCCTGGCTGGTTTTCTTCAGCGAGTGAATAGTGGGACACCGTTTGGCACTGCAGACTTCACCGCTCTATCCTCTAAGTACAGGAATAGTACAAATACAGTGAACTGAAAACAGCATTGTGTTTTTTATTATTCTTTAGGCCATGATACTACTTTGAGGACAGAGGCATAGTAGAGATCCATTTTCATTGCCCCCCCTTGTAACTCATGATCCTCTGAGCTACATATAAAGAAAAAAAAAGGGGGAAAGATATGACCAAAGCAAGAAGTAGCTGATTTGGATTGGATTATCTATTTCTCCACAGGGAAGCACGAAGACCCACATTTTACTTAACTCACTGACATTAAAGAGTTTCTACAGACTTGATCATTAGTCAGATGTAGAGGAATCTTAAATAAAATACCCATCTCAGTGCTCTGTCAACCATAATCATCAGACTTTGAGCAGGAATGTGCTTCACACAAACGTGCAGATAGCAATAGAAGTAGGAAAATACATTAATTGTTCAATCTCATCCTCTAGAACTCCAGTAGTTTCTTGGCTTTAAATATCCCACAATTCTTCATCTAAAAATTAAACTCTCTATTTCCTCTATGAGGAATATTTTTAACTCCATGTTTCTCTCATCATCTCTTGGATGATGGATCTAATATCACTTCAGTTTCAATCCCACCTTGGTAGGATTTTCAACATTCATCTTCCACTGTAGTCACTATCACTAAGACATAATTTGAAGTGAACAATTTGGTGTCAGAACCCAGGGAACAGGGACATTTACAACACCACTTCCACAGCTTCACAAATCAGGGTCTGCCTTAACAAAATTGTGAGCAGTCTGTCTTAAAAACAAACTCTACAAATAAAATCAAATTAATACAACTAAGGTACCAGATTTGCCCAACCATTCTGTCATAATGAAATGAGGACCAGAAGTTAGCTCAAATCATCTGCAACCAAAGATCTGGTTGCAAGAATCTCACGGCACTTAACCCCAAATTGCCTCACACACCCTCTCTTTTATCGATGTATTATTCGATGTGAAGGTCAGAGATACAAAGCAGAGCTCCTGTTGTTTAGGGCATTCTACCTATGAATTTCCACATTTTTTAAAGTTTAGGAAAGGTATTCCCTAAGAATCCAGGATTTTTAATACCCAGCTTTTTCAAAGAGAATGCATGAGTTAGTTTAAATATTCTTTACCCCGCAGTTACTGATAAAGCTTTATCACCTCATGCAAAGCTGAATTATGTTTTTGCCTGAAAATATATACATCCACTAGAAAGAAACAGACGGTGTGTATTCATATATTTCAAACCAGAGGATTTAACCTCTGAAAAGAGATATCAAAGTGGCACCGAAGCATGGACCTTCATTCAACACTTTCACATTTGGTTCACAAATACCCAATTAAGTTTCTGTCTGAACCACAGTACCTCAAATTTATAATTACTCATCTGTCAAAGTTACGACTGCAACAGAGCACCGTATTATTTTGAACAGTGATAAAAAAAAAATAAATGTTGAAGTCTTATGAGAGAATTTCTTAGCTCTCAGCAGCAATATAAGGTTCTTCTTCAGTGAAGAGTTAATAAAGACCAATAAAATATCTCCATAGCTAACTCAGCAGTGTGTTTTAGCTCAAAATAAAGACAGAAGGGACACACAATATTTAGTGTAAACTCAAAATGTATTTCTGCAAATGATAATTAATTTTGTAAAAAGTAAATGGTTAGGAATCAACCCACATTTCTTATTCCATTCTGATATTAAGATTGATTGCTTAACAGTTCAAATATTTTGAAAAATACTTTTTTCACCTTTATTAATTGCAAGTGGCTAAAGACTTCTCTTTGTTTCTTTGGGAATGTTAAAGCCTGTAGTAAATTTTAACAATGTTAATTAACACCTTCATATAAAAGAGCAAACATTTATAACTGCTAAGGATGCATAAACCCTACCAAACTAAACTAAAATTCTGTTGTCCTAATTGGGGATATAATTGGAATGAGTCCCATAGGAATTTTGCTGCTCCTTCTACATAAAACCCTATTACTGGCTGATCCCAGAACAAAGATACTTTCCTAGAGATTCCCATAACCCTAATCCATACAGTTCCGTCCCCCGTGGGTACACAGGTGCTCATAAAAAAGAAGGACCCCATCTTTTTAAAGAAGCTTTAATTGATAAGACCCAGACAGACTGCAGACAAACACAGCAACATAGTAGGAAGATGACCTCTTTCCCACTTCTCCAGTGGGAAAAAGACAGAGGTTATTTGGCTCAAAGAGTAGCTGTAAGGTTAATTTCAGAAAATGGGATTTGTCTGAAGGCTGAAATGATACTCTCTCAGCAGCAGCAGCCACATACTGCTATAATTTGGGACCATATTCTACCCTCTACGTATTCTCTTTAAAAAAATCCATTGTAGATGAGGATAGTTGCCAGGTTTTATTCTCTGATGCTATCTGCCTCTACTATTTCCAGAAATTCTAGAAATGCAGCTGCCTTCTTCCTCCCAGCAATAGACAAGTCTAACACAGCACTCAGTTTTACACTGCACTTAAAAGGGACCAGTCCCATTGAAACAGAAGCACAGCAAGGAAAGGGGAAAGTCTGCAATGGGAGAGAGAATAAGAATCAAAACCTTATTTAGTATAAAAATTCAGAGAACCACCAAAATCAAATTCACTTTTTGTCAAAGCAAAATATCTCAGAACCTCCAAAAACCTCCCTGTAAAGAGGCATAGACTTTTAATGCTTTTTGTGCATGAAGCAATCACCTCTTAGCCCAGTCTAATATTTTATGCTTTGGCCACCTTTAGCAGGCAACTGGAAGAGACAATCATCACAGTTCTTGCTTTTTTCTATTGCTTTCTATACACAGAAATGAAATGCATCCAAACTTATACTGGCTGGGACTCTCCCTCACCAGAAGGCTTAAATCCAGCTGCAGCCCAGTTTAAGATGGTGCTGTAGCTTCATTTTGCAGATAGAAAAGCAAGTCTGAAGGGATGAGGTCTACCAAGGTGATGGAGCAGCAGCACAACTACATTGTAGTTCAGACTGATGTATATTTTTAAATTGGATTGGGAATATTCAGTCTTTAAAACACACTGGCAGTGGCAACAATCACTAAAAATAGGATGCAAGTGTATCCCATTAATACTCACAAAACTCCCCTGACCACACACATAGGCAGACAGACAAAAGGTGTCCTAATTAGTTTATTGTTTTACGACTGTCTCAAGCTATGAAACACAAATTGTTTTACAATGCATCATTAAAAATGTACCCTCCAAGGATTTAAAATTGTTTGAATAATATAATTATCAGTGTTAACACTTCCTTTTATTGTTTTGACAGTCTTGATGCTGCTGCCATCTTATTTGAACATCCTCCAGCCAACAAAATAATGAGCATTTCTCACACACTCTCTTTCCCCAAATAAGGTGCATAATTTATAGAGACATGACGTAAAATTCCAGGCACTTCTAAAATACCGAAATTATACTAAGACATTTGGAAAAAAGCTTAAACGATAAGGATAAAAAAGGAAAATATCAAAATGAATGGTTCAGGTGAGGTTGTTTCCATTCTGGCCTCTTAAATAGCTTGAATCATACAGGGTCATATTACACCCCCATTTTTGACACAGCATTTTCTATGGAAATAAGGCAAAGCAAGATAATTTAAAATTTCTCAGGCAGTCTGCTAGAACAGCTGTATGAAATAATGAGCCTGTGAATGAGCTTGCTAGGATATTTCGTGCCAAATCCTCGACCGGTATGCTGCAGGTATTCCATTAGCACCTTTCTGCTGACACTGGTGAAATCACACCAGTGAACGCCTACACAGTAGTAACAATTTTACAGAATCACAGAATCACCCAGGTTGGAAGGGACCTTTTAAGATCATCTAGTCCAACCAATGAAAAAAAAAACAACCCCAAAACAAAACCAACAAAAAAACCCAACAACAAAAACCACACAAACCCCACACCACACCCAAAACAACACCAACCCAACACTAATCCATATCCCCAAGCACCATGTCAACTCATCTCTTGAATACCTCCAGGGATGGTGCCTCAACCACCTCCCTGGGCAGCCCATTCCAATGCCTGACAACCCTTTCAGTAAAGAAATATTTCCTAATATCTAACTTGAACCTCCCCAGCCACAACTTGAAG
>BJBW01000522.1:0-188943 GCA_004320125.1 Scolopax mira
CATGAAGAATGGTATGAAGAAGGAGTTTCCTTCAAAGTACTGGTTCTTTTTACATACATCTCTCACAATTCTGTTTTTTTTATCCTTGTCTATCCCACAAAACATTTCAGACTTAAAGCAGATGAATAAAAGATACAACACTCTAAGGAGCATTGCTCCCTCAGGTATATGAATATGAAGTATTGCAAGCGTTTTTTGGCATTAAATCTTTGAACATTTCCTCTGCACGTCTGATTTCCTGGAAGAATTTTTATGAAATCTGGGGGAAAAGATACATTTGCAATTAAGTTTGCTTGCCTTCATTTTTTAAAAATGTGAATTGCAGTTAAGTCACAAATGTTTGTCTTACAAATAGGAGGCTCTTTTATGATGCCCAAGATTTTAAATAAGTTTGGTTTGTTTATGTGGGCCTTTATTTAGATTCAAAAGTTATAATAAACTTCTCTTATTTACCAAATTTGTATCCCCCTCTCCAATTTTTTTAACTTGTTTTATTACATTTTAAATATTGTCAAATTGAAATTATGCTTCTGGGAAATTAGGCTAGCTTGGAAAGTTTCTTCTGTGTTGTGTTCATGATCTTATTTTTTGAAAGTCTGGCTACTTGAACGCGTTACTTAAATTTATGGATATCTGTTGTTTAAAAATGTTTACATTAAAAAAAAAAGTTTTGTGTAGCATGCCCTACTTTTCTGAAAACACTATTAAGATTTATCTTCGAGATTATTAATGCCCTTGTTATAACAGAGTATGTGTGTAATGATGACTATCTTGTTACATGCTCTTCTGTGGCTTCAGTATTAAACCCTTGTTGTGTCCTCTGCCCTTCGTCCAGTAAATGGAGCTCTGCTTTGAAAATTGCAACTTCTGTTCCTTTTGTAATGGAACTTTTGGAATTTTTTTAATTCTTGAACCTTTACTTTATGAGTATTTAAGAGCAATTTTTAAAACTGTATTTAAAAGCAATTTTTGGAACTGAAGAATTGCTCTCTTTTCTTGTCTTTTGGAGTGATTTAGATGAAGTTTCTATGTATGGTGTCTTTTCACTTTTCTTGTAAATACTAACTACCACTATGTTTTATGTATTAATCCTTGAAAGGCTCCAAAGAATATTGAAAGCAATACTGTGTTTGTAGTACTTCCTGTTCTTCCTTTGTTCAGTTGAGAAAGATGCTCTAAGAAATCACATTTGTGATTTCTAAAAAAAAAAAAATCAAACCCAAAAAAGCCAAGTCTGAGGTTCCAAAACACAATCAAAATCCAAAAAAAATAGCCTAAAGTTCTTGTCAAATAACCACAAAAAACAAAACAATCTCCCCAGTATGAAGAAGTCTTTTCCTATTTTGCTAGACATACAGTTTGTACTATCAAAAGAATTGAGTTTGTCTACTCTTTACATGATTGTTTTATACAGAATATAACAATGCTTCATAGCTTCCATGTTTTAATTTTCTTTAGGAAGAACAGAACAGAGGCAAGCCCAATTGGGAACACCTGAATGAAGATTTACATGTACTTATCACTGTGGAGGATGCTCAAAACAGAGCAGAAATAAAACTGAAGAGGGCTGTTGAAGAAGTAAAAAAGTTACTGATACCCGCAGTAAGTATCTGTATGCAAGTCTTTGTTTTCCATTTCCAGAAATTACATCTGAAATACAGTTAATACTGCAGCAGTAAGAGTAAACCTGCAGAGCACCATCTTAAAATGAAGCTTAATTTTTTTTTTTAATATTTCATCCTGTATCAAATTATTCCTCAGGACAGAATAATATTTTTAAGAGATGGCTTTGTGTTTGATTTTATTGCCTGTTTCAGATACAGATGCAGGAAATCCTTATCACCTTTAAGAGGCAATGCTTAACTGTTACACTAGCTTTCTCTCAGTATAACGATGCCTCACTTTAAGGCTGGGAAATATGACATGCTTTTATGTTTCACTTTGAGATGATTCTGATTCTTTAAGAAAAGAAGTTCTTTTCTTAAATCCTCACATTAGACAAAAAGACAAAAAGAACAAAACCCTTCAGGAACACAATATCAAAAAAACCTTTTCCATCAACATATGGAGGGAAAAATAAGCATAGTGAAACTGGAAAATGGGTTGTATTTCTCATTTCCTGGTAATAAAAACAGCTTTCTGCCCAGCCAGGTAACTTTAAAGCATTTTGAAGGGACCAGAATTACCCTGTGAGAACTCTTCTTTTAGATCTGCTCTGTATTCTCACTCAAAGCAAGGTGACTTAGCATGGCTGTACAGTGCATCTCATGCCATTAACTTGCATCTTGTGCTGATTTTTACCACCATTTTTGAATGATAAAAATAAATTAATGTTGTCTTCAGTGGTGGAGAAATTTTCCATAATATGAGGGAAAATTGAGATTATCTTGTGAAAGAAAGCAGTAGGTGGTATTAAAATGACCTAGTGATTTTGGGTGCTTAGTGAAGGCTAATAGATGCTGACTGTCAGGGAGCTTGTGGTGACACATGCTGTCTAAGCACATTTATTTAGAAGACATTTTTAAAAGTTACCGAAGATCAGGAGAGACACTTCGTTTTTGAATTAACAAAAAATGGTAGAATATTAAGCAGGAAATACGAAAAAAAAAAAAAAAAGTAATGTAGACCTCTTCACATTGTCAGTCTCTGAAGGCTGAAATCAGCTAGAGAAAAGTAGATCTTTAGAATTTATTCATTTACTACAGAGATGTTGAGCACATTAGGATTGAGTTTGTGGTCGGGACTAGAAATGGTAATAAGAAAAAGACTTTTTATATGGGCAAATTTGAAAGTTTATTCTCCAGATACAGTGCACCACATAGTTTTTAAAAGACACACAGCTCAAAACTTCTATGTGATGCAGAATTAATGTAGTGAAACATTTTTTGATTCTTCTGCCCCCCTCTTGCTGAATAATATGACTGAGGAGTGATGTTCAAGATGACCTGATAGGTCACAAATCCCCAGTATGTCTGAAATGGTAGTGTGTATACTCTGTAGATGTTTGTTCTATGCTTGCTTTCTGGAGCTGGTGTATGGGTGTGTTCTGAGCCTCCAAAAAATTAATACATTAATAGTTTTTCATTTTGTTAGTGTCAGCTAGGTCTGTCTTGAAAATATTCTGCCTTATTTAGTAACTCTAAATCCTGATTACAGCTCTATAATCCTGATTACAGATTTTTATTTTTTCCCACTCTAGAAATAAACAACAAAGGACTAAGAATTGTCCAAATATATCATTAGTTGAAAAACACTTTGTCAGTTCAGTTACTTAACATCTTTATATATTGCGTGTAGGCTTAAGAGATTTGGGCAGTGCTTATTACCTGCGTAAGAGTTAAAGGTCTGTTGGCTCTCATTTCTGAACGTTATGCCTTGTTGAAATAGGCATCTATATTTACATACTGATGAATTAGTATGTAGATGAATTAGTTTTTTGCACTACCTGTTGTATCTGCCCAAGTAGTACCAAAAATGGCTGTTTAATCAAATTACAGTTTCAGGCAGTCTGAGAGTTGAAAAATTCTGCTTTAGGATTAAAAGATATGAATGGAAAACTTATATGAAGCCAGCCATAAACCCTTAAATAGTCAGGGTAAACATGAGGAAAAAAGAAATCCTAGCTAATTATAATAAGATGAGTGAAATTGTGGCTGCTGGAAGATTCCAAAGATGCTCTAAAATATATGAATGTAAAATTGGAAATTCCCTTTCACTGGGAATAACTGCAACTATTACTGTTTTCCAAATAAATGTCAGAGGATTAAAATTGATAAAAAATATATTAATATATTTCTCTTTTATCTCCATTCAACTTGAATAAAAATTGAGATTATGTAGGAGTGGAGACTCTATTTCATTCTTGTCATATATTGGCAACGCTTTGGTTTTTCTGAGATACATTTCAGAAAGACAAGCTGGTGTTAGAGGTGGGAATGAATTACTAATTTCTGGGAATAATCAGTTATTTTTATACTTAAGATATTAAAAAGCCTAATTACTTTTTATAGCAACAGTGCACAAATAGGCACATTTCTAAAATGGTTTTCTGCTTGAAGTTACTTGAGTGAACAGAAACTGTTTCAGTAGTAGCATGTATTTCTTCTCATCTTTATGAATCTGGATAACTAGT
Organism: Scolopax mira; assembly: GCA_004320125.1. Taxonomy (NCBI): domain Eukaryota; kingdom Metazoa; phylum Chordata; class Aves; order Charadriiformes; family Scolopacidae; genus Scolopax; species Scolopax mira. The sequence continues at coordinate 4,133 of BJBW01000522.1, forward strand.
TGGTTTTTTTTCCTTGTGCATGTGAATTATTAATTTCCCTTTCCACTCGCTCTTGGATTTTTACCAAGGAGGTAGCATAATCTAACAGTTTATCTTTAAAAATAAAAAGGACAACTTGAGGCAGACTGTCTGAATGAGCCTTTTTTCTCCCGAAAGAGAGGCCAAAACTTTTTTTTTTAAAACAAAAACCAAATAAAAAAATACTCACCAACTTGTATTTAATACACGTTTCTTTAATATATTTTCTTTGGTTTGAAGCTTGTTTTTTAATTTTGGCTGTACTTCAATTTTTATAGTTTTAATTCTTTTCCCCTTTCCATAGTTCAGTGAGATACTGGTCATTATGTGGACCTGCAAGATCACATGGTACTGCTTCCTTCATGTTTTTCTGCAAAGAAAAACAAGAAAAATAAAGTAGCCTGCAGGCTTTTGGAATCGCATTGAGCTATACCATCCTTATGACTCCTTCTAAAGTGAATTCTACAGATATTGATCTCTCCTCATTATGAGAGCTTTGAGAGTTTAATTTCTTGTTTGCAGGAGTTCAGTAAGGATGGGTGGTTCTTTTGCAAAGGAGGAACAAAAGATGCTCTGGATTGTGCACTGCAGAACATAAGAAAAATGCAGACACTGTGTAAACGAGTATATGTAATGATTAAGCATAGCATATTGAATTACAATGTCCTTAAGGGTTCGGAATTATTCTTTGAGGTCCTGGGCAGTAGGTCTGAATTCCTGTGCTGGAAATATGTAAGGCTTCTACATGTTCTAAGAAATGTTGAATAAACTATTCTAGCTGATGTGTTATCTAGATAGTCCTTTTGTTGTATAGATGTCCAGGTCTCTTTAATTACTAATTCACCATTATCTAACTATCTTTATATAGGATGAGGCACATACAATAGAATAAAAATTTCAGGCAAATATTTCTTACCCCTTTTTCCTTTGACTCCACATTCTTTCTGAGGAAGAGGTCATGTTTTGGGCTTCTACTTAACTATGCTAATTTGTTCTGGAATCAGTGTTTTTCAAATTCTTTGTGTTGTTCTTCCTGCATTGAGGCAGCTGAAGTTTTACTTTGTTGCTTCCTCCTTGTCTGAAGACAACCATGACATAGTATTAGTCAGTGATGCTCCCTGTAAAATTGTATCACTTGCCACTACAATAATTGAATTTCAAAAGTGTGATAGGTAGGAATTAATTTTTCAATTGAAGATTGTTAAATTCTCTTAGTACATTTGGTTCTTGCCTATGTTAGTGATTTTAGACTTTTCATATATCTTCATGTGTGTTCATATTTTTAAATTTAGCTGTATGGTAAACAAAGAAATCATTGAGCTTAATTAAAATTAATAACTGTAGCAATATTGATTTCATAATGTCAAAATCCTTAGAATAGATGAATGTCAATGGCAGTTATTTTCTTCAAAATAATTCAAACACAAATAAAACCATGTTATGTAGTAAGGTAATTATTCCTTAATCTGGAAAACAATTATAACTTACAGTATATAGGAGTCAACAAATAGCAAATTTTCTAGTGGTCGTTTTAATGTATTTTGTAGCAGCTTTATGCATTGGACAACAATTGCCATCAGTCTTTGATAGTGTTCCCAAGCATTTAATCCTGTTTTTTAATAGAAGTTTGTTTTGTAGTTGAGGAATTTAAAAATGGTGGTAGGAAAGGATGCAAAATAAAGATGTTAATAGAACATTTTCCACACAAGATGTTCTATAACATAAATTCATAAAGTCCAAATTACCAAAACCTAATAAACCATTTAATAATAGAGGAAAGTGGATAATTCTTGCTATATGGAGGAGCTGAAGTTAGAAATTAATTTTGCCAGTCTTCAGATAAAATTAAAGAAAACCCCAAAAACCAAAAACAACAACAACAGAAAACACCAAAAACATAGATTTCAAAGAAACAAAAACCCCAACAACTTCACAAAGCTACAAAGCCTCAAAAAACTGGCCGGAAGAGTGTTGTATTAACTGCTATGACTGTCCTTTAGCCATATCATAGTTGCTGCTGCAACTGTAATCTCTCTCCAGCAAGCTGTTTGGAAGGATGAGTAAGTCTGAATTAGTGAAACTATGAAATACAGAAAGTGATGGATACACTCTCACCTCTAAACATTTTCATAAACAACAGAGAGAAAATAGCTGTGCTTAACAAATAATAGAGTAGTAGAAATCAGCCTGCAAACAACTGTGGAAATACCTGAAAATTGCCCAAGAGGCTTAAGCAGTTGCTGAAAGTGATTGATTGAATCTTCTTGAGTTAAGGTTTTACTATTGGATGAATTTATTTTGGCCTGAGGGGCTGGTAAGGTTAAGTGCAAGGCACTACTAGAAAAGTAAAAGTAGGAGCAGTGAACAGAATGTTTAGAAGATGTGTTAACCGGGGCAGTATGAGAAGAAATGCTGGCTGTTTTCAGAGGAAACGAAGCAACTTAACACCATGAGATCTTGTATTCCACATCATGTATAGTGCAATAAAAACAGCCTCACCAAGTTGCAACTGAATTCTCATGGAGATCATGGAGAAAATGGGGAAAGCCTGTGCTGATAAAGGTTGCCTTCACTATCAGCTGTGACAAAGGATGGGACTGGGAAAAACATTAAGAAATTTTTTATGTCAAAAGATTAAAACAGATAACATATGCTGTTTATAAAACAAAGGATTATCATATTCTGTATAGCAGAAGTCAGGAGAATTAAAAATAAAGTAAATAGTGGAAGGAAATCTGGGGAAGTAGGATTTGATTTTCACCTTGAAGATAATATTCGCTGCTGTGAAGAAAAAAATAATTGAAAAAATTAATCAAATAGCAAACTATTCACTACAAGTGTAGTAGAGCATGATACTCTTCTTTAGTTCAGTGTTTTGAAACATAGTATGCCCAGAAAAACACCAGCAAAGATTTGTGTGAAGATGTAACACAGACAGCTACAACAAATGTTTGTGACCCTATGATTAAAGAAAAACATCTGTGTTAAATGCGATACGGTCTCTTCTTTGGTATCTGTTGCTTTAAATTGTGAGGAGATGTTAGCAAAAAAGCATTTTGTGGTTACAGTGAATGGCTTGCTTTCTAAAGAAGCGAGTCTTTTCCATGGTAATCCAGCTAACGTGCAAGGATTTTACTCACATACTTTCTTCTTGCAAATGCTTACTGTACTCATTATCAAAGCAGCAGCAGAAAATGACATTCTAGTGTTTCATCCAGTTTAATGTGCTGAATGTATACTGCATGATTTTTTACAAATTGGAATGTTCTTTATAGTGATGCTTGGCATGTAAGCGTCCTCCTTCTGTTTACTCTGTTACTGGAGTAACATCTTATTTTGATGGTATTTCTATTTTTAGTGACTGTTACATACAACACATTTTCTTTATATAACAGGAGGAGCTATAATGAAGGGACAGTGGCATTGGCTGAAGGTTTTATTTTTCAGTTGGATAACTTAAAAGCATTTTTTTCCCAAGGACTGCCTTCAGTAAGTGTGATACCTCATAAGAGGTAGGGCCTCTTTATGAGTTAAAGTCAATTTCCAATACTCTAAGTGTAGTTGTAAATTTCCATTGTGGTTTATTTTCAGCCTCTTAAAATAAACTGAAGGATAGCTTCGTTTTTACCCTGAGAACTTTGTGTGCTGTGAATCTATATCAAAAACCTGATACAGTTGAAAAATTTTTAGTTTAGGAATTCTTAATTGTGCTTTAGCTTTAGTAAAAAATAAATAAATGGATATTGTAGTAATGCTGTACATAATCTGTTGCCCTGTAGCTAAAACTAGCAAAAGCTTGAAAGTGAAAAGTATTAGAAGAGGAGAAGATATAATTTGTTTTAGTATCTAAAAAGCCACTATAAATTCTGCATGCAAGTTTGGCTTCCCTGAATAGCTCTTTCTAACTCGTTCCTGCATGGTGTGGTGGTTTTGCCTTTTTGCTTTCACAAGAGAGAACCTAGTGCCACCTTCTATATGCTGCCCTGTTGAGATGTTGGTCATGCTGTGCAATCCATTGTTTGCTGCTTGTTCAATTAAAGTTATGAAACGAGTAAGTGATACAGCAGCCAAAAAAGGACACTGCCGTCCTTAAAAGCTCTTTAGGAAATTCCAGCGTTACATCTGTTTTGTCAGTTCAGATGTAAGTCTCTCACCGTGCACATCGTGTAAATGATCAGAAGGGAAGCTCTGTAGGTGGGGTAATGAAGCAGCCCAAACTTCTTAGGAGTGACTGCTAGATAACGTGGTGACCTTTTTGATGTGGAGGAGAGGTGATAGTGTATTATTTTTAGTAGTGTGAAGCAGACAATACTTCCATGACCAAGGGCTGCTGCAGTCCTGCTGTTCCTTCATGATTTGCTGTTCCTGCTTCCTGTTTTGCACCACAAAGTACTGGCCTTCATCTGAGTGGACACCCAGTCCGTTTGATGGAGTGCTTCATCTTGGCTCAGCTGACTTGCTATAGAGTCAGTTCTGGTTTAGCAGTGACAGAAGTGATGCAATGAGAATACCCAGCTAGGGAAAAATGGGATCACAGCAGACCACCCTTAAAGAAAGTTCAACTTCTGTAGAACTGCGAGTATGTTCACTTGCAGATAATATGAGAACAAAATAATCACAAACTTAATGTAGCAGAATATGACAGTGGAAAACAAAAGAGGAAAGCCTACCAGTCTTGTCCTGTATGTCTGCTACTGATAATTTCATTAGCTTATTCAAAAGTTGAGTAAAGAATAAGTTTGTTGAATGGTCCTTAAGTAAATTCTGGAATGCATTTTAACAGTCGTATTCTGCTGAAAGTTTTTGCTGTAATGCAGGTCCGAGTTTTAAAATGAGGACACGAATTAAACCAGTTCACATAGGAAGTGTTTACATGTTAAATTCTTGAGTTTACAGTAGTACTGGCTATTAACAAAATTATTTCAGGCCTGCTGCAAGTGTGAAACAGCTCTCTCCATCATTGTGTACTGTGGTGAGAACTCTAGACGGGTGGTTCATTAGCACCAAAATAACGTCTTTTGATGGAAGTGATTTTTTGAGACCATATTTGCTGCAAGATATGTAGGTGATTTGTAATTTAATTGAATTAAACCTTGTTTAAACTATTAAATTCCTCAACTCCTCTAATTACCTTCATAGTGCTAAAGAGAAAACTAGTATTAGTCATCAGAATATCGTTCATGAGAATAATTTTGAAAGGGAATATAAAATTTCCTCTTATTAATGATTATAAATTTGTTTTCAACCTTCCATTTTCAAAAAGTTGGCAGATAATTAAAGATTGAATACAAATTTATGATTCTGTGCCCTCACATCTTTCAGTTGATGATTTTACAAATTTGAACATGTAGTCATAATCAGATATAATTATGTAAGTATGATTATTTTTATTAGCTTATAACTTAGGTAGCAGTTCATACTGATTCTTGTTCTCCCTAAGCTTTTGTGATATTAATGGAAGAAAGAAGCTCTTCTAATAGTTATTTCTAAGTACTTTAACCCAGCGGTTACTCTGAATCTTTGATGGCTTCTGAAAACGAGAGAAAACAGTTAATTCTGCTTGCATACAGTAACTGTTGTATACTCTATCTCTTTTCTCCTTTTTCTCTTTTCCTTCTTCTTCTAAGTAACCTCTTTTCAGTGGTTTCCAGCGATAGGAAAAGGGGGAAGGGGCTCAAGCTGGAACATAGGAAGTTCCACTCAAATATGAGGAAAAATTTCTTTACAGAGCCCTGGAACAGGCTGCCCAGGGAGGTCGTGGAGTCCCCTTCTCTGGAGATCAAGACCTGCCTGGATGCAGCCCTGAGTGATGTGCTCTGGGCATTCCTGCTTTAGCAGGGGAGTTGGATTAGATGATCTCTAGACGTCCCTTCCAGCTCTGACCATTCTGTCATTTATTGGAGGTGTATACCACCTTACTCTATATTCATTTATTTAAGATATTGCAGATGTATAACTGGAAAAATAGTAGATGGTAATTGCTTAAAAAGACCTTGGGAAACTTAGAAAATAGTCTCTTCTCAAAGAAAAATAAAAAATCTCTGTTGCCTGAAACTCAGTAGGCACATGCCCTTCTAAAGCAGGATTATGCATTGATTAAGAGCTCTAATTAAGTTCTACATGGGTTTTGTCTGTCTTCCAGAAACGTGCTTAATCTATTTGTTTTTTGGTAGACATAGTTGTGGCAGAAAAAAATTACATTGACCTATTCTAGTAATTCATTTTGTGGTATCTGTAACTTTTTTCATTCTTCATCCCATTTTTTGAAGTTTCTTCCTCTATTCTTGTTCTCTTCTGCATCTTTGTTCTTTTTCTATTGATGGCTCTGGAGCAGAACATGGTACGCTGGGATCTTTATATAAAATCTTGTTAAAGTATTTCTGTCCTTACGTAAGAAGCAGATAATGAAACTATGATTCTCCTTTCCTGTCCATCTTGATGAAGCTGACAAGAAAAATGCAACAAATTACCCATGCATTATTTTCCTTATCGTTAATTTCCAGTTACAGTTGTTTTTTCTTTGGGTGGCTTGTTTACTCTTTTGAAATTGCAACCTTAGACCTAGGTGGGAAAAATGCTAATTGTAGAATTGTAATTTCGGGGGAGTCATAGTATAAAGAATAGAAATGTGCTTTTAACACATTTTTATACTAAATATCAACCAGATTATAATGAGGAGGTCAGATCACTTTATGTAAAAAGTCATCTTGGCTCTTGGCAATTATAAAGGTTTTTGTGTGAAATTGTAGTAAAGTAACCAGTAAACATTTCCCTGTTCCAGCTATTTAAAGTATTCTTTATTGCTAGATTTCTAATTATGCAAAACTTGTCATACAGACATCTGTGGCTTAATGCTGACTGATGATTTATAGCCATCAAGTTGCTCTACATTGTGCTATTTTGACATCAGAACACAGAAAATTCTAACCTTTGGAAAAGTGTTCAGGGTTTTTCACCTATTATTCAATAGAAAACTTAAATGTTTCTTTTTTTAAAACAGTGCAGAAATGCTTGCTTCAGTGGAATACTAATAAGATTTCTCTTCCTTTTTCTTTCTTACGTTTTTTATTGGTTAAGGCTTTAATATGGGAATGTTCTGGACCCTGTTATAATGGGTTATGGACCCTGTATATTTTAAATAATTTACATTATTTTGGCCTAGGCCATTTGTAAAATGCTTTAGATTAAACTGGAGACTGGTAAACTGTCCTGGAAAGTGAAAAACTAGATGAGATGTTACTGGAAAGTTGCATTGCTTGGAACAGAGTTATTAATGAGAAACATTTAAGATTCCATGAAGTAGTAAATTTTTTTGTGTTGTTGGAAAAGGTATGGTTTTTTTCTTATATCTTAGTATTTTAACAAATCTCTTAGAAGTTCTGCATTATTTTCAAACACTATTAATAGGGATAATTTAATTTTGGCTATGTTAGGCACCCAGTGGCTTTATTTTTCTGTAGCTGCTGGTCTCAGCTTTTAATTTTTAATGAGCAGACCTGTAGCTGCTAGAGGAAAGTTTTCAAGTTTTAGAATGAGAGGTTGCTTGCTAATTTTGATAGCACTGATTTTGATTATAAATTCTATGTGCTATCAACAGAGATATGTTAAGTAATAAAATCTTCATGTCATATTGTGCAGGAAAGCTGCTTGAGAGAGTATAACCACTTGTTTTGCTTTAGAAGATAAATTGTGAAAGACAAAGGGAGCTAAGAGGAATGTCTGAATTTCTCCCACATTTTTAACCCACTGTAGTATGTATGGTAATAATATGCTAATCTAATTTTACAGTTAATGGTAATTCTTGTAATTTGGAACAGGTAGGCTATTGCTGTAGTGTTGAGAAGAATACTTAAGCCTGCAAAAGCAAGCCATGTATTTCAGTAGTCATTCCTGAAATTACTGGTTGATTTCCAAAGAGAGTGGGCTGTAGAGAGGGATTCCTTTAGTGATCTTTGCAGTATAAGTTCCTGTCTTAGTGGATGGTAGAGCACTCTGCAAAGAGAAGCTTTAATTCTTAGTAGTGAGAAGAGCTTTGGGGATATATCTTGCTATATATGTTAACTTTCTCATCTGTGAAGTGTGGTGATAGCTCCACGCTGTTTTGTAAAATACTCTGAGGGGTAAATGTTTACTTTTTTATAAAAATATATATATATGAAAGGTCATTACTGGAATGCTAATTTTTGTGCAGCCATCTGTAATTTTGCTGGTGGTTCTGGAAACAGAAGAATGAGCAAAGTTTGTTATCCTATAAGATTAGAGATAGTGGGAGGAAACTCTGAAGGGTTCTTGGTGTTCATGCAGAAAGTCGTGCTAATAAGAAATAGATTTGTTGAGTTCAGCGTAAAATTAAAATTTTCTTGAAAATTGATTTGTTGCATAAGGTGTCATGTAAATTCTATATATTACTGAAATATTTTTGTGAAAGAATTTTAAAAATTAAACACATATATATATCTTCACCTATGCAGCCTTCGTGCTTTAAGGCTTTAGTAAACCAGGTATTAAATATTTCTTGTGGTCCTTAGAAAGTAAATAGGAAGATCAGTGGTTTTGCGGAGTCACCTCGGAGTCGTGCTGAACTGAGCCTGAAAGGGACTCTAACAGTACTGTTTGAGAAAATATTACCTCTTGTTCTGTGTAAATCATATTGAAGTGCTTGGAAAATAAAGTAAAGCATGTAAAACACTAAAGCTGATAAATAGTGCAATTTATTCTTATTATGCCATGCTTTACATTCTATATATTTTGCAACTGCTCGAAGTAATCTGTAGCAGTCACAACACATAAATGTTAATCATAATTAAATAATACTTTCATTCACTACTTAATGTAACTGGAATTTTTTAGAAGACCCTAAATGAGTCCAGTAAGTAGATCTCATTAAAATTTAATAGTGCTTTGTAAATTTTAGAAAAGCCTTTTCTAAAAGGCTAGGCTACTTCGAGGAACTTGAAAGTAAGATGCAACATTATGTGAAGATGATAGTAATGATCAATGGTTTAGGTTTGAAATCTAGGAATTTATATTTACAAAAAGTCTCAAATTCCTTTGGAAAGTTTAGAAATTTTTGCTAAGACAACTTTTACGATGATTTAGTCAAGACATAATCCTCAACATACTCTAGGTGCTGGTTTTATTTATTTTTGTTGCATTTTAATCCATTTGATCAGTTTCCTTCAAATGTCAATCACAGATACCATTTCAGCCCTGTTTTAAGGTTTAGGGGGAACCAAGGCAAGTAGATACATGATAAAATGTCATTTAATGAAAAGCACCTGTAGTTTAAGGCATGGCTTCTCTTACTGAATTCAGTAAACTGTTTATGATGGAGGGAGCTCTAGTAGCTCACATGGAAAAAAGCAAAACAAACCTCTTAACTCCTTTGGGTGTTCTAATATCAGTTTGGTTTTCTATAAGCTTTGCTTTTTACTTTCATAGAATTGTCCGAGTAGAATCCTGTCTAATTAAAACACTTTTTTAGCAGGGACCTTTAACTGGCATAACAGCACTAAATACCGTTCCTTTGTGACTTCTATAAACAGCTCGTATTTCAAGGAAAGCTTATGTAAAAAGTAGAAAAATGATTTTTGTTTTTCTTTAAAGGTCTTTAGAACATCAGCCTGTTACTTATGTTTTTTTTTTAAAAAAAGTAATCTCAGAAAAAATTCTTAGTTTGAGAGACTACTTGTAGAAATACATATAGAAACTACATATAGAAATTAAACTGTGCAAATATGTCTGTGTTCCTCTAAAGCACTAGTATTATAAGCCTGTATTACCAATCCCAAAAAGTTAAATAACAGACTTAAAAACATAGAAATATAGGTTTACTGTGGATTATTTTGCAGAGCAGAATAATCTTTTCAAATTATCCTTTCAGTGCTCCTCAATACATACCTTCACACTTTGCTATCGGGGCATCCTTTGTACCAGTTCTTTTCCTGGCTTTGACCTCAGGCATATGTTTACACTTCTATCACTTGTCAGGAGCATTTTTGTGTTTCTGGTGATAAATGTTTCTTTTCCTCAAAAGAACCTGAATGTGTTGCATTTCTGTCAGAGAACAACATCTGTCTTGTGTGGCGCACAGTCCGCCATTACGAGGGACAAACAGTAGCACCATCTAGAAAGTATGGTTGAGCTTAAAGTGTTTTTCTTCTGACTTCTTTTGAAAAGAGAAATTGATGCAGGTGACTAGTCCTATGCTTGTTTTAGTGTTTGTTGATTCAGAAGAATAAAAAAATCTGATTGTGATTGAAGTCTCAATTCCTTTTCCTAGAAGAAGTACTTGATGTTATAGAGCAGAGCTCTCTGTTTCTCTTGATACCCAAAGCGTGGCATCTTAGATATGCTATCCTGAGCATGGTTTTCTTGACCTTTTTTTGTTGCATAAAAGAGGAAAGGAATGTCTAAACCAGAGCATCATCCTGCTTGGAGAGCGCTTATAATACCAAAGCATCTGATGTGAGCAAAATTGCCTCTCATCTTGGTAATTAAGCACCTTCCTCAAGTACAGTTCTTTGGTACATAAATCTATCAATGCTTGCTTTTGGAAGTAGTCTCCTAGGTCTTTTGTGACTCTCCGCAACCTTCCAGAGTCTTTGCCATATATTGTGTTCTGCTGCCTTATCTCAAATACATTGCTTTTGGAAAGCAATGGTAGCAACTGGCATTTCTGAGTCCTTGCTGAGTTCTGCAGCCTTCTCCAAAAGATGTTATGGGAGAAGAATTAGTAAAATGGTATATGAACCTCTGCAGTTCACATCCAGACCTCACATTCAGAACTATGAGAAGATGTACAAAGAGTAGCTTTTGTTGCTTCTATATTCTATGCACAATCAACAGTTTTAGGTACTGTCGTGCACAACAGCCTCTTCTATGTTTGTTGCTGGTTCCCTTGTCTTCTGTCTTAGGTAAAACAGTTGGGTTTTCTTACTCTTGAGATACCCCTTACTCTCCCTAGTAAGACTGACAGTCTTTTGTACCATTCTGCCAATCTCTGATGTAGAACACATAAATCTTTGGTTTTGCTATGACTTCAGGACAGGTTCCTGGTTTCAAGAATCTTTTCTTGGTACCAACAGCATTTTCATGTCTGGGCATATAATGATGAATATATCTATGGATCTTGAAAAAACTCACACCTTTAGTAACTACACTTCTCACTTGTGAAAGTATTCTTATCTGGACTCTAGCATCCATGGGTCTACTGCTTTGGGAAGGAGTTAAAAAACGATATTTAAAACAGTTTCGGCATTTGGATGTGTTTTGATTCTTCCCAATAGGCCAATGGTGCTGACTTCTGTCCATGTGTCCTCGAAGAAGCACTGTCTCCAGACAAAGACAAAGCATCACTTTTTTTTTCCTTATTTGAATGATGAGCTTGTAGCTTTTGGCAAAGGATGTAGTTGATCCTGATTTTAACACTATATGTCCACTAAATTTCAGGTTGAAATTTACAAAAGTAACGTCCAGTTCCTACTGATCATGCAGAGTTCAGAGAGCAATTTTGGACTTCTCAAAGGTTATGCCACTTCTTCCTCAGAGCAGATTTCATCCATTGAACATAAATGGAATCTTTTAGTGATACCTACAGCTGCTTTGACCCTGAGACCCAGGTCTCATGGCACCCATGTGTTTAAATGACCTTAGTTGCCAGATTTTGAGTGATTTCTGAAGGAGCGGTCAGCGTTACAAGCTTTCACATCTGTTAAAAATCCTGGACAGTGTTTGTAAAGGGATGCTAATTTGTCTTTCCTCTTTATACAAAGGATAATTATTGCCTCTGATAGGTGAGCCTCACTCAAGATCAAATGATAACACGTCTGTAGATTGCAAAGCGATACAGGGTGTACATCCAGATCCTGGAATTGGGGATTGTCATGGATATCTTCCAGCTGCTTTACCTGGGCAATATATGTTGGCAGTAATGGGAAGTGCGGCAATAGTGAGGTTATGTCAGGAATAATTAGTGGAAGTTTCTTCAAAATATGCAAATGATCAGTCAGCACCAGTTGTCCTGACTGTGCTGTTAATTTCTCAACGGTCCTTTGGAAACTAAAAAGAAAAGCCACTCAATGGCCACTCAATACTCTTCTCCATTGCCAATTAGGTTCATGTCTGATTCAGTTTTTTTAATACTGAATCTCTTGCTATTAAGAATGACTTGGGCGTTTAAGATAAAGGTGGCTTTTCTTACTGCAGTATAGTGCTGCTGATTTTGGTTTCTCATGTGTCGTATTAGCCAGAGAATGGAGGTGACCTTTTACGCAGTAAGAAAAAAATGTACCTTAATTGATTTATTGATTTATTGTTTTGACTTTCATTCCTAAAAGAATTGTGTCTTGCAGGACATATTTTCCTGACTGTTCTAAAAAAAATAGAGATGGCTCTAAATGTATTCTGGAGTTAGTAGTTCTCAAGACCATATGTCTCTTCTGCATCACATAATTAATAAAAAGTTACAAGAAAGTAGTGTTCTTCAGAGAAGATAATTCATTAGGAACATTAATATACTTTATCCTTATGCAATTTAACTTTTCATTTCTGGAGGTTACACGAGAGTGTTCCTTTTCAGATAATTTTCTAAAGACAACTTTGTGGAGAAAATTTCTCTATTGTATAATAGAATTTTCAAAATAGTTTATGTTAACATCAGTAAATGCAAATTTTTGGCCAAATATCTTTATCAAATGTTTGCGTTTTCTATGATGATTTCATGGAGAGCTTCTGTGGGAAATTGCCACTTAACCATTGCCTTACTATGAAATGTTTTCAGATTTTGTATTCTGAGTCTTTAAACTGTGGAGGGATAGTTAAATTATCTTACGATATCGGCACTGCTAATTATATCTCTGTAACAAAACTCTTTATTAAAAATTCTTATTAATCCATCTGAATTTATTTGTATGGCAAGAGTTTGAGATCAAATATACTCTACTGTAAAATATACCCAAAAATGTTTGTGGTAGGGAACAGAGTATGTGGCATATCTCATTTGGTATGGTAAGTGTTTGTACTTTGTTTAATATGTATTTTGCAATGCAATGGAGATTTAGGCCAATGCATTCTCCCGTGAATCAGGAAATAGTTTCAAGGCCTTCATTATAGCAGATGTTTCTACCTTCCAGAATTAGTCTTTGTAAGTAGGTATTGGAAGAAGCAGCAAGAAACCTTCCAGGTATGCAACTATAAATAGATTCAAACTAAAAAGAGCAAAGAGACCTATTGAATACCACCTTTGTAGATCTTTTAATTTAGAATGTCTAATTATATTTTTAGACGCTAATTTCTTTTTGCAGTTACACTTTTCTGAAGGTTATCCACATGAGTCTTAGACTGTTCAAATAAGAGCCTCCAGAAGGGTTAAAACTGGGGACACAGATGATAAAGGTGATTTGAGCCTTTTTCATAAATGGCTAATCTATTTGCATCATCAAAACTAAAGCAAAACCATTTTTTTGGTTGGTTGTTAGCTCATGGCTAACCAAATTAAAAAGAATGAACTTACTGTAATACAAGATATGAAGCCATATAGTGATTCCAGACACCATCCAGGTGGGCCAATAAGCTATTTACAAATACTTAAAAATGATGAAGCAACACGAGGAAGCGTGGGTGGTAATCTGTGCTTTAATTTCACAGTAAGGCAAATGGAGCTTTCTGTTCATAAGCTGCCAAATGTAAGCGTGTAACATAGTCTTCAACATAGAAAATGATCAGAAACCCCAAAATGAAAATGAAATTGCATCCTTATTAAAATAGTAAGTAATAACACCAGGTACTAATTTTTATTGGGTTTAAATAAAGAAGACAAATTATATTTTTGTAGATGAAGCTTGATGTTGACTTGTTCTTAGAGAGGATGGAAGTGGCACTTATTCATCTGTAGAAAAATTTGTATGTATAACTTGGGAACAGACTACATTTAATATATGTAATTCATACATTACATGCTTGTAAACTTCAATGTCTGTCTAGTGTGCTGAAAAGAAATTCCATACAAAATACTTAACAGAGCTGCTTTCTTGTATGGGCTTCTGCACTACTACTCCTGTTTGGAAGAGCTGATCTTTTATTCTGGTTGTAGTACTTGCACTGTATGTAGGGGAATATGTGCAGGGTTTGATGCTACAGTAAAGGCACACATTGAGTATTTTACAGGCATGTGAAGATATGTAACAGATTTCTAGAACACCAGCAGGCATTTAAGAAAAAATGATGAATATAATTGGGCAAGAATAATTAATGAGTCAGTATGGTTTTATCTCAAATGCTCCATGCATCTTAGATTAATGCACATTGCTTTAGATTGTTTTTCCCTATTCTTTGGTACTAGTCCTGACTTCATTAACATCCTTATAAACCACTGAATGAATTGCATGTAGAGGTCAGATGGAGCAATATATTGGAGTAATCTTTTTTTTTTTTTTTTTCCCCTGTTGTTAGGAGTTGTAGAATCTGCTTCACTAATTGGGCCAGATGGGTCTGACTGCTTTCTTAGATGAGTCAGACGACACTTCAGAGATGTTTTTAACAATACGTCTGTATTCCATTAGAAATGTTTCATGATAAAATTGTCTTTGGGATTCTTGTTTGCCATTGCAAATAGGATTTTAGAACTAAATCTGTTCTTAAAACAAAAGTGCAGTAAGTTTAGAATATCTCAGTATTTTTTTAAATGAAAGTTACTGGTAGCTTAACTTTCTCAAATATTATGAATCAAGCTAATAGGAATCTAAAATCATATTTTGAGAAACAAATATGAAATGTTAGCTATTATGACATTTTAGATGAAAAGCAAAAGCAGATGTGTTTTGAAATTAAATAGCATCACTTGGTTTATCTCAAAGTTGTCTTTGCATCCATTTTGTGTAATTTTCTGAGAATGTGTCTTATTTTTGCACATCTAGTTCTTTACTAGTTGTTCTTGCCCTTAAAGAAATCGTGATACAACCACAACTCAGTAGTTTGCAGAACAAAATTCATCTTTTTACTTCAGTTTCATTAATAAAATGATAGTTGTTCTTAGTCCTGTATTTTACATAAAAGATCTGTCTTTTTCCGGCTGCATTTCAGATTTTTCCCTTTCCTAACACTGCCTTCACCAATGATCTTAACTTTTCTGCAACAGTTCATTGTGTTTTTTCTGTTAGACTCACACCTGTTGTTGCCTTCCTTGCTCTCATCTTGTCCTGGACATGTATGTGAAATAGCTTTTAGACTGATGTCCTGTGCTCCTTGAAATGACTCAGAAAGCATTGAGTCTAATTGATTTCATCTCATCAGTGAAATATTTAGTGATGCTAGACCCTTCTTTTCAAATAGCTTTGATTTGGTGCTTCTACATTTTGTTAAGCTTTTACTACATTTTGTTAAGCTTTTAGGAGATGTATTCCTGTTTGTCTTGATTGCTATACATCCCTAGATATGGTGGGCATATTACAGTTATCTTTGTTTTGATGAATACCTATTGAACTTAGACATTTATGGCCACATTTAAGATGACGGAGGTATTGAATAGAAATATTCAATTTATGTTTCTTCTGTAATACCTCAGCTCATTGTTCCAAAATTGCAATGCTTTTGTTTTAAAAAAGACAATAGATGTATACATGCATTCTGAGGATTTAAAAGCTAATACAGTAGTTACAGTACAAAAATATTTCATTTCACTGCAACGATGTTTTCTGATGTGAAAATGTCAAAACACTTTGAATTGTAAGCGTGTGTTCTTTGCTTATGGCAGAAAATGGAGGCCTCAGAATGGAAGCTGACAACACACTTTTTCAACTGAAATGTATAAACAAAATATGATGATAAATACAAGAATAGCCAGCATTGTGTAAACAAAGCTTAACTATTTTTTTTTAATATATTTTACATCTGAAAGCCTATTATTTCTAATGAAGAGTGTTGCAAGAGACAGTCAGATTTTCAGAACAAATGCTGAAAGCTTGTTTGACAGATTGGCCACCTCAGTGAGAAGCCAGTAGCAGCCATTTGAAGTTAAAATTGTACTTTAATTCTGAGCATTTAAAATACTGTTCATGTAAAAAGATTATTTTTAAATTATTGAAGTGAATTAACTATGACTAGAAACAAAAGCTTTTCAGGTCAGGGTCAATGTGGAAAACATAAACCGACTGAAGGTGGTATTCACCAGTTTGTTCTTTTTCCTTACTGACTGACCTGCTTTTTAGAATTGTCAATTAAATGCTTAGCTTAATAAATATGTAAGTGAAGCAAATGAGAAAGTTGAGTGTAAATGGGAAAAAATGGCAAGAAGACAGTATTGAAATAAATTTCTTGGATCTAGTGAATCTTTAGCATTCAGGAAAAGGGATAAAAACTCCCAACTGAGAGGTCACCTAGCTGTACCAGTTTGGATTCTGGATGGACCAACAGATAAGGTCCTGCTAACAGATATCATATCACATGAAAGGCACAGCAGTATGCCTCATTATTAATATTTCTTCATAAAATTTTTAAATAAAGTGATGGGGCAATTTATAAACATCCTTGATATCTGTGGCGTAACTATTTTGTTTCTCCAAGCTGATGAAGAGATGGAAGTTAAAACAAAAATTACTTTGTTGACATGAGCATTTTTGGATAATGTGGAAAGAGCACTGATATTCATGACTCTGAACCTTGCAGAAAAGTTTTAGCAATCCATTTATGACAATAGCATCAATGTCTTTTTATAAAAAATGAAGTCAGTTTCACAAGGTGCATCAATAAATGGGCTTCTTCTGTGGGTTATAAACAAGAGAGGAAGTAGAATCTTTATAAGCTTACAGAAATAGTAGAATTTATCAAATCTTAAGACTATACAGGTGAAAGGAAGTGAAGAAAAGTCATTCAAGATAGGTCAGCTATTAAGTCCAGTATTGAGAAAGAGAAAGGTAGGTTTGTATCAAAAGCATTCCCAGCTTTCGCAGTTACTTGGAAGCAAGGACCTATCGGAGCCAGCACTGCCAAACCGAAGTTGGTACCCCTAACCTTCTCATGTATCTCTGCCTGATTCTTAGGCAAAAGGGGGGAGGCTTTCCTGAAAAAATTAACAGGTTGTTGCTTAGAGAAAACCTATATTTACCTTCCTGAAAAGGGTTATGTGATAATTTTGCAGCTATGGTTATACCACATAGTTTATGATTCTTTAAAAATGCACATTTGGCTAACATCACTGCTGCAAGTTTTTTCACTGATGAAAAATTCTCATGCTAACCAATGATATGCATTATGAAGTGCAGCTCGCTGGCATGGATTTTGTTCTTCAAGGTAAATGCCATAAATAAATATTCAAATTCAGTGCCAAAATGGTCTTGCAGTCCTTAGACAAACATCTTTCCTTATGCTGTCTAACTGCTTCACCAGGTAGAGAGACACAATATTTAGTAGAACCTGAAATGCAGTCTGATCAAAACTAAGTGAGATTCATTAATACAGTCCATCAGTAGCTAACTAGGATAGATTGTTAAAACAGGTTTTTCAGAGATAATCCTGTAACACTGAGGAGTTGTAAGATATTTGTAAAGGAGCTATGGAATATTTAAAAAAAAAAAACAAAACCCAAAAAACATAAAAACCTATTTTCATGTGCTAAGAACTCTTGGTAAAGAGGTCATTACCTCCACTGGAAAAAAATATTTAACAGTTTGTAGGTTGGTAATCACTCTGATCCTAGTGATTTCTCTCTTCCTAGTTTTCTTCTGCTTGACTCCTGTTTTTGGTGTCCATGCTAATCCATTGTGATAAAGTTCTGCCATGTTAAGGAGGGAAGATGGTAATATGTATGGGAGAGCACATCTGAAGAGCTAGTTTTATAATCACTTGTATAAGATGCTAATGTATTTTAAGATTTTTTCCAAAAGCATTTCTTCAAATGAAATGGAAGTTGCTAGTCTAGGGAGAATGTTTAATTCATCTCAGGGAGAATGTTCTCTTGTCTGATTTTCCAGCTGCTGTACACATTTGTAATACCCATGCCTTCCCTTTTCCCACTTCAACAAAAAAGTTACCTACCACTTCTTTAGAGTACTAAGAAAATAAATTTTCTGGGAGGACAGTGAGACCACCATCTTCATTCTTACTAGAAGATAAAATTAAGCCGATGTTTAGGCTTTTCCAATACAATCAATGTTGGTCCAGAGACAGCAAATGTTTATACTCTTCAGCATTGAGCTGTTGTTTACATTTCACTGGAAGAGGGAACAGCTGGGGAAGAAGAGCAAGGGAGCAGTCATTAGTTTCCTTCACATTTTCTTGATTAAAAATGATGAAGGAAAAAAGCATTGTCACCAAAAAAAAACCCCTGCCCTTCTCAAAATAATGAATGCTGTAAAGGGACCTGGGTGGCTTTTTAAAAATTGAAATGTTCTGGTCACAGTGAGACAGTGGGCACTTAGACATTCAGTATAATGACATCATATTCAGTAGCGTTTTCTGTAATTCCTTGATCTGTAGTGTAGACTATTACATGTAGTATATAATAGCAATAACAGAAGATGAATTAATTTCATTTGAGAGGTGACTAAATCTCTTCAGTAGCCAAGATGCGTAAGTTAATGTTCAGTTGTCTGCTTTGCTGTCATGCTCCTTGGTTTTTCCCTTCCTCAATGTTTGTTCTGCACAACTTAGAAGATGCTTTGTCTTTGCAGTCATGGAGCCTCTTTTGTACAAATCCGTAATGTGAGAGTACATCCCTTCCTGTACACAAAGGTGTTGCTACTGTTCTCTGCAGTGCACAGCCATTTTAATCTGAAAGGGAAATCTGTCTGGGGACCCGAGTACAGTAATTAGCAGTCTCTTCAGAGTGTCAGAGCAGAATTACCATTGTAATGGTTTAGCTGGAGGATAAAGGGATTGAATTTGGGTCTGCCTTCCTGCCAAACTAAATGAGTTGCCATGGGAATTTTCAAATATAAGAGGCGTTTACTTAAAGCAATTTGGCGGGTTTGAATAAACTCATAAATTACGGGGTTTAGAGGAGAGATCCCTGCTTTCTCTGGCATAGGCTGAACAGCAAAGAAGGCTGTTAGAAAGCTGCTTACATTCTTAATGAGAATAAGTTGATCCGTGCTCCCGTGCAGAATATCAGCTTATTAAGGCTAAACTGTTTCTGCTAAATACAGTACAGTAAGCACATTTTGAGAGACAGAGTTTGCAACAAATCCCTGGAGTAAAAAACAAAATCTGATTGCTCGAAACATAAATTGAATTTCCTCTGCTAGATTAGATCTATTTTCAAGTAATGCTATTAAAAATGGTTCTCTGTATTGTTTCAATAAACATTAACCTGCTATTGATTTCAACTTTCCTCTCTTCATGCAATATTTATTACAACACTTGTCAAATCTGCTTCTGAAAGGGGAGGAGGGTGTTGAAGGTTTCTTTCGAAAACAAATAAGGTGCTCTGGCCCTTCAAACTGTGTTTTTTCGGGTCACATGTAAATGTTTTCCTAGCTCAGGCCTGCCTTCTCTCTGAAGGGAGTTGGGCTTTGACCTGCTGACTTCTTTGTCAGCACCAATGCTATTGAAATGTGAGAAGATGGACTTGGTGCTTTCACATATGCCTCAAGTGATGAACATCACTTATGCTTGTTTAACCTTCGGTTCTGCTCAAGAAGTCAGCTGTAGCAGTAAGAACTGATGACCAGGGTTTTGCACTGCCTATTTGTGAGTGTGTATTAATGTTCTGAGAGCCACTTAGATAACTTAGAGAAAGAGGTAGGGAAGCTTATACGTGCTGGAATACTTGCATTATAGATATTAGATTAAAAAATATATATTCAAGGACATGTCATATTTGGAATAGCATACAGTATTTTTCCCTAAAATAATTTGTATTGAATACATAGCTTAAGGCTTAATTGTTTCCTGCTGATGCTTTTTAGTATGTATCTCAAATCTTTATTCATGCTAACTATTAGGATATGGTGGAGGAACTAATTAGAAAGAGAGCAGTACTCCCATAAGTGCAGTAATTTAGACTTTTGTTTAAAGCAGTAAAAATATGCTTAGAATTCCTTGATATAATCTTACATCACTAGCAGGAATCCTGTAAATTAGCAAAGGAAAATAGTAAATTTGTGCTGGTGATTCAGTAGTTGAACAGCTGCTAAGTTCTAACAAATTCCTGAACTGTTACTAATGATGCAGCTGAAACTCTGTTCTGTAGCCTCAGGGTACTGTTTCTGTGAAACGTTAGAACTATCTCCTAAGAAATTAGATGAAGACAAGAGCAGCATTTACTATTACTAATAGTCAGAATTTTTGCTGTTCATTTAAAGTTACTTTGAGAAGCATTGGTCCCTCATAGAGTGTTTTTATATATAGGTTCCTCCAGAGTGTGTGGGCTTAAAATTGCCAGCAGATTTGTTTCGTCAGACTTACCCCCACCCCCATACTTTCTTCGTTGAGTTAGTAGACAGGGAGTGCAAAATTTAAAGGTATTATCAAAATGTGAAGTGGCTTGTGAACCTGAAACCATGAATACTTCTACACTCTATATTACAAGAGGGATGCTAAATGATTAGAGTAATACAGAGAACTGTTTGGGATTCTGGATTGAACTGAGTGTATCACTTAGATCTGTACTACCAATAGCTTACAGCAGCTCTGCAAATCAACACTATTTACAGAAATCAGGCAGTAAGAAAAAAGATGGGGTTATTGGTATTAAAGTTTTAAATGTCTTACTCTGAGATTTTTTTCTGCACTTCAGAGTTTTGGTTCCATTGGTTGGGGGGTTTGACTGGGACCTATCTTGAGTTCAAGTGTTATGGCCTTTTTCTGTCTTCCCCTCTGCTTGACTTGCACAGCTGAGGTGGAAATAAGTGACAATGGGAGCACAGGAATAGCTTAAACTGTCTTTTTTCTGCCAGATCGGATGTTGGGATGGGGTTACTTGATAATTACTGATAATTGAATCTCAGCTACATAGTATGATCTTAGTTATGCAATACCTGGGAGGAAAGGCAGGAGGAGGAAGTGGAATTGCTACCTAATATTTCACTCAATTTTTTTATGAAGGTTTTTTGTAAACTGAAAATTATTGGTCAGCCACATCAGAAATAACTTTCTCCAGAGTGAAGGAAAATATGCATCAGACAGGTTACCTGATAAAAGATGGATGTTTTCTTCAAAGGATATTCTGTCTTTTACCTCCTGAGCAGTGCAAAGAGAAACCTTATGGTTTCATGATCTGAAAGTATGACATATTTTTTAAAAAGTCTGGATGGGAGTCAATTTACCTATTGTGTTGTCTTAGGCAAAACTGAACTGCATCTGCTGAGATGTGAATCTGATTCCAGCTACGGTATGTTTTCATGAGATATGATGAACCTATTTAACAATTAGAAGCAAAAGTCCCCTTTCTGCTTCACTGCTGAATGCAACTGCGGACTGCTTATTTTCTGAATAAAATATTATTCTGATATATATGAATTATATTATTCTGATAAAATATATCAGGCCTTTCTGTGAGCTGACTTTATTTGCTTCATGATAAAAAAGTAACCCACAAAACTCCCTGGTGACTTTTGAGAGGTCAGTCACCTTGCTAAATGTCTCACAAGCACTAGAGCACACAGAGGAAGTGTCAGTGGCACCGTCACAGAAAAGGTGGAAATACTGTAGTGGGGAGGAGGTGGAAAACTATGCACGTATACTTGTTTTTTTCTGTTTAATTTGTTGTATTTGTAGGGTTCTTGGCTCCTGCTGGTCCAGGAATCCAGAGAATCAAAGAAATGTGCGTTCTGATAGACCAGTAGCAGTAGCAGCTGTTTCTTCTCAAGGGACTCCCCCTTTTCTAATAAAGTCTCTTGAAGTATTTTTATCCATTCTCCATTTAATTTTGCTTCTGATGGGGCATTGTTACATTGGCTTCTGATCTTTAGATTTCAACAGATTGTTTCTTTCTGCAATTCTTTTCACTAAATCACTAACTTACAAGCATTTGAGAGCAGAAGCTATGTATACATATCGCTGGTATCGAAACTCCAGATTAGAATAGTGTTTGTATACTTTATGCTAAAATTAACATTCTACACAGAGGCATGGGAATAAAATGCAATCATCTGAAGTCATACAATTCTTGGCTAAGAAAATCAACAGTTCTCACTTCGACTAGTTTACAAAAGAATATAATACAGAAAAAAAAATTAAAAAATAGTAACGAGGAAACTGATTTTTGTTGGGTTCTCACATCAAATCACACCTTCTTTTCATTTTGTTCATTTGTCACAGAGCTCTTTAAGTATTGGATATACTATTTAACTGGTATGGACTATGGTCGTCTAAGGTGTAAAAATTACCAGTTTAAATTTATGATGTTTTAGAAGAGATTGAAAATTAATTTTTTCCAGTGTTTTTAGAATATGGAGTGCAAATACCAAAAAAGCTCAAAGGTCTCTGCAAAGCATGAATGGGTGTAGATAAGTAGTAAGTAAATTGTTGAGATTGTAGCCTTTGCTTCTGATGAGCAAATCTACAAATGGAGAAAGCGTACTTAATCTCATTGATTAAGATAAACACTAGAGGAGAGTGATTAGTGCAGTTGTTCAAGGAGGGTATAATGGCATTCTTCCATTGAAGGTCAGCATCAAGAGAAAAGAAAATCAGAAAGTATAATGATTCTAAGTAAAGAGAAATGGGCAGAAACTGATTAAAATAAAAAAATACGTTGTAGGAGAAAGATGAATAAGAAAAAATGAAAATAAATATTTTAAAATTAAAACAATCCAGTTGGTTGTCAGGTGGTGGATTACAGTTAGAAAAGAAAAATCCATTTTTCTAGCAAGAGTAAGACTCTTAATTCTACGTACAGCTGAGTCAATTGACTGCTCTGCAGAGAGGAGGTCTCTCCCCTGCTCGATCTCTCCTTCCTTAAGCTGGCACAGGTTGGAGCCGATGAGCTCTTTCAGTTTCGTAATCTGTCAGAA
Source organism: Scolopax mira (assembly GCA_004320125.1). NCBI lineage: Eukaryota > Metazoa > Chordata > Aves > Charadriiformes > Scolopacidae > Scolopax > Scolopax mira. Next base: position 27,100 of record BJBW01000522.1, read on the forward strand.
AGCTATTCATATTTAAATAAATGTAAAAAGTGTCGTGCCAAATTAGCAGGTTGACATGGCGCAGTCATGGATACAGTGATGGATACAGGAGGGCAACAGTGAGGAAAGAGTAGGATTGTGACCACCACCAGTTAAATTGGCTTAAAGTACCTCAGGAGTGACAGCTGAGAGGCTTTTTACATCTTCAAAAATAATTTTTGACTCCTTTGATGGCAGTGTAAAACTTCAGCCTAATCATCCAGAACTAATTTGTAGCCTGGGAAAAAGTCTTAAGATGGCATTTTAAGTTTCTACGTTGTAGTATCAGCTGTTGTATTTTCTAGGTAAACTTGTCTGAACATGTTTCCTCTGAAATTATTCTCTGTAAATTTTCCATCTGATTGATTCCCATTCTATTCTCTGTTTTTTAAGGGCTCAGCTTTCTGAACTCAATCATGTGCAGATCACAACAGCTTATTTTTACACATATTTTATTTGTTCTGGAAACAAAATTCCATTCATTTTTCCATTTATTTGAATCGCGTCAGAATTGCCCCAGCTTTTCAGGTCTTTTGGGCCTTTGTTGTCTATATTTCTCTTGATTTACGGAAAAGGACTTCATTTGTCTTTTCCCATTGGTGATGAGTGAATGAACATTCTTCAGTTACTCAGTGTATAAAATTTGCATTCCTCTTTAGGTTTGTTTCTTAACTTTTCGGCCACGTCATATAACTGAAAATTACTGTTGTTGTTCTGGGTTTGGTTTTGGTTTTTTTATTTCGATGTATAATTTTTACACACATTAAAGGAGGTTTTTAGTGCAACATAGTATGTATAAGTATATTATCCAGAAAGTTAGAGAATATGTGAATTTAGGTGTTCAGTTGAAATATTCATGAGATTCTGGAGTTCAGGAGATTAAGAGGGACTAAGGTGATTTATCCTGTTATAGAAAACGTATTTTAAGCTGCTTTTGCTTATGGGTGTGCACCTTGTCTACTGGAATATGAAATTATAATTCTGCAGTCTCTGAGAGACAGTTTAATTGTATGTATTTCAAATATGTAAATGGAAAGAGTTGGTTTCTCCTAATGATAGGATTAGAACAATAAGTGTTTAGAGAACCATAGTGTCTGGACTGTATCTGAACAGATTTATACACAAAGATATGGAAAAAAATCAAGAGTGAAATTGAGAAATGGGAAAAATGGGAGAGTTTTAGTTGTATAACAAGGACTCCAGGATCCCCTAGACCTGATCTAGTGGGAGGTGTAACTGCCTGTGGCAGGGGTGTTGGAACTCGATGATCTTGAAGGTTCCTTCCAATCTGAACTATTCTAACATTCTGAAAACAGGTATCAATATGCAGTTGAAAATACCATATGGAGTGGGAATGATGGGCAAAGCACGGGTAGTGAATGTGTAGGAAGAAAGTAAGTTCCCACTTGAACAGTTTGGTGTTACTAGGGTGGGTTCATTTTTTTTAAATCCTAGCATTGCTTGTTCTCTGCAAAGCTGATACAATATGCATTTGGCATTTAATGTTCATTGTAAGGCTATAAGGGAGAGCCTACATACAAATATTGTAGGATTATCCTATCAAGAACTGTTTCTCAAGCATGACGTGCGTTGATCCAGGATGACTTGGTGACTGCGGTTTGTTTCAGCCACAGTTCAGGTACTCAGCTGCTTAGACAATGAAACAAGACATTAAATGAAATTCTGATGTAATATCTGATCCAGAGTCTCTAGCAAGCTGTTCAGATACAACACTATAAAATATGCAAAGATCAGCAGCAAATAGAAGCGCAGAATTCTTGATTATTTCTGTCCCAGAATAGCCTTTAATTTGCAGTGAAATTTGATCAAATTTCTACTGTGAGTCCTGCTAAATGGTTACTTAAGTGTAGTGTCTCTGTTTCTGCTGAGGTGGCAGATTTTTAAATTAGTGTGTAGAGCAGCAGGGAAGGATGGTGAAATTAATTATTTAAGATAGGCCTGATACATACTTCTCTTATTCTAGGACAGAAAATTAGACTTAAACGCCTTAATTGTCTTATCATGTAGGTTCATTTAATAATTATATAGAAAACTAATGCTAATTTGGTGATTCTGGTAACGTAGCATTTTAGGAAAGAAGAGATGAAAAAATTTTGGTCAGTAATTTCTTTTGGGACTTTCCAGTAGGTTAACCAGTCTTTTATTTTGGAAAGTCTGTTGTTGATACTCGGATAGCTCATGATCCCGGTCCTTTCTGGGTAGAAAACTACATCATGTTTGTTATTCTGCAGTCTCTTTTCTATATGTGAACTGAAGTTACCTCTAGTTGCTGGTGGAAGATACAGTTCTGAAGCATGGCGCACATGCAAAAATGGTAGATTCTGTAATTTATGCAGGGCATCTGAATGGTCTTGGGCAGGAGACACCAGAAAGTGATTTTTATAGAAACTGTTGCTTTGATGTATTAGGGGTTTTTGTTTTGTTGTGGGGTTTAGTTTTGCTTTGTTTTAATTAAACAACAGCTTTAGGGAAGTTTCTCAAACTGTGCTTTATATATAAATGGCTGATATATTTCTTGTGCAAACAGTGGTAAATAATGGAAAGGTGTTTTTATTGCAATTGAGTAACTTCTTCAGAATGTAAGGGTTTTTTCTTAAAGTGTTAGTAATACTTTCAAAACTTAAGTTATTGTTAATGTCTCCTAATTTTACTCTTATAAATTTATAATCTGACCTTAAAACATGCAGCAGAATAAAATTTCTTATACAAAGTTGAATATTGTAAGGAACTTCTTTGGCATTATGAAAAATAGGTGGTTCTTATTTGTCAAAATCTGCATGTTTCAATACTGACTTTTAAGGATGTGGTAATTCTAATGCCAGAGGTGAATGAATATCCTGGTTTAATTTTCTTTAACACAACCAATGTGTCTTACTCCAGCTTCCAAGTTCCATTTTTTCCCAAGAACTATAATAAATAATTAAAAAAAGACTTGTGCATGTTTGAATTAATCTGGATGATTACACTGGAAAATTATGTGACTGCCTTCAAAAAAAAAGTCACATTATTATCACTTCAGCTATTCTGGAGCAGTTACAAAAAACTTTGTGTGTTGCCTGACTTTTAATGATTTACTAAGAATCCACTAATCTACTGTAACTAAAGTTGCTAACATTAAAGGAATTGATAACAAAATGAAAATCTGATGCATGTATATTTATTTTTCTGTAATACTTAAAAATGCCAGAAGTATTCTGTCTAAATATATGAGACTTTGTCTTATAGGGCTTTTAAAATTATTTTTAATGCTAAAATTATATTTCATAGAAATAAAATCATGAGGCAAACTGAAACTTTCATGCCTTCCCTCAACTCCTACATGACAGTATGAAAAACATTCAGAGCTAGCTGGAGTCCAAGCCTCCTTTTTTCCATTTGTCATTGAGTGTTTGTGTTATAGGTGTTGCTCTTACCTGATAGACAACCAACAGTACACACACGTACAGTTGCTCCTCTGCAACACACATTCCTACTAACAGCCTTCAGCATCAAGAATCACTCCCCTTTCATTCTTGGGGCAGGAAGGGCTACTTGCCCCTGAGATAGAGCTGTGTAAGCTATGGCTATTTGTGAAGAGGGGAATGTGGTTCCTTGGTCAGGTGGGCCCACTGGTGCGGCTCCCTGGGGAAGTGGTGCTCCTCAAAGGCCCTTTGTGCCAACCTCCGCCAGGCCGTGCTGAGTTCTCCCTCCTGCTTCTGGAAAATAAGCATTGGCTGGCCTCTAAAAGCTGAAAAGAAAGCTCAATAAATAGCAAAGAAAGCTTTCTTCCTAGCAACACGCTGCCTTGAGCAGCTTGAGCCTTCAAACGGAAGGTCATATGATTGACATATTTGTCCCCTAAAGAGAGTGCACACAATTAGTTTTTTCACTTCTCTGTGTTTTTAAGCTGCGTGAAAGTGGGTTTTAGCCAGCCGTAGGAGAGAGCAGACCAGCCAGTTGGAATACTACCACCCCCTCCTTCTGGACTTCATCAGTTCCGAGAGTTCAAGAACAAGAGAGGTGTCTGTGGTGTTTATGGTCAATTTTTAAACAGTAATATTTATATTAGAGTACCAGGAAAATGCACATAAGACATATATGTGATATTATATTCAATAGAGCTATAGGTAAGCAGCTGGAAGTAATTGTGAGCTTTTAGTACTCATTCACTTTTTAGCAGCTGTTGAAAATTACTGGAAGTATATACTGACTGCATAGGTCCTTTTAAACTTTCAGTGTTGTGTTTCCTGAGTTGGACTAGAAATTTAAAGCTTTGGTCAGTTGAATTTTTGGGCATCTTAGATAAAAAAAAAATCTAGATGGTAGCTTTATACGGAATTCTAAATTAAGCAGTCATTAGAAGACTCCGCCTTAGGGTTTGTGTTTGTGTAGAAGACAACAATATCAACAAAACTGTGCCATTGCACTTCTCGTTATCTTGAAAATAAAACAATTTATGCAAACATTTTACAAAAGGGAGCAGAGGTGAAATGTGGAAACAATTCTTTTAATCACCTTGAGCTGTCGTGATTCTTGCTGAAAATGTGACTGCAGCAGTGTGACAGTCTGAGAAGCAATTGGAAGACCACTGCTCCCTGAATACTAACATTTTGTAATTGGATAAGCCTGAACATTCATGGTTTTACTCTGTATTGTAATACATTAATTTATTTTAATTAGTCAGTATTACCTTTTCACCTCAAGCTGAAGATAAAAATGTCTTAAAAGTTACTTCTGCAGCTTGAGTTCCTGTGTGGTAGTCTGCAGCACTGATTTAAGTGTTTAATGAAACACTTAAGAGCAGCTACAGTTGAAAGGCATGTACTAATTCACAGCAACAGCCCTTGTACTCCTCCTTGCCAGCAGTTGGTTTTCTTTTGTGGCTCTAAAGAGAGAGACTTTCTATGTTCTTTCTAGGTTACTAAAATTGATAGGAAGTGCCATTTTTCTTACCATTATTTTTCTGGGTAACAACAGATAAAAAACACAATGGACGTGTTTTCCATATGAAAACACCTGGTATTGGAGTCTCTAGAGTTTGAAAAAAATACTAGCTTTGCAACTCCTTAATAGGGTTTGTGGCTGCCCCTTCCCACTGATACCTGAGTTCAGTGTCTTTGCACTTAAGGGAAATTTACATCCACTCAGAGTGTATAAACTTAAACTTTTAATCGAAGCCTTGTGGAATGATAGAGGAAACATAAATGTTACAGGTCAGGCCAGCCTCATTTACAAGTTTTTTAACTAATCATCACACTGTTATATTTTTAACAACTGCCTCTAATTTGTACCTGTTAGAACAACCATGTTTATCATAAGTAGCTGTGTGGTGTGAATTGGTTACATTATTTTTATAATTTACTTAAAGCTCAGGGTGGGATTAAAGCATTTGTCCTGATAAAAGTGGAGTCCGTCAACTCAGTCTCAAAGTGTTTTGGCACCATTCAGTCTGTTTGAAATGCTACAGCAGGAATAAAGAGCTGCATAATATAGATCGTGTTTGATTTCTGCTCTGTTCGGATTCCTAGGGTGTTCATTGTACTCGGGTAGTTGCTGTTAGAGCATTAGGAAATTTGTAACAGAGGCTTGCCTGGTAGCATCCCATTCAGTGTGCTTATGGTTTAGCTCGTTCTTTAAGAATTGAGCTAACCAGGGAGGAGGAATTCCAAACTTGGAAATTCCAAAAATAAAAAGTTAGCTCCGAAAGTTTTTCAGCTGGGCATGCATGTTGCTAAAAAGAGATCTAATGCCTTAGATTGCATTAGTGACAAATGTTAACAAAAGTTTATGCTAACAAATAAATCTTAAAGTATTTCAGTATAATTCTGTCTCAGTGAAAATATTTTTGTTGGCACTGTGTAAGTTTTTTTTCCTTTTAGGTTTTTTTGGTTTTATATATGTCATGAAAGACGCATTCCTGTTCAGTAACTTCATGAGTTACTGAAGCTGTTAGGTGTAGTGTATAGAGATTGTTGTCATTGATGTTACTAACCATTAAAAGGTTGAGGTGTGAGGGAAAGAGGAATGATTATTATTAAAAAAAATAAAGCTAAGCAAAAAGCAAATTCTGGAATTAAGTATTTCTGTGTCTAGTATAACTGACCTGAGGAATCTTATATTCTTGAAAGCCCCAAACCCTGTGATTTAAATACAAGCTCATCACCTCTGTCCTAAAGAAATGTTGTGACAGACGTAAAAATCTGTTAAGGTCAAGCAGAATGCTACTGGTGGTTTCCCAAGCACCCCTTACCTACTCACCCCACTAGTACTCAGAGGGTGTATGTATGGTGAAATAAACCTGTAAGTTCCACTGGTGCTGTATTTGAGTCTGGCTTATAAAATGCACTTCATGCTGATTTTTCTGAACCTTATCTGTATTTTCTTCTTGCACAAATGGAAAGTGGGGGAGGGAGGGAGGGCATAAGGACTCTCAAAAATATTACTGGTAAGCCAAGTATCATGATTAAACAGGGATACGTCAGATAAGGTGATGGGAAGTGTAAAAAGATATGCTGCCTTTTCCCCCTTGTGTATCTTTAACATTATGACCAATGAATTTGTCAAGTCAAACAGCACAGTCGCCTTTGCATATCATTTGAACTGAGAGCTTGCTTTGAAGAAGATAAGCAGACTATGTTGCCCAGAAGAAATAATGACGCTAATTTATCTTTGCCTGTCCTCATAGGCATAGTACTGTGCATCAGTATTGAAAAGGAAATAGAGAATAACTGAGCTATAGCTTGCCACCTCTTCAATGCCACAGTGTCGTTGATGGCTTACAGGGCTCTAAGAAATATGTCTGTTCTTAAAGTAGTGCTTTATTTTGTTTCCAAAATATTTGGAAAAGTTTCCTCTGATAGAGGAATAGCTGCCAAATTGTGGCCAAAAAGAGCTCTTTGGCAAATTATCCTCGGCATGAACAAAGTGATGTTGTAGACTTTCTGCTCCATCACCATCAGAAGTGTATCATCAAGAATGAGAAAGTCTAAGTTAACAGTTTACCAACAACTTCTAAATATCAATATTTACATTCTGGGCCTGGGAAACTTGGAAGTCTTTGTCTTTTTTTTTTTTTTTTGAGGGGATGTTTTCCTTAACACTGAGTAATGGACTAGCTTGCCAGAAGTAAGTTAGTGATACAAAAGTGAAAACTTGCAGTAGGTAATTGATTAACAGTTTAGGTACTTGCATTCAGATTCTTTTAAAAATCATCTGATTACCTGTCATCTTGGTGAGAGTTTCATTGCCATAGATACTTCAGTCTTTTAACAACTATAAAAAAAAGACTTTCCAACATAAAATAGATTTTAAGTGTGTATACCTTCACTTCTAGGACTCCAATGCGGTTTAGCCCTGTGACATTTTATGATATATTTTACAATATATATTGATGTCTTTTGTTTTAACATGTGTATGCCTAGGAATTTGTAGTATATTGTTTGTGAAGTTTTTTGTTTATAGATTATGAATGGAAGGTTTTTATCCCTGAATGGAGACATTCATGTGTAAAGGCTGTTTGACTGGCGCATGGTATGTTAGGAATACTTACTGATCTACAAGTGAATTGCAGTGGAACATTTTTCTTTGTCAGGGAGATAAAAGCATTCCAGAGCCCTGAGAGTCCAGCAAGTGTCACAGCACAAGCCTCCAAGCTGCAGCTGTGCGGCTATATAGCAGCTGGGGGACCACAGCAAGGCAGGGTGACAGACCCCTGAGGGGCAGGAGAGCCTCCTGGATAAGAAGGATAAGATCAGTAAAAGTAAAATATTTCAGTGATGCCACTGGGTTTTATCAAATTCATATTAAATTAATAAATTTTAGGTGGCTTATGCTATACAGAGGTGCAGTTTAAAGAGTAATATAAGTCTTTGTATTCATCGTGTACATTTCTGAGCTATGGGGGTAGAAAAGTTAGGTTTCTTGTATGTGGCAGCTATGGATGACATCAGTATAGTGTTCTGCCATAACTGCCACGTTCTTCGCCCTTCTGTTTGGAGTGTGTGTAAAATAATTTAATGCCTTACCTGTGTACTAAAAAATAGAATGTGTTATTAGCAAAATTCTCTGCCTGAAGTGAATGTGGAGAAAAGCATACGGACTTAGACAAAACGTGGTGTCTGGAAGAGGTCTCTCCAAGGGTGGAGGGAAAGGTTGCCAAGCTGCTGTTGAGCATTGCTGTTTAACCGGAGGTGGTGTGGGGCAGGCAGGAAGGCAGACTGCACGAGAAGTTCCTGAGGTGGTTGGAAGGTAAGTGCTGCTCTTTGGTGCTCTTGTGTTGCTGAGACTGCCTGCTTGTTCTTTCCCTGAGCTTGGTGGGACAAGCCCACTGGAGAAAAGATCAAGACTGACTTTTTGCCCTCTGTAGTTGCAGTTGGTTTATCCATCGTTTTGCTTCACCATCATTTCTTCTTCCCATTTGCTGCTGCTGCTCTGGTCCTGAGAGTCCTGAAACAGCTTATAAAGGGCTTTTCCTTTAACCAAAACCAGACTTTGCTGCATTTGGTGCAAGACTAAACTGACAGCAGCCTTTCCCAGGGCTGGGCTCAGTTCAGTTCATGAGAATTCAGCTGAAGTATGGGGATGTGTGACAGGACTGGAAAAATGTCATCCAATCTGCATGACATTCAGAAGCTAGACTGTCAATGAACATCACCTTAATAAGCATATCTATAGCATTATGGATGTAGGAAGAAAGTGAATTTGTTATATTTTCCGAAGTAGTTACTTTAAAAGGAAAATGAGCATTATACAGGTAAAGTAGGTATGTTTGTACAGCGATGCTAAAAGCCTTCTCTTCCCATGATGGTAACAATGAGAATAGGGATCCATTCTGAGATTTAGCCAGGTAAGACTCTGAGGCTCAAGGAGCTGTGTCAGGGTAAGGTATCCCTGCTATTCTACGAGTGAGTGGATTGTTTGCTTTGTGAATTAACTCAGCTGCTGCCACCTTCCACACAGGCCAGTTTGGGTGCGGTGGTGGACTGGCTTCACTGGATGCTAGCTCGTGGATCTCTGCTGTGTAGTAAACATTGCTACTTGATGTTTCTTTTCTTTTAAGATGGTATCTTTCTTTCCACTCTACTGTAATCTATTATAGGCTTCTCAGAGCTGACTGTACACAGAATCTTAACAGTCTACTTGTCACCTCTGAAGACTGTTGGTAGCTTCTGTAGTCTTCGTTGACGTAGCACAGTGGATGTGCTTCTTGGAGTCTGTATGCCTGTCTGTCTACCACCTAGATTCCAGATCTATCTAGCGTGTGTATGTTTCGTGTATAAGTGAGAAGTTAAACTGTATGATACTCTTAAAGGCACACTGCACGCGTATGAGAATCTGAGGCATTTAAGTGCCTAATAATAATTTCAGAAGCATTAGTTAAAAGAATTCCCTGAGGATCTTGGGGTTTCTGAGGTTGAAGTATAGCTTGGACAGTGATGAAAAGAAGTCATTAAAAAAATTAAATGGAGTGCTTTATCTGAGCTCCCTGTTTCATGACATGAAACAAGTTCCTACTAATAGCAGTTTATTACATAACTGCATTCCTTTTTTTTTTTTTTTAAACAGACAGTATTGCCCAATGTAGGAGACAGAATTGTGGTTTCAACTGGGTAACAGTATGGTCAGTGTTGTGTATTTCATTTGAAATTGTTTTATTTTGGGAAGTGTTTCCCCAGAGACTTCGTGTAAGTGGCACTTGCAGTTGCTACTAGCGTTTTGAACCTTGTGCCTATTAATCCTACTCTGATAAAGATTAGAAAACAAGTTACTTAAAATGATAGTGATCAGTGGCATTTGGTCTCCTTCAGGTCTTTTCCTTGCCATCCCAAATAGAGGTGAGGCGTATTGGCTGTGTGTTCACAGAATGGTAACTGCGATTTTCTGTGCACAGTTGGCTTTGTCAGGATTTACTGCTTGTGTCTCTTCAGTATTTGTATTCAGTGAGCAGTTGCAAGCTCTTACATTTAAGGAATTATGTTTCAAGATATCGTTTAAGGTTTTTCCTTAATCTGCATGTTATTTTGTTCATGAGAAATACAAGGAAAGCACTGGAGATTTAAGGGGATGAGAGGTTTGAGTCAATCACTTGAGCTTCAACTTAGTAATGCAAATCTGGCTTTCAGTGACCTTATTGATGTTTGCTCAAAGTAGCTTCCTCTTGGTACAAATGACTGAGCTTTGTTGTAGCTATTGTACAGGTAATGTACTGTCCCTTTAGAGGTTGCCTTTGTATCCCTGATGCAACCTCTCTGTGCTTTACCAGAGAGTGCCTGCAGAAATGCCTGGAGCTAAGATAGATTCCATCGGTGTGCCTCATTTGATCATCTGTCAGCAAGGAAGGGAGAGGATAGGGCGGGCAAAAACATGGGCCCATTGCTCTATCCCAGCTCTTGGAAATTTGAGGGCTTGGCTATTGGTGAATGATCTTCACCAACATGCGGAGAGCTTGATACCAGAGAATGACAGCATATTTGAAAGGGTCCGGACCATTTGGTGGCAAGTGACTGTTCCAGGTGTAGGGGGTGAGAGGTGGCAGGATTTAGGGTGGTGCAAGCAGTGCTGGCACCCATGTCTTGAGGAGATAGTATTGTACAATAAACAGTGCCATCTTCTGGGAGGAGTCGGAATGATGCCCTTGTGCTGAGCAGTAAAGATGTTTTTGAAGTGGGGAGGGGGTTGTTTGCATTGGGGTTTTTTCTCTATCTAATGCTTTAAAAACCAAAATACCAGAAATTGAAAGACAGCATTAATGTCTGGTAAAGTACACATCTGGCATCTGTGAATTATCACTGATACAGTCTTAAAAGTTTTAATCTATGTTTTAGAGTCTGTTTTAAAGAGCAGGTTTATCAACTGCTGGGCAGGACTCCGGAGAAGTAAATCTCAAAAATAAAAGTTAAGGACTTGGTCTGTTTTGTTTGGTGAAGGACATTATTATTTTTGTAAACATACTTTGTAAAGTCTAGAAAATTGCAACATCTTTTCTCATAGGAAGCATAGTGACATATAGGAAAATGTAAGAACAATTGCTTTGTCTGTCTTTTATTTCCTTCAAGTTATTATAACTCCTTCTTTTGGGGATGTCAGAAGGGAAAAAACGTTGTCTGCCAAAAAATTATTATTCTATAAATAGTTACATTTGGGAAATATTCACTGCAGTGCAAAATCTGGGATTAGAGTTTCTAAAATTATCCTAGCAAGTGGAATGTAAGATTCAGCATTTACTGAGACTCATTAATGGTGTCAGATCAATCACCTCAACTCTTATTTGAAGGAAGTGAGCAATTTTAGTAACATTAATGGAACTATATGGGGGATGCAGCTGACATTGTGAGGAGGTGTTTTTGTTACATGCTTTCAAATAAATAAATAAATAAAGGAACCCAAGCAAAATGCCAATAACAAAGAAAAACCATTATGGGGAGAGGGGAAAAGAGGGATCAATGCATTAAAAATCTTTATTGCTAAAATAAATTAGATAAGGTATATCCAGAATGACAAGAATTTGTGAGCTCTGGGAAAGCAGATAGATTTGGAATTGGTTTTGTTTTATCATGATTGTCTAGGTAATTTATCAGCGAAGATGCAATAGAATAATAGTTTTCATGTAAGTTGTAAGTCTCTTCTGAGTATGTCATATTAAGCATGCTATAATCAGTACATTTTGTGTTCTAGAGGGTCTCGTTTTAATGACTATGCAGTCTGAGGTTTCTGGATATTACAGTACTTAACTGTACAATTAATTTGCAGTTAAAATGATAAATGAATGTGTATTTATTTTTCAATTTTAATGTTAGCTTGGTCTGTCAGTATTTAGTGTATAAAGAACATGTCTAACTTTCAATATATTCTGAATGTTTAACAACAACATAACAATTGTTACTGTGTGTAATCTTTGTGTTTATGCAAGTCGTCAGTATCACAATTAGGATTTTCATTTCTGACATCTGAAAGTAATTTAGTGTTGACCCATTTTAGTATGTTGATTTTAAGTTGTTGATAAAAATCAGATGTTAGCTTCCATTGCCAAGGGGTGGTGGTCCTTGAGCACACCTCATACTAAGTACTATATTTGCTTATATGCAATTTAAATATGTCTTGTAATTTAGTAGATTACTTCTTTGTAGTTTGGGAGTTAAAGTGTGTATAACAATATTTTGCTGCGACGTATCTTGAAAAATATTTCCCTATACATTCGGAACAGTGCAAGTAGATAATCCTATAAACTCTTAAGTAGTTTGAGAGGATGTTTCACTGGTGTAGTGCTGCAATGGACATAAAGTTATTTCGTAGCATTTTTTTTATTATTGGTGGTGATCACTATTCTTTGTGGCTTTTAATTCCATTTTTTGGTAACCATTCATGCTCTTGGAAGTCCTATTTCAAACCATCTGTAAGAGTTGTAGTTTAAGACAAGAGAACAACTCTCTGAAATCAGACTTTAAGATTTTCAGAGTGGATGGCACAGTATGTTATTATCCAGGTTTCCATTAACTTGGAAAATGTTCCAAATATCTGGAAAACATTGTGTGAATAGACAAGATAAATAAACATACAAGAAATCCTGCTTAGGAAAGGAAGAATGCAATGCAGCTGGCACTCAATTTGCCATCTTTCCAACTGACTGAGAATTTCACCAGTGTCATTCTTTACAATCTTAACATTAAAGTACATGCTGACCATTTCTCTTGGGTTTCCTATATCATAATCGCGTTTTCTGGTTGATAGGATGTAGAATAAACAAATGGAAGTACTTCTAGAAAGACAGATTGGAAAATGTCTTCTCTTAAAACTCAAATAGTACTAATGAGAAATATTTTTGTTAGTAACTGAAAAAAAAGTGAGCTTTTTTACTGAATACAGCATAATATTTATGCAATGGAGTAAATTATTAGGATACCAATGGAGTAAATAATTTCAGGAAAGTCAGTTATATTGAAGCAAAACCAATAACAATGTATATTATGTAGATAGTAGTTATATCTCTATCAGAATACAACTACATGTGCCAGAATTATGAATTCTGCCTTAAGGCAGTTGTTGATGTCCTGTTTGGAAAGCTACTCAAAGTTTTCTTTTTATTTTTTTTTATTTGACTCCACCTCCTGAAGCAGTCAGTATCAACTTCAGAAGAGCGAGTTACAATAAATTGGAAGCTGCTAAAAATTTGTGTTGTCCATTCCTCCTGTAGTCCAATAATAACAGTTTTTTAGAAGATCCCATTAGGAGCACATGAAAATATTTACTAAAACTTGAGAAAAAATTTTATAATTTATGGTGTGAGCCTTTTTCAAAACTAAAGATATTTATCAACACCACTTAAGATAGACAACAGGCAACTTGCACTTAATTTTAAGGACAAGTTACCAAAGGTTACTGGTTTTGTGCCTGATGGTAAGCAGGTATTTTGCTTGGTTAAAACTTGAAAGCATTTAATTCTACATCACTTTGATCTTCTGCATTAGTGAGTTAATAACACTAATGTTCTTCTCATCTTTTCACACATAGGCAGAAGGAGAAGACAGCCTTAAAAAGATGCAGCTGATGGAGCTTGCAATTCTGAATGGCACCTACAGAGATGCCAACATCAAATCACGTAAGCATGTCATAAGCTTGAGGGTCAATGCCACTGTAAAATTTGCAGGTTTTGATTCCTAAAGCTACTTTTTGGCAAATGTTCAATTTGCTGTGCTGGAGGTTGGAGGGAAGTAAGAAACCAACAGAACAGTTGGTAGCCATTGCAAAGATCTTCTGGAGAAAAGTTAAGTCAGTTTGGGGTTTGTTTGTTTTTTTTTGGTTTGAGTCTCCCCCCCAGGAGCCCCTCCTTTTTTAAACAGTATGTCTGGATTGAAATATTTACAAATATATGGTTAAAGAAAATTCAACCCATAAGCCATATTTTTCCATTATATAGTCGCTCTTTTCTTAGTTCATATAAAGGACAATGGACTGCTTTTCAATTTTATTTTTAGAGATTTAATTTGAAAGCATTACAGATGTTCAGGATACTGTGAATACATTTTTCTGTATTATATCCCTTTCTTTCATCTTGCTTGCATGTGTCCCCCCAATGTTATGTTTTTCCAACAATTCATCAACTGATTTCACAGCTGAGTTCACAGGGATCAGTGATGTAACGAGCCATTTTTATTATTTGTTCCATTACATTTGTGTGAGAATGCTTTTGCAAATGCATGTATGCACAGGTTTACACTTGGAAATTAATTACATACACCTACTAATGAGAGCATATACCTATTATGCGTGGTAGAAATTACTTTCTCTAGTTGAAAATCTTATTTCTCCTGCTGAAAATGTAGTTGCTGATATTGTGCCAAAGTAAATTTTTGCTGTAGCTGTGATACAGATATCAAATGTAAGCACAGTTAAATCAGTCTTTTCACTAAGGGCCTACTGATATTTGCAAATTTGTTTCTCCACACAGTCACCATTTCAATGTTGAATATGTTTAAAGGTTGGAATGCAGTTAGGCCAATTTGAGAGTGCTTACACCAGTGCAATTACTCTGATTTGAAAAGAGACATAAGCAAGGGCTTTTACCATTACAATGGTAGTGGTAAATCTTTCAGCTCTAATGAACACCGTAACATTTAAAGCTCGATCAGTTTTAAATATATTTTAGTCTCTAAATTGTTGCAAATTTATGTGTAAAATAGCTTTCAGATTAGTTTAAATTGACGAAAGTGTTGCATAGAAATCATTATATTAATTTGAGCAATTTATTTGTCTGAGCTATTCCCATTGGTCTATTGTATCAGTATAAGTGGGATGATGGATTTTTTTTTTTAATTTTTTGACTGGAGATTTCCACACTAATATTCATTTTTTGATAATAAGACAATTTCACTAATTGTGTTTTGATTTTACTAAAAACTTGAAGATGTAGAAGCCATACTGGTTTATTTCCCTTTAAGAAAGGAGATGAAAATGTTTGAAGGTTTGGGTTTTTTAATTATATACTAAATCTGAGCACTTTTGTTTAAAAAATAACAATAATTAAAAAACCACAACAGTTTCAAATCTGAAAAACTTCCCATTTCTCTTTTCAGACCACCTGTAAGTTAATTAAATAAATGTAGATCAACAGTAATGCTCAGAAATCTATAAGAATCTAAACCTTTAAGATTGCCTGTTACCAGCTGATGTGTTAGTGCTTAAGAAGTTGTTCTTGTGTGCCAACAGGCTTCAAGTAACACTTGATGAAATGTGCTAGCACTCTTTTTTTTTTAAAAAAAAACAACAAACACACCTTTTTTCTTTAGCCTGAGCAAGACCACAGTGAACTTCTAACACCAAGAAAGTATATTATTATGGGTAGTTGGATATAGAAATCACTTTTGAGTCTATTGTATTCACTGAATTTCACTGAATTTTTAGAGTTGGAAGGGACCGTAGAGATCATCTAGTCCAACTCCCCTGCTGAAGCAGGATTGCCCAGAGCTAGAGCATGTCACTCAGGACTGCATCCAGGGGGGTCTTGGAAACCTCCAGAGAAGGGGATTCATGCTAGAGTAGGAGAGGAGAGGAGACACACTGCCTGTCCAGGACATCTTTAGCTTCACTAATCCTGGAAACTGGAATTGTGTATATGTTTAAATGTATATTTTTTAGGATGTATAAAAACTGTAGACTCATATGACAGCTCTGCATAACTGAGTATCTGTGGACTCTATGGTTGCACTAAATTTTGTACTCTGTATTTGATTATGACAGTATTTTCCTTGTATCTCCTGCATGCATCTCAGTCTCATGCAGTCTTGATAGCATAAATGGAGAATTATGGTCTAAATGGAGCTTTTGTGCTGTGTAACCTGTTTGAGAAATCTACCTCACTGTTTTACAATGGCTTTTTTATTTTGCATGTTCATACTTAATCACACTGGAAAATGGAAAGCTGTTTGCATTTGAATGGTGTGCTTTGGCACTGTGTGATCAGCGCATGTACTAATGATTTCCTTTTATTTTTCTTCTTTCCTACTTTTCCCCTTTTTTTCCCATTCTTTCCACGTTTTGTACTGCTATCTCCATACTTTCCTCTGAATTTCTTTGCTTACTGTAGCAGCCCTTGCCTTTTCTCTTGCAGCAACAGCCCAGGCTCCAAGGATTATTACTGGGCCTGCGCCTGTTCTCCCACCAGCTGCCCTGCGTACCCCTACGCCAGCTGGCCCTACCATAATGCCTTTGATCAGACAAATACAAACCGCTGTCATGCCAAACGGAACTCCTCATCCCACCGCTGCAATAGTTCCACCTGGACCCGAAGCTGGTTTAATTTACACACCATACGAATACCCCTACACGCTGGCACCAGCTACATCAATCCTTGAGTATCCTATTGAACCTAGTGGTGTATTAGGTAAGATCTTTGTACGCGGATGACTGGAGACTCTCTCGCTTGTGCTTTTGTCCTATCTGCAAGGTAGAGGTCGTAGGGCTCAAAGAAAAGAGTTTGAAGCAGCAGTCTTACCTCAGCTGTATCAAAACTGCCTAAGAAAACTGCTCAAACGCTCTAAAACATTTTTAACAAGTGCTGCATTTATTAAATATGTGTGTTTAGTGTATTAATAAGATTACTGAAAATGAAATCTTAATGTTTGTGTCACATTAGATGGTGAATACATAGGCAAGAGTAGAAAAAACCCAAATAGACATTGACATCTATTTTATGTCACTTGGGCTCCCATAAATACCAGATTTGTTTGTGCTCGCTTTAATGTGAATTAATTTCCAGTCATCTTTGGAAGAGAGAACTTCCTATTTTGCTATACCATTTTAGTGGAAAACTGAAGAGAATAGAAAGGTCTTTTCTCAGTTTATTGGGGTTTTTGCTTCTTCATTTTGTACGCAACTGATAAATTTCTCTTCAGTGTCAGAAAGCTGTAAGTGGTTTTGTAAGCAGAAAATAATTTTAGTGCATTCATCTAAAGCAAGCTAACTTCTGACCAAAGGATGATACAATTAGCAACTTTAATGATGGCTTCTTTTATATACATTGTATTGAGATGTCCATCCTTCCTAATATTTCAGAGCATTTACTTGCTGTGTGAGGTGAGAATGATAAAGCAACCATGACAGTTTGGTTAACTGGTCAATATGGAACAAGGAGTTCCAATAGTTTCTTCCTTCCCTAACGTCTACAGATTCTAAATTATTTTTTCTTTTAGGAGTGTTCTGAATTGCATATGACCTTGGTGCTGCATACTGTTGATTTTATAGGACTTTGATCTTAGTTTGTTCAGTTGCAGTTATTGATTTACACAAATTCTAAACATCTCTAATCAGCACTGGACAATTAGGTTCAAAGTCAATATTTTCTTGAAAATTTTGCGAAAAAATCAGTGTTCTACTTACATGACAAATACTTGTTATCTGTATGTGTGCATGTTCCCACATTATCTTTTATACAGTAAAAAATAAAATGTATTTCAAACTTCTGCCTTTCAGGATTAGTGAATCAATAATAAAAAATTTTAGTAGGACAAAAGTATGCAGTAGGTCAGTCTCTGAGTGGCTTATGGTTATTTTCCATTATCCCGTACTGAGATGCTCGTTCACGGAGCATATGATAATACCATAATTTATTAATTTCCCACAAACATGTAAGTGTTCTCCCCAGCTCTTCCACCCCCAGGTATGAGTCTACTTGCTATACATCCTGGGGTAAAGTCACTGTAATAGACATCGTCTCAGTAGCTATCAGTTGCTGGTTAGTGGCAAATCCCCCTCTTGAATACAGTTAATAGCAAGTAAAGAAATACATCATGCCATAGTAGCAAGGAACTTCAATTTTTCACAGATAGTTTTCTATAAAGAGAGAAGAAGGAAAAAATATTCGTAAAATGGCATCTGAAAATATTGCATACTTTTGGGCTTAGTACAGGTGTATTACCCTAAATTCACCAAAAAATCTTATTTAAAAAAGGAAAAAGATGGGGAGGAATAAAAATACCACACCCCCACTTATGTAGTGTAGATGCAGTATCTCTTAAAACATCTGCTCTACTGTCTGAGCAGTTGTATAAATTTAATTAAATGAGTTTATATTGTAATACATTCATTATCATTAATAGTATGCTATATTTTGTCCATTTTTGTGGTGCACCTTTAAGGTGTTCAAAAATAATTCTGTTTAAAATGGCAGAGAAATGCACCCCTGTTAGTATTTTTGGGGATATTGGTGTTGGGATCAAATTTTAGTTGGTGACTAACTTTTAATTCCCTTCCTTTTATCTTCAGGTATGGCTTTCCCAACGAAAGGCTAAGAATTCAAGAACGGTCTTAACTGATCCTTCATCAGATCTGAATTTTAACAAATGCTTAGTTTCAGCAGCCTTGAAAAAAGCTTGGCCTAGCAGTCAGTGACTTACTTGCACTTTTTTGCACATAGATTTAAAATAAAATAGTGCTATTAATTTGGATTAGCTCCTATTATTACAGAGTAGCTGTAATTTATGAGTGTATAGTAGTATACTGACTGCTAAGTGTTCTATATAGTGTTTGCTTTACTAATCACCTAATTCATTGCAGTTCATACTTATTGACTTAAAGTTTAAAATCACAATCTGTAGGCTTGAAGAATTGCTTTAAAACTTTTTTTTGTGGTAGAACTGGAAGTGATCTTAAGGTTAGCAAATAATTGTCAGTATTAAAAGATGGCATTATTTAAAATAGTCCTGCTGCAAGAAAGGCACTTCAGTGAATATGTGACTAGTAAAGCTTAAATGTGCTTGGGTCTAATAGATTTCATGAAATACTGTAATTTTGGGATTGTAAATGAATGGATTAAACAGGTTAAGGCCAGGATGTTTAAAATAAATGCAATATTAATCTGCACAGATAAACTTCTTTTTTAAGATTAAGATTTGAAACTACTGTGCCTTAACTTGTTGCTTTTCTTAAAATGAACTTTTGTAGTTAATGATCATTTAAGTCCATTTTGATAAACCTGCTGTTAATGTTTTCTTTGAATGTTTTCTAACTTTGTCTTGGTAATTGCAATTTAACTAGGTGCGGTGGCTACTAAAGTTCGAAGGCACGATATGCGTGTCCATCCTTACCAAAGGATTGTGACCGCAGACCGAGGTTAGTTTAGTTCTGCAGTTCTTGTTTGTAAGAAGTGCTTTGAGTGTACATGAGATTTGCAACACCATAGCTGGTTAACCAAATACCATATTTTGACCCGTTCGTTATTTTTCTCAAAAATTTCAATAGTTAATATTTCATTAGATTTTTGGGAATGCTTGCGGTTTTAAAAAACGTTTTGTGAACTTGGCTTTCCCAGCTCAATTAAATATATACACATCGTGTCCTATTCAATATAAATGCTATAACTGATTCCCTTTTAAAAACTATTTGAAGATCCATCAGCATCGGGAAACACTATTAATTCAGTGCTGCAATAATTAATTTGGTCATGTGTCCCCCACTCTCCCCAATTTGTTCTTTTAATTGGTGTGGAAATATCAGATTGGTGTTGCAAAATAAAATGAATGGATGGTTGCTTAATGAGAAAGAAGTAAAGGAATAAATGCCTCCTGTCTGTGTCTGGAGAAATCTGAAGATTTAGATTCCTTTTTATTTTTTCCAATAAACTTTTGAGCCACTGTACTGTATATTATAAGGAGGATGCATGTTCTCAGATACCTGACTGAATTCAGAAAGGTAAGGGCTGTGAAGATAATACTTCAAAAGTTGTCTGAGTTTGAATTACTAAGGGTGGGGGAAAGAAGGGTGTTTTGGTTTTTTGCCAAAATCTATTTCTTGGTATTTGCCTTTTGCTGCTAAAATGTGTACCCTGAAGGAGAAGCAACTTTTGAAGTCCTGTTGGTGAGATGACATCCATTATTTGGGCATCTCTCTTTAACCCTTGAATGGAAAGTAAATCTTCATTTTTCTCCTGTTCCTCAAGTGTAATGCCTTTGGACCCCTGAATGAAGTATTTAAGCTTATTGAGAAAAGTGATATTTTCGGTTTATTGACATTGGCTAGGAAGCAGTGTGTGGGCTGAATTCTTATCCCATCCCTGCTGCTTGACTCACTGTGGGTTTCAGCAAGTCATTTAATATCTCTGTGTATATTTTCCCATCTGTAACATAAGGATAATAATACTTCCCTACCTCACAGGGGTGTTGTGGGGGTTCTTCTTTTGTACAGGGCTTTGAGGATGCAAAGCGTTACGTGCCAAGTATTATTATTCTGCTCTCATCAAAATCAGTGTTGTGCAGGCTTCCATGATATTGTAATATTCAAAAGTCAAATTCAGGTGACAGATCTGACATCTCCTAACATTGACTACACTTCACTTCTCACAGCCTGCCATAAGTTAACTACAAGAAATAATACAGATTTCAGTCAATACAGTAAAAAGGGCACTCCGGGATATTTGCTATATTTATGTAACACTTTTATCTTTCATGTGTAAGGATCTTGTGCTTTACAGAAAGTGTAAAGCTTATAAGAAGACACTACGTAAGTTTTCTAGGAGATTGCTTCTTCTTTTATATCACTGCACACTATTTACAGCCCATTGGCTTGTTCTCATGGCTTGAGAACTCTTCAATGGGCAACAGGGTATAACCAGAATAAGGTCATAGCCCATATTTACCAAAAAAAAAAAAAAAAGAAGGAAAAAAAGAAATGGAAAACAGATTAAAAAAATCTCTGTCAAGGGGGGGGTGGGGTGGGTAAGGATTTGGTTATCTTTGAAAGTTGGATCTGAGACTGCAAAATTCAGTTCTTGCTAATGGTCTTTCATGATCTGCAGTGGTAGTTTCAGGTGACAGGTGAGGCTGCCTTTTTGTTTAATTAGCTATTTGCCTGAGACAACTAGTAAATATACTGATTGATAAAGCACTGGGGGAAGAGGGTGGTGGGAATTTGTAGTTTAAGTTCACCACTGTAGTGTTGACTCAACGTAGATTTTGAATATTTTGCAAAGGGCCTAGATGTTCTGTCTGGGTCACTTAAAAGTGATTGAAATTAATAATTGGTATCATTCACCTTCTTTTAAAATAAAGCCATTATCTGATAATTTAGTGTTCATATCTAGACATACTGGAAGCCCACGATCTTAAATAAATATACATGGCTTATCTCCTATGGAATAAGTCAGGCATACCTCTGTTTTAGCATGAGAACCATGCTGATGTTTCAGGAGAACGTTATTTTGAAGTTTTATCTAAGTAATCCTAGTGTGTACTAAGAAATTTACACAACATTCATTTTACAATATTGTATTTTGAATTTGAAATCCTAGATTATCACTGCACAGATTTAAGTTTCACAAAAGGTTTTGAAGATAAGTTTGTTCATCAATAAAACAGTTTCTTTTACCGTGTTAAAATTATGTTATAGAATTAAAATATTATCAGTATTTACTATATTCACCTATTTGGTTGTTCTGTCACCAATATGCTCCTACACCTGTAGCCGTAAAAAAACAATGTCAGCAAACCGAAATACTTTTTTTTTTTTCAATGCGGAAACTTTTTTTTATAGAGTTAAATGTCATTAAATCTATATTTGCATTCATTGGGTCTAAAGTTTTTTTAAAAAAATTCTAAATTGATTTTCAAATGACTTTGTAGTACTACTGCATTCACTTTTTACGTAGGTTTTTATTCTTTGCATAGTTTTTTTTCTTTTTTTTAGAGATAAGCACTGCATTTAAAGCAAGAATCCCCAAATGTGTAAATGTTTTACTCTTACAACTAAGCATTTAGAGTTGGTGAAGGGTTGAAAAATATAGCTCATCTTAACTCAGAATAAAATCCCAGTTTATAAATAATACAAAATTGAATTTGATGCATATAACAGAGAGACTGACTGATATAATTGTAATAAACTGTAAATGGTTTTGCACAGTTGACAAACCTGTGTGTACTGTAGAAGGCCAGAGACTTGGCAGAGGATGTATCACAGGTGTACTGGTATTTTTACAAGGTAGCTTGCTTTGATTATAAACTCCACAAGAAATATTAATGCTGAGAATTTTCTTGAATGTTTTATCCAAACCGTCACATAATTTATATATAAATTTTAATACCATTTAATCAAAATTGTAATCAGTCTCAAAATGCTTTAAGACTGTTTCTAGTATACCTGTAAAGTGGTGAGATTGTGCCACATAAAATATTTATTTTTATTTTTGCTTGTTTTTGAAAGAGCCGTTTTAATTTAAACAAATCCCACTTAGCATGATTCTGAAAAAATTCAGGGAGTATGTGGTCTCATTTACGTTACCGTAGTAATTTTTCATAGTGCTATGAACTGTATCCTAAATGATAGGCCATTTTTATTATGTGAAACTAAATCAGCCCACAAGAAAGATTGCTAAATCAGTGATGCTATCTGTGAATATTACACCTACTGGACTTCACTTCATGTAATGGCACAAATCTGACTTTGCACTGAATACCTTTCTCACTTTCATCTCCTCTGCCTTAGTCAAAATGGCAACAGTACAAAAACTTTATCAACCTCAGAATTTATTAGCTATAATTAAGCTGTTGAATGAGTCTTAAAAAAAAAAATCTATAAAAAAAAAAATCATACTACTGTTAAGTGGACCAAGTTTGGTGAAGGAGAATGTGAGAGAAAGATTAAAGAAGGAACAGCTCAAGAACATTGGGAATGATAACTTTCCACTTGAGAACTTTTTTATGTTTTACTGTAATTTGTTTGTGTTTTTGGAATTTATTTTTTGTTTTGGTTTTTTGTTGTTTTTGTTTTGGTTTTCTTTTTTTTTTTTTGCAAAAGAAAATAGTATTTACAGGTGGCTTCTTTTAAAATATAAAAATATAAAGCAGGAATGTATATGAAATGTCAGATTTTATTGTATTTGCAGAGTATTAGCTTTGAAAATGAATAAAGAGAGCTGTTTGTAGTTTTAAAATGCCTTATTAGTATCAATTAGATATTTTCTCTATTTTTTGATGTACTTAGAGCTTTTTAAGTATAGACTTTAAAATGGCAGGACTTTTACAGTGTTTACATGCAAGTGCATTTTATAAGTGTCCTATATGTGTAAAATAGTATTTTGAACAGGAAAATGCTGGCTAAAGTAGCAGGCTGTGCGTTTTCCTGGTTCCCAAGATGATGCCTACATTGCTAGACTACAGTTTAGTATTGCTTTGTATCATGAGGCCAAGAAATTCCATGTTGTTTGTAAATAGAATAAATGAAAGGCAATAAAAAATTTATTGAACAAAAACCCTTTGTTTGGCCCATAGTTTGTTGAACCAAATTGTTTCTCTAAGTCCAGAATTCCTTAGATGACTCCATTCTTTTAACAACCAGTTTTATTAATAATCACATCCATCATTAATAGTTGCTTTAATGCTTGCACCTTGGGGAGGTACTAATGCTTAATAGCAGTCAGATACTGATGCTGCGCACTGACTGTTGTTCCAGAAATCTTCTACCCAGTTCCAAAACTGTTCATCGTTTTTTGTTTTCCAATTTCCTTCATCGACTGCTACTAACCATTAGTCGTTAGTCGTATTTTATCTCTATTTCTCCTGTTAACCGGTTTTGTGGGAGCGGGCTTCTCCTTCACGTGTCCAAATCATGATGGAGGGCTGTCATGATTTTATTGCATTCTGTAGATGGTGTCGATCAGTATGTCAGAATTAAACATGCTTGTTTTTTTTATTAGTTGTGATTAGTTTTCATGTTGTCATTAAGCCGTCACTAGCTGGAACTAATCTCTTCTCTATCTTTTCTTTCTTTTTTTTGTTTTGTTTTTTTTTGTTTCTAACCACCCAGCCGCCACCGGCAACTAACCTATGACCTTCTGACCTCTGAACTCTTCACCCAATGATGACCTGACCATGCCTGCCTGCTGATCAGTTAACTGGTAAACGCCTTTGCTTGCCTGTCTTCAGTGCAGCGAGCTGGGGCACTTGTCCGTTCGTCTTACCATCTAACAAAACAGACAAAGAAATTGTTGTCCTCCAACTCCGCTTTTTGTTGTTCTCCTGTTTGGGTGAAAGTGGTTCTAGAACCTGCACTGAATAGTAGTAAAGCAATAAGGTCCAACTCATCCCTCCGCACTGATCATCCTCTAGTGTCCCGCCCCAAGCGAACGGTAAGGAGGCCTCGCACCAGATGGAGACAGATGTCCCTTAACTACCCGATGACAGAGGCAGTTACTGTGAGAGACTTCTAGGAATATTTTTCTTCTCAAAAAACAAAAAGGAAAAAAAAAAAAAAGAAAAAAAAAAAAAGAAGTCAAAGCTCTCTCTGAATGTACTGTGTGATGATGCATCATGCATGAACCTTTGGTCAGGGATGTCATTGGGGAAGGGATTCCAAATAGTATTCAAAATTTGATACGCTGTTTAGTCACTACCGGTGCCCTCAAAGGGCAGACGTTGCAGCCTTTTTTCTATTGCCTGCCAAATTGGACGTTTTAAAGGAAAGTGTGCCATGAAATGCAGATTCCGATGACTTTTCAGAACTACGTTAATGCAGAGAACAAAACAGCAACACTATTAAAGCAAAATCTGAGTTTAAATTATTTTAACCATATTTTAATCTCCTCGGAAGAATACATGAGAACAAGGTACATGCATTATGTGTCACATTACTGGGCAAACTGTTCAAATATTTTTTTTAAACCTCCCTGTATAGAAAAAAAAATTCATTAAGGATGTAAAAGCCATGCTTGCCTATTTGCTGTATACATGTAATGAAATTGTAGATAAAGTGTAGTGCATTGAAACAAAATGAACAAAAAAGTAGATACTTTTACTATACAAGGGTGCTGGTGCAGAAAAAAAATATATTTTTGGAAATGTAGCATTTTATACTTTCAAGTGTTATAAAAAAAGAAAAAAAGAACAAAGAAACCCTTTATTTCATTAAATGATTTTTTCTGGTGGTTGTCAAGAAACAAAAGACCAAAAGAGCCTTTTAGTCTTTCTTTTTTATTTTTTAAGTATTGGAATAAGTCTAAAGAAAAGGAAGTGCCTTATTTTCTTCATGGTCATTTAGTCAAATGTCTTGTATAATCAGCTTCTCCCTCAGACAAGTTACTGCATGCCACTCAGTCGCCCAGTATGTGAAAGAAGCTGTGAGGAAAGACAAATGATGAGTTGACCATATTAATTACCTGATTTTTGCCATACTAGTGTGACGTGACTTTGCCAAAATCTCATTACCTAAAAATATTTGCTAAGTTTTTGTCAAATCAGCCCATCGTTATTTCAGCCACTCTACTTTTGAAATCCTAGCAAATGCCATACTTGTGCAGTGTAAACCAAAGGGTTCTGTGATACAGACGGCCTCATGCTGAATGAGACTATTAGCTGACAAATGTTTGTAGAGCCGGAAGGATGTCGTTTTGTTCAGGGATGGAGAGGAGTTTTCTTGGTTTTTGGTTGGGATAAGTACACATCAAATACAGAAGGCTTCGGCGTTGCCCAGAAAACTGATGTTCTGTGGATAATGACATTGAAAGCACTTAGCTAGTTTTCAGTTACAGTCTGAGCGTGTCCCAGGTTTTTACAAGCAGCTCCTGTGGTGGCAAACAGCAATGCAAGTTACTTATTTTCCAGCTCTTCTTTGGCTAGTGTTAGATCTGCCCGTGGGCTATTCTTCGTAAGATAAGCAGGAGAGGGACACCAGCTAATTGTTTGAAGTCCAGCTATACCATATTTTTAACCTTTATTTCCACATGAGGTTCATAGAGCTGGGCAATTGCCAGAGCTGAAGCTGTTGAACGCACAGTGTTTAATTCTGAAAACATTTATTATTACTTCGTGTGGGGCTCAGTACTAAACTTGGCAAATATCAGGTGATAACTTTATTCCCCTCTTGTCAACTTATTCTCCTCCTGCAAGTCTTCACAGCTTCCAAATGAAAGGTCAATAGTAAGCTAAGAGGGCTTACATTTTTAAGCACCTGCATGGTGACCTCATCTAACATCTTGTCTCACCTGGAAATAATTATCAGTTTATTTACTATGCAATAGACATTCATCCTTTCGTATTCAGCTAGCTTTTCGTTTATTGTGCCACCAGCTTTGTCTTCCTGTTACACATACAGTTGTGTTGATTTTACTTACAGTATATGCTGTGCCATTTTGATTTTATTTTGGTTGGTTGGTTGAATAAACTTGCGACACTCGAACATTTGAAGAGAGATTTGCTAAAACAATACCAGTATTTGATCCAGTTTCATCTCAACTATGATAAAACCTGGACATTTTAGATGTTTATCAAAGGTCTTTTACTGGGGGGGAGGGGAAGTGTATGAAATAGATGTGTGACATGTGAAAGTAATGTTTGCTCTGAACAAACTTCTGAAAACTTAGTTGACAAAATTTTGGATCAACTTAAAAAAAAGCATGACTTTTGAAATCTCTGAATGCCTTGGTTCTCAGTATTATCATTCTTTAATGACTTTTTCTTTATTAAAATAAGTAGTTTTAAGACTTCTTTCTGACAGTATTATGTAATTTTTTTAGAGTGGGTAGATGGGAGTGTCGCTTGTATGTAACCGTACAGATGACATGTATTTGTCTATTCTTTATTATCTTAGTAGTTTCATGCTATGTATGTACCATAACCAACCTATTGCCTATGAGAAACATGTAAGATAATGTATTTACAGCCATTGTTACAAGTTTATAATGTATTTTTCTATCTTGTTTTATATGTATGTTATATAACATTCAAAAGAATTTTTTTCCTGATTGAGAAAAAAAGGATACAAAATGCAAAACCCACAATTTTGATAACTGAAAAAATTGCCAATTGTTTTGCAGTACTTTATTATATTGGGAGTGTTGTCTTTCTTGGGCTTTTAGTTAGCTACTGGATGAATACATTAGACATATTTGGGTTTTAGTTGGGTTTTTACATAGCTTGCATTTTAATTCTTTGGTTCTTTGCTGTTTCTATTAACCCATAGCATTATTTTAATAAATGTTATAATACCAACCTACTAACTCTGGACTATGTCTGTTTATTAACCATTACATGTTTAATTAAAATAAACAAATAAAGACGGAAGAATGTAAAGTCTTGAGTTACTGGACTAACCCTGAAGAACGTGACCACAGATAACACAATGTGACTTGTTTTTATGTTGTTTGTCGGCTGACATTCTGCACACTACTATTAAGTTGGCTTTGGTCATTCTGGCCTTTTACCTTGGGGAATAGGTGCCAGTAGAAATGGGAACAAAGTAGCATTTTTTGAGGCATTCTTCTTGTAGAGTCTTGCCACTTGCCTTTCAGCATCTGCATTACTAATTCCACACTTTCTTTTTCTTTCTCTAAAATAATTACTGTCGGCTCACAGCAAAAGAGCAAAGATGCCAGTGTATTGGTAAATCGTGACGGTGTACAGAAACCAGTTTGATTCTTTGTTGAACCATTCAGAGGTCGCAGTTAATCTCGTAGGAATTTGTGATTTGTTGGTTTTGGCACCTGATTCACCGTTGCATCCTGTGACATTTCTAAGCACAAAATACTTCTAGATAGAATTACTGTACATCAAAATACAAAAATCTGGGGGTTTTCCTTGCCAAAAGTGCCTTATATTCTTCATGCCATGCTGTTTTTAAAAGGGACTTTTAAATTTCTATACTTCTGCCATAGTCTATCGGTATTGCCTAGCTCAGGGGAGTACAATTTCTGTAAGCCAAAGGTCAAACTGGATCGTTTCCTACTGACTGCAGAAAGTACAAAAATACACCCTTCACTAAATTACCAAGCAACAGCTATTTCAAATTCCAGGGCCGCCTTTATGTGATCTTTATCCCTGTGGATGACTGTAGCAACATGAGTGCAGGGAGCTGAAATGGTGAAAATGCTGTTTTGAATGTACATCTATGCAAATATTTTTACAGAAAAAAAAATATTCTCGTTCTTAAAGCTTATGCTGTTTGAGGCTCCTTTACATATCCTAGGTCGTCCTCCTAGATTTGTAAGCTTAAGTGGACAGTAATTATATCAGCTAATGTCAAGGGAGATTCTCAGTGTAGATAACTTCAGATATCAGCAGTTTTTGTGAAAGCCCATGTTTTTCCTGTAGATAGTAAAAACTCAGATGAGGAGTCTGTGCATCTGTTCAAATGCCTTGTTTAATTTATGATGTTTCAAAACTGCATATCTTGAAATCCATGTAATATAAAACTTACATTTTAAAGTTCTCACAGTATTGGTAGTAATTAAACTAGAGTGCATCTTTATTTTATGGGAAAAAATAGTGTAGCTCTGATGAAGATGTTAGTTTTTTAATGGCCTGTTGCTCTTTGCTTTACAAAGAAATATAGGTACAGCTGAAATATCAGTGCATCTAGAATAGTTTCGTTTGTACAGAAATCTTTAATTTAACAGATTGTGAATATGTTACTATCCTAAAAGTCAGACGCAGGCAGATCATAAAAAAATAGATATTTACAATAGGTGCCATGAGACCTTTTGATTGGATTGTCACAAGTGTCATTTCAGAGACGATAATTTATATTCCTAAAGAATTTTACCAGAGGCACACATTTAAACTCTCCAGTTTAAGTGAAACTATTTAGATGAGACAAAAGATTAGTATTTTATATTTAAGAATACTTCTATTCCCTGAACTACTGCTTTTCTGTAATATTTTTATTATTTTGTATTTTTATTAGATATGAACTACTGTTGTACTTTTTCCACAGTGCATTTTCATCTCATTCTTCATTAGATGCAGAATTGAAAGTTGCTGTAAGATTTGAACTACTTTAAAGCTGAAGGACAGCAAAAAAAGGAAAACTCTAAAATCAAAATTTTATACTAATTACCATTTTCCACCAAATGCATTTCTCAGTTTGCCTAAGTGCCTATCTTAAAATTTAACTATTTTATACTTTGTCTGCTTGTAGGAAAGAAAAAAGCTATTTTTAGAACTGCATTGGAGGATGGCTTCACCGTTGCTACATCACTGAAGCTAGGTTGTTTTCTTTCTTTGTTATTATTGTGGAGTTAAATTGTCCTAGCGTTTGGAAGATCATACGTTCAAGTCAAATAGAAAGTTGCTGTTCCAGTGAGATTTATCTGAGAGTACATTTATTTTTTTAGTAGGTCAGAATACAAACAAAAACATGACAAAGCCTTTCATAGTAAAATCTGAGCAATGCTACTCGCTTCTGAAGAGTGAACTGTTGTACCAAAGTACAACAAATCGGTTTCTCTGAAGGTATTTTTTGTGTGTTATCAATCAGAGTACATTTCATAGAGTCTTCAGGGATATCTTTCAAATACATATGTCCATTGTATACTGACAATATTGATATTTTATTTGAACGTACCTTTTTAACAGTATGTCCAAAATCTACATGTAACAAATGCTTTATTCCCAGATTGTACTCTTTGAGGGGGACCACTAAAAGGTTTTCTGCTCTGAAAATGCAGGGAAGCATTGAGTGTGTTGCCAGCCATTAAGAAGTTAATTTAATTAGGAGGAAATGAACTTAGGAGTATATGAAACTTGCTTCTTTGTGTCTAGGTAAAAATAGTCATCATAAATAGCACATACAGAATGGAATCTGAGTAACACGTTCTTAGGGTCAAAAGTACATCATTGCTATTGGAATTTCTATTTTGTTAATACATTGGATCTATTTTCCTAAAGCGCTGTTCATGGAACGCTGCCCGAGTAACACGTGAACCGTAACGTTAACACATGGTAATCAATGTTGAATCAAACTGGTTAACGAAAGCTCTTCCTTCTGTGTGCCTGCCCACTAATTGCAGGTGGTGTGGCTCTGCGTGGGCGGTGGGCACAGCAGGTACTGCCCACTTCTTGGTACCCCCCCTTTCGGATGCCCGTCTTTTGAGAACAGACTAACCGGGAGGAATCTGACTCCCGAGGCAAAGGTTAACCGAAAATCTTAGAAGGATTAATTGAAAGGACCGCAGCAACAGAACAACATAGATGGTTTGACTTGTATGATGGCAGTTTGTGTGAAACATTTAAGGTTTTGTTTGTGCAAAATCATGTATTCTGAGGGGAAAAGCAAACATGGACATTGCCAAAACACATGTAAATAAAACACCATTTATGACTGTACGTTATGTGCAATAAAGTAACTGGAAAAAGTGCATGTACTTTATCCTCAAAAGCAAACTGACAGCTCTCAAAGCTGTAGCTATAGTTTTATTTTCTGAAAAGTTAAATTTTATTCTGTATCTAAACAGCAGAATAAAGAATGTACATTTTTCACACTTCAATTTTCTTTAATGCTTTTAGCAGTGTTATGAAAGTTATTAATCGTTGAAGAGGCTTAAGTTTTCATGGTCATCTGATTGCCAAGGTATTTTTTGCTTAACAATTTCTTATTGCATATGCTGTTGTTGTCATTTGTAACTGTAAAGGAAACAAGTATGCATGACGTACCATAAACATGCAATACACATTTTAAATATAGGTTGTGGCTGCTCGGATTCTATAAGCTTCTTAAAGGTGAAAAAGTGATTTTGATGTTACTGTACTTCTGTAAGCATCACTCTTACAATTATTTTGAGCAAATAAAGAAGAGGAGTGCTACTTTGTAGTAAAGCTAACATACTGGTTTGGGAGGAGGTTCTGGTCACTATAGAGAATGAAGATAATATATCTGTCACTCTGCCTAGTATGAATCTAGTGAGAAACACGCTGTTTTAACGTTTTCATTAATACTTGTGTGATAATAGCTGGTTATTGTTTAGGACAATTTCTTTACCAAGAAATTTTTCTTTGGTAAAGAAAATTTCTTTGCTAAAAGAAAAACTTCTGGTTTATGCTGTATAAATAAAAAATTGCTTGCTTCAGAATTTAGTGTACAGTAGATAAGGTTAAATGTGGTGTCTTTAGGCGTCTGGTAGAACAGGGGAGAGGAGGCTCAGTGCCACGGTTTAGGTACACTTTCTCTCCTGTGCTCTTCTAGACAGGAAGAAGAATTTGGCATAACTAGCATTCTAAGAAACCTGTTGATGAGACTCAACATAAGAGGTGTCATATAGTCCTATCTGATCTAGCTTTAATCTCTGCAGCTGTAGAATGCAGAGATGCTATTTGGCATGTGCCACTCGAGGCTGTAAAGCAGCCCTTGCCATCTTTGCTGTTACTCTGGATCCAACCCAAGCGCGCTGTGCGCCACAATCCTGCTTTGAAGTGTGGGCACAGCCCCACTTTCCCTGCTGTCTTTGGCTGCAAACCCCCTCCTTCATCCATCCAGACCCCTAGAGAACAGAAATGAGATGATCTTCCTTATCTTTTGCCCCAAGTCAGTAATACCTGTTTATGATCACGTTCATGCTAAGAATTGTGTTTAGCGGTATACAAATTAGATATGGAATTTGATGACTGGAAAATTTCAATCAACAGACTTTACTGTTGTTTTACCAACACTTTCTGCATCTGTGTTTAGGAGGATGACCTAATGTTACTAGATGTCTCCTGAATGTTTTTACTACAGTTACTGTAGTTCCCTTGAGGAAATGCAAACTGAACCATTATCTATGTCAAAATAAGGAGAGGCACTCATACCAAAAAATGCAAAACGCAATGTCTGAAATGAATGTTATTCACTTTGACATTCAGGTCTGCCAGCAAAAGTAGAAAGAGATATTACCCAATTGTTTTCTCAGTATCCATGTCAAGTTCTCAAACAGTTAAAAAAGAGACAACTGACAGCTAGTGCCTGTTAAGTTGAACGCTTCTAAAAATTCTCAACCACAAATAAGCAGTGGCTTCCCAAGCTATACATTTTAAAATATTTGTAACAAAATAGCATATATTTACCTTTTTTAATTTCTGTGCATTTTCAAAGTGTTTTCATCCTCAGCAGCAAACAAGGTTGACTATTTGAATAGCAAACTGGATAAACTCAGATATGAGGAAAAAAAGCCAAATAAAGGCACACCTCTCAACGTTACATCATTTCAGCAGCTCGTCAATAAATGAAGGTGCTTTCTCTAATTTTTTCTCTAAATTTGTAAACCCCTTCTGCAGACAAGAGACTAAGCAAAGAAGTGACTTTCATTAGTGGGCCTTTTCAGAAAATTCTGTTGACTTTCAGTTCACTGAGGGTGGCTTTTCTGAAAGAGGTGGTACTTCAGTTGCCTGAAGCTAGGAAGATCCCAGGTCCTCTTGCCATAGGTCAGTTTTTCAGCAAGCATTTGTCTCAGTGTTACTTTTGGTTTGCTTAATTAAGAAAATTAAATCCCATCTTTTGTAACATGAAAGATTTATCAGTCCTACCTTGTAGGGCAGTGTTTTAAAAAGGGTAATTTTTTTTAACTGAAGTTACTACAGTAAAAAGGCGGGTTGTGTGAATAAGAGTATTATGGGAAACCTGTTACTGTACAATAAAGATACTAGGATTGCTATTTTGGAGTCTCATTTATTCTGTACGTTAGCAATGAACTATGTAATATTAATTTGTTAGTTGTGTACACCTTTCCAACTATGATTTCTAGATTCTGCTATATATATATATAGTTGATAATTGATAGCAATGAGCAAGGTTTTGTTCATTGGTCTGAGAATGTACCTTGTACAGTTCAGAGGTAGTGAAATGACAAGATATTGCAAAACACTCCTGTATGTGAAAAGTATGTGACTTTTCAGGAAGCACAGCCTTTTTCAAAGGAAAGTTTTACGGTCTTGGCCTCAGATGTTAGTTAATAGGTGGTAAAAATGCGATGTGGGGCCCATAGTTTATTTTCTAGCCTACATGCTAATCTCCAAAAGTTTAAACATCTGTTACCAATTCTGAGATGTTACTGCATGTTAATTGCCATGACACAATCTATGTTTTATTTTTAACATGGGTGCAATCTGGAGAGCTTCACATGCGTACTACTCTAGTAAATCTCTGTATTGTTTCATAGGGAGTGGAGCCAGTACTGCAGTGGGGACCACAGGGCCATTGCTTGCATGCTCTTGTGTGACTTTTCCCATATAACCTTAGTGATGAGACAATTTTGATTCTTTCCCTGAAAGGCAATGAATGAAGCAGATCTGCAGCTTTGTTTCTGAGAGAAAATAGGAAATGTATCCCTATCTGGACTGAAAGAAGATATAAACAGTAATGTCAGAGCTTTGAATCCTGTCCTGAACAGAGGATTAAAATTACTTTGGACTTTATATGAGCCAGGAGGAGACAAAGTTAAACAAGACCAGCATTGTCAAGAAGCCTGTGTTATGTTGACAAGAAGTTCATCAGAGACTGTATGCTGGAATTTAAAGTGAAGAAAATTGAAATTATCTCAGTCCTTGAAGAGCTGATTTGCCATATCTCCCTGTTATCTTAAGCAAACTTGTTAATTTCTCTGCTGGAAATCTTTTCCTTCTTCAACCTAATTTGAATTTCATGTTCTTGTCTTCTAAGGTTCGGCCCTGCCCCCTTCTGTGCTGATTAATTTCATAGACAAATTCTCCCTTCATTAGGATGACCAGGTGGCATGGTTTGGTCTTGCTATAGAAAGACTACAAGCAAGACTTCAGATCTAAATCAGGATGTGCAAGTGTGACATTACTTAGAAAATCTGCTTTAAATATACATGACTCCAGCCAAGCAGATGGAAGAAGAATGTCTCAGTGGAGAGGGCACAAATCTAGCACTTGGAACACCTGGGTTTGAGATGCTTCTTTCAATGCTGATGATTTGTGCAATTTTGAGCAAGACCCTAGCATCTAAAACCACAAAAAACCCACAGTCACCTGCACTGGGAATCAGGCCTTATTCAGGTGTTAAAATACAGAGTGTAATTATCTAGGTTTTCAACATAAGAGTCCTTTTATGCTATTCTGTAAAAGAAGACACTATTGCCTTATCTTCTTTTGTCTGTTTTTAGCAACACCACCAACAAAAAAAGGAAATCCCTGGTCCACAGAGACAACATACCTGCTTGAGTGCTGAGGGGAAGGTACTGGTCATTAAACCCTGTCTTTCCATAGCAACTGGTTAGCAGCTCAGCTGCCTGTGTACGTCTCTCTCCCCATTTTCACGTGCACAGTGTGTATGGTCACAACTTAGCCTTTTGCATTCCCCAGCTGCCCATAAGGAACTGTTTCACTCAAGTACCTTTGTTGCTCTTGTTTGGAATCTTTGTACCTCAGTTCCCCGTTGGTGAAATGGGGTTAATGGGAGTACCCCAGTAGAGTGTCAGCTGTGGGCGACTGCATTCCAGACTGCGGAGTGCTCAGACAGTACAATGCTGAGTGCTGTCTAGTATCATCAGAGTGTCCAAGTGTCTTACAATCTTGAATGTACTTAAAAATAAAGCATGTAAGCAAAAAGAAACCAAAAAACAACCCACAAACCACTTTTTATTTCTTAATTAGTCAAGCCCACAGTCTAAAAAGGTTGCACCATCTCCTAGACCAGCTGAGTCCTAGTCTCAGACCAGATTATCTCCATGGGCACCGGAAGTGCCAGAAATGACTGCCTCTTGCTTTGGCTTGATTTGCATTCATGACTTTCTCCGTCCTGCAGGCTCACTGTGGAGGGACTGAGCTGCCTTCCAGTTTTTCACAGTCTGGAAGTCCAGGGAGAGGCGAAGAGACACAGATGCAGCTTCAGGGAACCACGCTGCTTTGCCTCTTCACCAGTGGAAGGTAGAAGCAGGGAGAGCTGATTGCACTTGAGACCCAGCAGGGCAGGCAAGACAGGATTGAATTACAAACCTGGAAAATCTGGTGGAAGCCAGATTTTCCCAGGACAACACTGGGGACAGGCATGATGATGGTACTAGCGTATCTAACTCACCACTTTTTACTTGTTGGATTGTTAGTATTGTCAGAGTGCAAAATACTGAGGCTGCTCAAATTTTCTATGGAAAAATGCCTATCTGCTCCAAGAGCATTTAGTTGTTCACAGAGCCCACCGAAGAGTCCAGCACACAGATAGTTTCACTGATCTTTGTGTGCTGAGGTTGAACATCTTAGAGCAATCCTGACACTGTTACAACACAGTGATGGTTTAACACATGATGCCCTTTACCAATCTGTATCTGTTATGATACACAGTAAATTCAAGGGGTCAGAAAAAGGTGCAGCAATACAGCATTCTGCATTGGTGTTAAACAAAGGTGTGTGAGTGTTATCAGATGTAGGAGAAAATACCTGTGACATACACACTGTCTCCATTTGACAATTGAACTTAAAAATTGTGTGGCTTTTTTAAAATCCACATTTGAGTGCTGGATGTTGCCTTCTATTTTGTTACTATTGCTCTTTTTTGACCACCTTATGGAACCAAAGTTAGCATAAAGCCACCAGGTCTCCTGTGCAGTCATGTGAGGTTCTGGTTGTTCAGCTTTTAGGGTACCATATGATTTTTGAAATTGAAATGCCTTAAAATAAGTAACTTTGATGCAAGAACAACAATGTTTGCAGCCTCAGGCTTGTAGCTGTGCATGGTTACATTTGAGACGCCAATTTTGCAGTGAGCTTTCTACTTGCTTCTGAAGGAAAGAGATAAATGCTGTTTGTGAGAGACAGAACTTCGGGTTTCTCAAGCAACAGCCAACGTTAGCAGGTAGGTATCAAACAGAATCGCCTCATCAGCCATGCCACTACTCCCACCAAAGCCCAATATTAGCTGATTTATCCTTGGTCACACTCAACCAATAGTCAGCTGGCAGCCAAACCATTTTGGTCAGCCCCGGAAGGTGGAGAAGTGGGGATTTAGCTCCTCAGTCAAGACTCTTCTAATCTTGGTGAAAGGAAACAATTGCATTTCATTTGTTGCCATATATGTCACAGCGAAAAAAATTAATTATATCAATGAAGTAAAACTTTCACCTGCTCTGGGTTTGTCTTGTGACTTCCCTGCATGAAGGAACCTTGAAATAAATTATTTCCACTCTGGCAAACACCTAGTTTAAAGCATAAGTGAAACCAATGAATGAAATAGTCAAACTTCTGACTTTTTTTAGGAGGGAGGGAAGTAGTAAATAACATTGCCTCAGAGCAGTTTCTCCCTTGTCATCCCTTTCCCCCTTGCAGTTTGCTGCCACTAATCACTGTGAGCCAGACTGTGCACCTCGAAGAATCCTTCAGACGGAGTCAGTGGGGCTGCTCATGTGAGTAATTTGCAGTGCACGCAGACAGGGCCATCAGGCCCAGTGCCATTAGACTCATTTCAGCTATAAATTCTCTGGGCAAGGACTTCCATTTCTTGACAGTAAAACACTGGGAACAATTCTGGTGCTGTACCTCTTTTTTTTTTTTTTTTTTTTGCTTTTCTACAACTTCTGGTTTTTTTCTCACCACACAGAGCACTACCAGAATGAGAGTAGCAGCAGCTCCGGTGAGCGATGCTGATGTGCCTGGTTCCTCTGAGGGACTCCTTTGGACGATTTAGCAATGTCACTCTGGCTCCACACGTTCCCTTTGAGTCAGGAGCCTCACCGCCGGTGGCAGGTTGGGAAAGGCAGAGCCCAGTTGCAAACGCAGGGGAAAATAAAAGCTTCCTCAGTGTCTGGGGGCAGCAGGAGAGGCCGGTTGTGCCGGGGAGCCAGCCCAACCACTCGCTCCACTTGCTTATTCCTGCCACATACAGGCATGTGCAGGCAGGGAAAATTCCTAGCTTTGATTGCGGGTGAGGAAAGGACCTGCTTCTGCTGCCACAGTAAACTCTGTTCACTGGGAATAAAATCTCACAAAGCATAATTGCCAAAATCCTGGGATGAAAATGCTTCTCTGCTTAATCCCTGACACTTCTTGCTCTTTTCACTGGGAGAAAAGTAGTCATTCATGGGTTTTTTTTTCTTCCACTTTAATTACCAGCTTTGATGTGTCTATAATGGGAATAATGGCAGCGAATTCAAGGTCTTCTCTCTGCACTGCTACCTATACACTTGCATATAAATAGCAAATAGGTTGGAATAATGGCTGAAGAGACATACCAATGGTGCAGTAACTCTTTTCCTTTGTACCGGATCTAATAGGCCTGCAGTAAGAAAAATACCACTTACACTTTGCTTTTAGGCTGAAACTCACCCTGTGCAGAGGTCTAGCCCAGGGCAGAGGCCCCACTTAAATCCTGCTAAGCCCTCAGACAGGCCTTACAGGTTCCCCTCTGATGGGTACCCCTCAGAGGGGTTTGCATTCTGTTCATGGGTAAAGGCACATAAATAATACTTTTATGACTCAGGTATGTCTTCAGATATGCAACCTGATGGCAGACAATTCTAATTTATTGTGCAGATACTTGTTCTGAACCACAAGGCTGGTAAGTCATGAAATATTAATGGCCATGCAAATCTTCTCTTCTGTATCACAAGCTTTTCTGTGTTCCTGACCCCTGACTTCCTTTAATCATCTCCTGGGTGTGTGGTCTGTTACTATTCTGAGATATCTAGTGAACAGGGGCAAAGTAATTACTTGATCCCTGCCTGCTGCAGGAATCTTTTTGAAAAGAAAATAGATAACTTTAGACATGATTCCTTCTTGTATTAATATCAGCCCCACCTGCTTGCTTCACAGGATTTCTCTTTTGGTGGCCTGAATGCAGACCTACAATGTTTGGTGTTATTTTCATTACTATAAAAACAGCCTTCTTGGATCTCCTAAGTCATCACCTGCTCCTCCGTAGATTAAATACAATTTCTAGCTCAGACGTCTTCTCCTCTCCTCTCCCTCTCCTTTTGCTTAAGGCATCCATATAAGTAAGCTATAACTCCAGAACCAGGAGTTTTACTGTGGTTTGTTACAGGAAGGCCCAAAGACCTTTCAACCAGCAGCTGTAGTTCTTGTCACTTAAAGTGTTATCTTAGTCATCTTCCTAATTAGTTGGGCTGAATTAATGCCTGAAACATGAAGTGTTTTTAAGAACCAGGGCATGTATTTTTGCCAAAATCTCCTTTCCTTTCTCTGCTTATTCTTTAACATCTCAAATACTGAAAATAATGATGTTACCGTTGTGGGAAAGTAAGGAAATACTTCCTAACTCTCTGCCAAACATAGGAGAGGTCAGTGGTTTGGTGCCACATGGGTCTGAAAACCAAAGGAGAAGCAGCTGTACAAGCAATACGGCTGGAGAGAGAGAGAGAGAAGTAATCATGGAAGAGTGTTTGCCATACGGGAGCTATTTTAGTAAGCCAGCATGATGAAAGTATAGATGTGAGGAGGTATTTTTACAAGTGAGCTTGTAATGACTGCCAAGACCATAGTGTAACACGAGGACAATAATGACCACATGGTTTAATACAAGGTTATTAAATATTGACCTACAAGTGGAGCAATTTTGCCCAAGTGCAGGAGTCAGCAATGCAGCACCAAAACCAATGCTTTTAAAACGGCAGTTTCATACAGACAAGGAAGTGGGGGAGAGTAGCTAAGGTCAAAACATTTATTATCAGAAAAGAGAAAAAAGAACTGGGATACCTCAGGTGTTGTAATATCCCACCTTGTAATAGCTGGGATGAAACAAAAGAACCTTTTTGTGGGTCTGCTCTTCAGTCCTCAATCAGTCTATGCCATTTCTGAGGATCAGGTGCCAATCTGGGAGGAATCCATCCAGAGTTTTAAAGGTGCAAAGATATCTACCTCACCCTTGATTTCAGTGAGCAGTTACATATCTTTAAGGACAAAGGTGTCTGCCAGCCACCACTTTTCAGACTTCTTTGTCCTTTTTTTCCAGCCCTTGTGCCTGCTTTCTAACTGCCTAGACTTGTTCTTCATTATTTTTCTTTCTTTCAAACTTTTCTTGGAGGTCTTCTTTTCTCCTGAAAGAAATGACCCCAGTGATTTCTGGGTCCTGTAAGAAGGGCAGAACCACAGCTTGGCTCATAGAAATGACAGTCTGTGCAACGGTGTGCCGCCAACTGGTTGTTGCTCTGGAAGCCGAGGAGAAAGCAGCTGGAGCAGAGAACCCAAAGCATCCCTCCTGGCCCTTCTGCAGCACTGCAGTGTCTCACCTCAGGATGACTTATAGTGTCTAAATGATGGTAATCAATCCAGCTGCAGGTGCGGCCTTTCCTTAGCTTGCAAAGGTGGCAATTGCTAACTCTGGTTCTGGGAAGAGATGAGCTCTGATCAGCTGGAAGGAGCAGTGCGTAATCCTCGTCTACGTGGCTTTGTAACTAAGCTGTGAGTGAGTCACTCCTATGTGAAATAGCAAAAGTGCTGACCTGCCCATCTCATGATTCTTCACTTGAGACTCCAAGTTAACCCGCAATCCATCAGGGCCACCTTTTGGGCAGAAGAGCCTCTGGGACAGAGGTTTTAATGCAAACCTTAATGGAAGAAATGCTTTTGTAGTATGTATGTGTGCCCAAACACTCAGTGTAAGTAATTATGAAGCTTTCCATGATTTTCCTGTAGTTAGCATTTCTCTCTAAAGCTGCAGAATTGTTTTTTATTTGAACAACCCATTCTTACTCCTCACCATCAGATTTCAGTTGCAGATCACTCTCTCTTGTTTTGTACACACAAATCTGGACAGCTAGAGCTGGTTGGGCTGGTGTGCAGCAACCAGAGAGAAGTGTGTGGGCTTGTCCAATCCATGGCCCTGTGTTCTTGGGGACAGCATGAAGTACACCAGCCCCCTCTGTCCTCCCTGCTCTCCACCATGCCTGCACTGCAGGACAGGACAGTGTGCGTCCTATCCCTTCAAAGGCCACTCTGCCACCTTCCACTCCCCTGAGTGCGACACCCTTTGTGTCCTCATTTGGCTTTAAGCTCAACCTGTGGTACCAGCATGTCAAGGATTATGAAAGCTGTTTGCCTCTGGTTGGAATACAAGGCATGGGCTGGCTTGGCTGCATGCAGAAAACTGCACCACTGGGTGTTTTCAGCAGCTTCCCCTGTGTACGTGGTGCTATTTAAAGTCAAAGCACTTTGATTTGGAAAAGGCGAGGATGAAGGTGAAGGCTAATAATGGAAGTTTATAAATGCAGCTGACATTATAGCACTCCATGTCTTTCATGCCACCCTTCATTTACTCTCCTGGCACTCTCTCCTTCTCTTAACACTGTTGTTTTCCCCCCATGAGCATAGTGCTGCTGAGAGTAACTGGGGTAACTACATTTGATCCGTTTACATGCCCACGGGTACAGTGTGGGCTGTTACTTTAACCCTGCGAGTGAAATGATCCATAAAACCTCCACGGTGAACTGTGCTAAGGGACAGAATTTCGTAATCTGTGGATTGTACTGAAAACATTTTCAGGCATTAAAAACTTTGAGCTCTATAGTTCACAACTATTAAAAAAAACCCTCTTACAGTTAAGAGTTTTTAATAGAGACTTATCCATGTAATACTCCTGCTGGTTGGGTGTCATTGGCACCAGCAGTGGGGCACCTGACTTTAGTCCTGGTCCAGCTTGTTAGCTAGGCTCCCTCCCCCTTCATCCCAGGTTAGGACAAAAGTCCAATACAAACAGGGGCAATCATTCTCCTGTCACTTGCCTGGGCCCCACAGGTAGGTGGCTTGGCTGAATGTGAACATGTCAGACTACTAAACCTCTGTGAGGAGGTTGTGAACTGAACCTCTCTCAAAGTCCATGGCAGATGAAGTAGACAATGAGGTCCTAGTCCTGTACTAGAGCTTTAAAATGGGATTATCTCCCCTTTCTGTCTCCAAACCTTCTCTGTCCCTCCTGGCTCAGCTTTGCAGACTAGAAGCCCATCATGAAGGTACACAATGGTGTGCACAAAAAGTAGCTGGTTTCTGCTGAAGCCTCATGTATTTGTAAAACTGACCTTCCCTGATGTAGCTCACGCATTGCCCTTCAGATCCCTCAGGGTTTACAACATCACAAGAACAGGGGGAACTCCTCTGCCTCAAAACCCTGATCAAAAAGCATTTGCTCAGATGTAGCAGGAGGCAAAATAGTGCAAGTTCTGCAGCTGAATTTATATTAGAGGAATTATTTCAAGCAGTCTGTACATTCCTCCTACTTTTATACTTTATTATTAACAGTCTGAGAGGGAGAAAAATAATTCATTGAACAATCAGCAAGGAATTTATAAGACATTATTGAGATCAAGTCTCAAGGAAACACATGAGGCTTCACAAATATATTAATTTTTATCTACCCAGTTAAGTCATTTTACATAAGAAAGTGAAACTTAATCCAACTGCTCTGTCTCTGTAGCTTCTGCTCAGGGGGAAACCAATTCAGATCCACTATAATCTGAGTAATAGGTTCAACACCAGTTCCCTCTTATCAAAGGGAAAGGAGCAGTTTCACCTCATAGTTCCTGCAGTCTGCCCCATGCTTATCTATTCCCTGGTGGCCAGGTACCAGAATAGACCAGTCAGTGGAATTCCCTTCCAGGTGCCAGAAAGTGCCTCACCGTGAAACTCTTCTCCCCTCCTCTGGCTGCAGGCAGTTTGTGAGGGCTTGTTTCACAGATGGGAGTTGCCCATACCCAGAGTTGAGAAAAAAGTTTGAACAAGTTGCATTTCTCCCTTAGCCCAAGTCCATATTCTTGCTCTTGCCAGCAATGAGGCAGTATGTACAAGGTATGTACCAGTACAGTACCAGTACTTACAAGTGTGTACCAGTATGAACAAGGTATGTTCAGTCAAATCTGCCCCTCAGAGAGCTCCTGCTCTCTGTTCTATATTGGTCATCTGGTATAATTGCCTCCAAACCATGCTGCTTCATGGTGGGATGATTTGGTTTTGTTGAGAAGCCGAAGGTCACCAGCAGCCTCACTTCTTACCCCCAAGCTTTGCTTTTTGAACCTCTGCCATTTGCGTGTGCTGTGCAGTGATGATTCTGTATGGGAAATGACTTTAAAACATCATAAAGACATTTCTGGGAGCAGCGGAGTCTTCAAAGGAAAATTCTTGGGAAGCTGGAAATATGGTGGGAGGGAAAATATAATCTTTCTCTCATTTCAGATGAACTTCTGCCTTCCTTGAAATTCCTGTGAATTTCAAAGCCTTTGATAGTCACGAAACATCAGAGGAGCCTTTATGCTAAGCAAAACCTGTGTGAAAGCAGCACTGCTTCTGATCCCACCAGGAGCTGCTGCACACCCCATTCCTCCTCCTTATGTTTGTCATCCCCTCAGCCAATGCAGTCGATCTGCAATGGCTGGGTGGTCGTCACTGGGCCCTTCCAGTGTTGTGTAGGATGATGCTGGAGCAAAACCCATTACAGAACTTGCCTGCATGGCCAGTGGGCCACCCCAGTTGCTCTCCTGCAAGCCAGCCTAGCTGCTCCCCAGGGCTGGCTGCGCTCTGTGCCTTGGGATACTTTTCCTGCAGCAGAAGGCAGGGCACAGCTTGCTTTTATCCCAGCTGCTCTTAAAGGGTTAATGTCTCCTGGGAGAGCTCTGATGCCACCAGGCTGGGGTGGCAGATTTATAGGCAGCCACAAATCACTGTGAATGCAAGTCACTGAAAAGGACAGCATGACCACCACTCCGTGGGGCAGCCACTCCCTGGGGCAGCTACAGCCTGGGTAGAGCTGGTGTGATGGACAGGGAATTTCTTCCCTGTATCACAACCAGCAACAGGAGACTATGCAGGAGATGCCATAGAAACTGCAAGGGCTGCAGACTTGGAGACTGATCTCCACAGGGCCCTCTTGAAGAGGGGCACCAATCTGTGCGAGAGAAGATACAGAAGATACTCCCACTTCCCGAACCTCGTTTCCCAACCATTTCCAGCAGCACCTGTATCCTACCATGAAGTCCTTACAGAACTGGCAGAGAACAGTTGATCAAAGGAGGAGAGAGAACTGAGAGCATAAGTCCCAAGGGGGTGTTTTCCACCTGGTCAATGCTTATCCTGCAAAGACTGATACACCACCTTCATTCAATGGGAAGGAAGAGGCTGCTGAGGTGACTGGGCAGTGGCATGGTTGCACTGGGCCTGGGCAGAGGACAACCCGTGCTCCCACAGGCTGTGATGTGCCTCTGCCTTGCACTTCCCCAGGCGCCAGCCAAGTGGAGAAGCTGCAGCCTAATGGGGTAGACCATGATGTGGGCACCCCCAGAGAAAACGGCTACGAAAGCTGAACAGCCAGCATCAGGACCCTTGCTGGGAGAAGGCAGCAAGAGCACTGAGGAGCCTTCCTGCCACCACAAGCAGACTGCAGGTGAACCATAGTCTGCAGCATGAAGAGCTGCAGGTCTGAAATAGTTGTTGTTTAATAGTTGTGGTGTCATTGCCCGTTTGGACTTACCTCATCCCTCACAAATGCAGGTTTATTTGTATTTGAGCCACCCACCTGGTTGATTCACATCCAGACACATCTGATCCATGGTTTTGAGAGCGTACACATGGGGGCTGTGAATGCTTCTCTCTTGTCCTTCATCTCATTTGTATTCTTGCATTCCTAGGCTTCTCAGGAGCTAGACTGCCTTCTGCCTTGCTCCAGCATGCTTCCTGCCTGTAGCCATAGCTTTTCCCTCCAACAGGTAGCTTGATTGTTCTTAAACAAGCTGAAGAAGTAACAGACTATTTTTGGTTGCAATGAGTTCCACGGAAAGTGAAGCTTATGCTTTCTGCTGGGGCAGCGTTGAGAAGTAAATTCCTCTTGGTGTGAATCGAATATAGTTTTTGAACACGCGATTAGCACAAAATATACAGACAGTGACTTTCTGCAAGGATAAGCTGAATTAAGGACTGGGGCAAGTTGAACTTATTTTTTCCTTCTTTTTTAAGCTAACTTGGGTGAGTTGCTGCCTTTGAAGAAGGGCAGTGAGGTCTGGGGCAGGTGTGGTACACAGCCATATAGCGATGTAGGGCAAAGCTGTGAAGCACATCAAGAGTGATCAAAGACCTTAATGGCTTTTTGTTAAATATGCCACAGAAGGACGATGTTGTGATTGGAGTTATATGGACCAAGGTCAGGATATGAATTTGTAACTGAGTCAGAAGGCTGTATAATAAAGCAACAACATTGTCCAGTTCTCCACATGACTAATGAAACATCACTCAATAATGTTGATCATGACTGCCAAACACATATTTAAGCACAGCTCCCATTCCCACCATGCAGTGTTTATCAAGCTGGTCCCCTCCAAAATGGGCTCACTTCTGCAGAGCCAGCAGACATGACTTAGCGATTAGCCTAAAGGCCACACAGAGAAGGAAAGAAAAGGATCAGCTCAAATCAGTCCCCACCCCTTCTATGGGCAACATAGCATGGTTTTTGACTGAACTATGTTTGAAATGTAGTACACTGGTCTCAACCCAGAGGACAGAAATAGTACAGCTGCCTAACACAGGTGCAGTTACAGCAGTAGAGATACCTTCACATCATGCTACTTGCTACCGAAAATTTTACTAAATAAGATTTTTTAAAGTGTACAATAAAAGCATTCAGTATCTGAGACAAGTGTGGCAAGGGGAAAGGAATGGAAATCATGCTGAAATCTGGCAGTATGACAGGGTGGTTTAGAAGACAAAACCTCTAGAAGAAAGAAAGTAATTCAGGAAAGCTTTATTGTAAGTGAAGAAATTAAGATCTGTGGGCTCACCAGAAAGGCTCCAAGTTATCAGATCTGAATGTAAGGCAAAGGAGGTTGTTGCCGCAATAAGCAGCAAGGCAAGGAGGAAAACCCAACATCATAAAGTGCTACAGTTCAATACCCAATGTAAGCCCATCTTCTGTCTTTTTCAGAAAAGAGAAATCCAATCTGAGCAGAGCTAAGAGGAAGGAAAATTAGATAAGGGAGATAAAATCCACCTTCTACCTTTGAATTCTGCAAGAGCTGCAGTTGAGGAGGTAAGACTAGATAACCAGAAAGTATGTATCAGAGAGGCTTTTCTGAGAACTGGTGGGTCCATTGAGTGGCCAGGGTGGAAAAACAAA
The DNA here is from genome assembly GCA_004320125.1 of Scolopax mira. Classification (NCBI taxonomy): domain Eukaryota; kingdom Metazoa; phylum Chordata; class Aves; order Charadriiformes; family Scolopacidae; genus Scolopax; species Scolopax mira. The sequence continues at coordinate 71,893 of BJBW01000522.1, forward strand.
ACCTTTCAAGAAAGTGAATGAAGGTGAATGATTTTGGGATATTGGTCTTCACTGCAGGCTAAGACAGAGAGGGAGGGATGAAAGCCCAAGCAACTCTTCTTAAGCAGTAAAAATGAAGGAACCATTGGCCTTGTGATAACCAGACAACACCCAACTGCTGTCAGCCTCCCTAAGAAAAGTTCATTGCCTTTTCACAAAACTCTCCTATGTGGCTTCACATTTTTCCTGAATCTCAAGCAGAGCTTCATTGTCTGATCTGTGTGATAGGTTTCAGATGTTTTCGAATGGTGGTGTAAGTAAGTGCCATATACTCAGTGAATCTGCTGGATGTCTTCTACCTGGACTTGTACAAAGTATTTGACACTGTCTCACTGTCTCAAAATTGGAAACTAATAGATTCGATGGATGGAGCACTCGGTGGATAAGGAGCTGGCTGGATGGCTGCACTCAAAGGGTTGTGATCAATGGCTCAATGTCCAATTGGCAGCCAGTGACCAGTGGTCCATACTGGGACTGGTGCTATTCAACATCTTTGTTGGCGACATGGACAGTGAGGTAGAGGGCACCCTCAGCAAGTTTGCCGATGACACCAAACTCAACGGTGCAGTCGACTCGCTGGAGGGAAGGGATGCCATCCAGAGGGACCTGGACAGGCTTGAGAGGTGGGTTTGTGCAAATAGCATGAAATTTAACCAAGCCAATTGCAGGGTCCTGCACCTGGGACATGGCAATCCCAGGCACAAATACAGGTTGGGTGGAGAATGGCTAGAAAGCACCCCTGAGAGAGGGAGAAGGACTTGGGGGGGCTGGTGGATGAGAAGCTCAACATGAGCTGGCAATGTGCACTGGCAGCCCACAGAGCCAACCGTGTCCTGGGCTGCATCAAGAGAAGTGTGGCCAGCAGGTCACAGGAGGTGATTTTGCCCCTCTGCTCTGCACTCGTGAGACTCCACCTGGAGGACTGTGTCCAGGTCTGGAGTCCTCAACACAGAAAGGACATGGACCTGTTGGAATGGGTCCAGCAGAGGGCCACAAAGATGATCAGAGGGATGAAGCATCTCCCCTATGAAGACAGGCTGAGAGAGCTGGGGTTGTTCAGCCTGGAGAAGAGAAGGCTCCAAGGAGACCTTATAACAGCCTTTCAATATCTGAAGGGAGCCTATAGGAGAGCTGGAGAGGGACTCTTTTTCAGGAAGTGCAGTGAAAGGACAAGGGGCAACAGTTTTAAATTGGAAGGGGGGAGATTTAGATTAGGTACTAGAAAGAAATTCTTTACAGTGAGGGTGATGAGGCACTGAACAGGTTGCCCAGGGAAGTTGTGGATGCCCCATCCCTGTAAGTGTTCAAGGCCAGGCTGGATGGAGCTTTGAGCAGCCTGCTCTAGTGGGAGGTGTCCCTGCCCATGGCAGTAGGGGTGGGACTAGGTGATCTTTAAGGTCCTTTCCAACCCAGACCATTCTATGATTCTACGATTTTACATTCGCTGCAGAACTCTGGGAGAGGGAGCTCCCTGTACAGAGCTGCACTGCTTTGTCAGGCATCTCCAGGAATGGAGATGCAGAAAATCACAGAATGACATTTCAGTTGCAAGGAAACATTAAGCCTTTTTTTTTTTTTTTTTTTTTTTTTTTTTTTTGGTGCAATATGGTCATTTTCATGGTTCTGCCATACAAGCAAGAGGTTTCAAAAGCACATGGAGCTAACGTGTCTTGGTACCCATTGAAGCAGGTGACAAACGTCTCTTGACTTCTGTGGGGCGGAGTTAAAGCACAGCTGCTGCTGAAAGAAGAGCTAGTTAAAGAGTACACCCATCTTGGAAAAAGTTCTAAGGGGGTTTGTTCCTTGTTGGAGCAAACATACAAGTTTTCAAGTATTTTTACAGGGGAGCACTGTGCATTGTCAAAGTAAATTTTTTTTTTATTTGCAAGTTTTTCTCTCCAGATGCAACAGTCTGTCTCCACTGGAAAGGTTGTCACATCCATAAAGCTACAGGAATATGTTTCAGCTCTGACAAGAGAATAAATGCAGGCAATCTCTCCCCTCCCACATCCCCAGACAAAATTGGATCAGAAATAATCTGGCTGATTTCAAGTGTAGCCAGAAAGTGGCAGATAAGGGAAAAGCGTTCTCTTAGCTGAAAACTTCAGTGACTTAATGTCATCCAGTAAAAACCCTGATTCTGGCTTTAGATTTCAAGGAAATGACCAGATCTGGTAAGCGGAGCTTGGAGGGGATATAGGGGAAGATCGTCTGGTTGAATTTTGCCTGTTTTTAAAATCCCTGTATAATATTAATCATGTACATGCTTCATAATCCCATAGTAAATAGCCATAATTTTCCCATTTCACAAAGTTAAATGCCCACATTCCCACATGCACACAGGAAAATTGATCCAGGTGCAGCCTGCAGAGTTTAGAAAGGTCATTTTCAAGACTGGGGAGAGACTGAGGGTGTTGCTGTTAATCGAAGAAGGGATGTTTAACATCTTTCTGACAATAAACAATGCAAATAACATTAGTTCCGCTGCCGTCCCTCTGGCCTAGAAGTGCTGGTAAGACAGTTCTTGTACTTAATGTAAATATTATCTGCTGCAGTGTCCTCTGTTGTCCTGGCTGGGTTGTGCAAATTAGTGGTGCAAAATCTCCACCACTGTCAGGGATCACACCACTGCTGCAAGTCTTGTCTTTTTTGCACTGACGTTTCTTGCCCCCGAAGCCAGCTGCAATGTCTGCAGGAAGGCACTCACGCCGTCTCCTTCCCCCTCCATCACTCTGCCTGTGTTTTTGAGCAAGCTCAGATTACCTGGAGTCTCCAGATACACCTCCCTCCTCCCTCCCTGCTGTCCTGTAAAATCCACAAACATCCCCACCTTCCCCATCCCCGCTTCCCTTCTCTGGATGCGTAAAGACCTGGGAACTCAGCATGGCTGGTGGGATTTCAAAACCCAGCTCAGGCTCGAGTGCCAGATTTGGGCTAAACAGCTGCTGTGTACTGTCAGATCTACACACTACAATGATTTGTACAGCCCATTGCTGAACCAGCTAGAGCCATTTGTTTAAAAAATAAAGAGACAGATAAATTCAACTCTTTCCCTTCTCCTAGCAAGCTGCTATCATGTGCCTCTCTTAAAAATGGCTTGCTCCAGAATGCATTAGAGCTAAATTATCATTTATGTTTGTCACAGGGATTGCTAATGTGTAATGAGATTTTAGAGTTAATGTTTTGTACAAAGCACTTAGCAGAGCTGGGATGAAATTGGTTCAGGATTCTGATGTGGTGTTTTAATTAAAGATATTTTCCAATCAGGGCCGAGCAAACGACTTGTCAGAAGATTTTGTACCCATCAGCCAATATACCAATGCAATGCTGGTCTCGCTTTCTGCTTTTTGGATTTGGAATTAGAGAGAGCCTCTTCAAACCTCATGCAGAAGAGCCTTTCTTAGCTGCAACCCTTACAGAAGCAGCACATGTTCAATGCTCTGAAGCTTTCACCTGGATGTCAATGGTCTGGTTCACTGCAGCGTGACGCTAGCCCTACGCTGCTTTGATTTTGTTGAACTTGTAACTGCAGATTGGTGCAATACGTGCACACAGACTGAAAGCAATGGGAAGCCAGGTCCTGTGAGGCGAGTCCTAAGATCTTGTCTGTTGTAACAGGGTCTTGAACCCTGACTGCCAGCTCCTCTTCCCTCTTCTGCTCAACTGTTGAGCAAAGGAGCTGGGGAGGAGGCACATTTCCAAAAACCGTACCTGGTAAAATCAGCATGACAATGAGGTGTCTCAATTTGGATGTATGATTCAGAGCAAACATTGAATGTACTTTAGTAGGCACAGTTTTTATTAATTGCTGGTCAATAAGGCTCCTTATTACCAAAGTAACACATTGTTTCCTTACCTATCTCTGGTCTATACAGGGAACTTCAACTAACATCCGCTCTTAAGGTGGTTTATCTGCTTAAAACAAAATCACAAAGCTATAACCAAGCATGAAGTGCAGCACACAGGGCTGATTTTGGCCATGGGCAATGCAAGCCTCTGGCAGACAAACAGCAGCCATCCTCATCATTTGCTTTACCCATCCCACAGCCCTGAGAAGCCAAGCTGGGTAGGGTAGGGGGAGGAAGAGGGTAAAGGACAAAGGGGACGCTAGGAAGGGACAAGGAGGAGGAGCTGCCCTTCCCAGTGCTCCTCACACATAACCTTCTTCACCCCTCCCCTCTCACCTCTCCAGCCATAAGAGCTGTGACAGAGGCTCCCCTTTGCATCCCCCCTTCCCCATCCCCCCTTCTCCCCCCCAGTTTTTGCCCCGCTTCTTGCTCTCCAGGCAAAGAAGGGCACTGGCCCCACATGCTCCAGCAGCCCCTCTGAAGGCTGAGTCATGTCCATGGATGCAAAACAGCCCTGGTGGAGACCCACGCAGCATGGGTGTACAGCTGTGACATGGCAAAGTCATTAACTTGGATAATAAGACTGAGCTATAGAGAACCACCCTGGACTTGTATAGCTCCGTGTCTGCTTTTGCAGTGTTTCTGACATAAACCCCTTTAGAGCTGGATCGTTATGAACCTCTCAGTAGTATGCCTTGCATCCTGCTTGCTACATAATAGAAACAAATCCTTCTTTATACGCTCATGATTTCAAATACACTTTGATTTGTTTGTTTGTTTCTCTAAGAAGACCAAGGATAAAACTTTCATTTTATAGAGAGTTTGGGTGTTTTAATATATGTGTATGAGTTTTTTTCTTGTATTTTTCTTTTGCAGGTTTGCACATCTACAGGGTCCATGACTGTCTGGAAACAGATGAGCAGTGAATAGGTATTTTAATCCCAAAAGTAAATTGTAACATAATCTGTTCATTTGGTGAACTCTTTAGCTCAGTATGGAAATTCACATGTGTAAAAGGATGCTACTGACTAGAATAGAGAGGTAAGGTGAATTTTGCAGAAAAAAATCTCACATTTGTACATCTAGCGTGTGGTAGATATTGTAACATTTTCTTTGCATAAACCTTGTCTGACATCACAGGATCTCAGGAAATTACAAAGACAGAAGGAGATCAAGCTGCCTATTCAGGTCGGCCCCTCAGTGAAATAGCATCCTACTCCATAAAACATAACGCACACCGCTTCATTGGACATCTCGTGTCCAGCTGTGTGGTTGCTTTATCTGTAAGAGCATTGACACAACACTTAATGAGTGGTCTTGACCTTTTCAGAGGCAGTGAGGTACAAGCATGCATGGGGCATCTTTTGCTGCCAACCCCAAACGTTCCAAAATCATGAGTCAGATCTCCCCGACTCATAAATTAGACAACTAGCTGAAAAAGAATTGTTCATGAAAACTCCCAACAAATGTGTCGGTGTTCTCCTCTGCCATGCACTTTATTGAGTCTATGGTTCTGAGCCTTCAGAGGTCACTCAGGTTAAATTTTAAGTCTTTTGTTCTCTATAAGCAATAGAAAATTCTGCTGACATTCCCATCCATTAAATTACAGGACTCAGTTACAGAAACCAGGGAATTACAGTGAACTCCGAGAGTTGCTTCATGGTACTTCTGACGCACATCTCTGACAACATGTGCCAAACTGTATAAATTTAATTCTGCATGAAGTATTGCTGGGTAAAAAGCACTAGGAGATGCAGAAGAGATGATTCACGTCCACAGGAGCAGTATTAAGCTTCTGAGTTTTCTGCTTACTGTTGCCAGGACAGTGAACTGGCTGGTAGGTTTAGATCTCTGTGGTCAGACATCCCCCAGTCTGTGAGGACTGTAGAGTAGAGAAGAAATGGAGGTCTGAGTTGATGGAGAGCCAGGATAGTGAGCCATGGAGGGTCTCCCCATCCTTGGTGTGATTAGCATCTAGGGTGAAAGTATACAGAGACTGACCACTCCAATGGAAAGGCTGAGGGAATATTTATAGGATCCTTTTGGTAATGCATGCCAAGCACCCACACGTCCCTCACTCTGGAGAGTGAAAAGGCCAGATTTTAGCATATGGCAACACATCATCAAGGACGCTGTGGTGCTGAGTGGTGGGGTAGGGGCTTAGGGACGCCTCTGTTGCAAGCACAACCTTTACCATGGCTTTAGACACAAGCATTACCCAAACAGATTAAAGTCTTCTGCAGCAGGCCCAGCACTCAGGTGATCAGGTTTGGCGTTTGTTAGAGGAATGATTTCACATCAGTTTGGGGTGGTTTTTTTTTACTTTTACACTCACACTTTCATTCAGCCTTGATTACTGAAAGATCAGTTCCCCTCCTCCTCCTTCTCTGCCATTTGCTCCTTAGACACCTGTCCCTGCCAACATGCTCTTGACACTGCTAGTAGCCCCAGGCTCTGAGCATGGCCCCCACTACCCGCAGCGGTGTCCCAGTGCTTCCTGCCATGTTGGAGGAGAGAAGATTGAGAGGGATGTAGCAGGGAGAACTATGGGAAGGAATTGTGCTTCCCTGGCACAGGAAAGTCTGAATATAAGAATGCACACCAGGCATGTGCGTGCATATGAACCTTGAGCTATGACTCCTAAGGAGAGAGCTGCTTAAGGTGAGGATTTAGACACTTATTAGGCCTGAAACATGGCCTGAATTTTCAGTGAGAACCTGCTAGGTAGTTAGCACTGTTTGAAGGTAGGCCATTTCTTAAGCTGTGGGGTAGCAAGCAGCATTCACACTTCTGGGTTGTGGCTCTGTGAGATGCATTCAGTCAAGGAGGTTCAACGATGTACCCTCTTTTGAGCTCCCATATCTCATTATGTCTCTGCTCCCAAGGGCTCATACCTATATTTTGACTTATGGTTCAAAGTCTTCATTTGCTGTTTGCTCCCATAAGGTGATTATTTCCCTCCTCTGCACTGGCTCTTTTGTTCCAGAAAGCTTTCTAGCTTCAGTTTGAGATGTGTTTCTTTTGGCCTGAGATCCAGGGCTTTTGGATCCTCCAGGTATCTGGCCTTGAATATTGCTATTTTTTGGGGTGCCAGAGCTGTTCTGGAGGCTGCAGCCATCAATTCCTTCATGCTGCACTGCTTTAGCACATTTGGCTGTGCCCTTTGGCAGCCTTCACTTAGTGCCTTGATACCAAAGTTTTGATGCTAAAAATGGTATTTCCTGGGGGCATCACTTTGATTCTTCTCTCACTGGTACAAAACTTCATATTCTATAAAGCAGTACATTTTCCAAGCTTTTGTAGCAGGAGTCATCTTGCTCCAGCCACGGATTCATGGGCAGAAGATGCCAGTGGGATGCCCTGGTTGCAGCAGCTGCTCATACCAGTGTGCCTGTTTAGCAAGTACATATGGAAAATGCTGTTGTTTTCCCCTCATTGATCACTGTCCAAAGCATCTGAGGTTCCAACAGAAGAGCCAGAAGGGAGCAAAGTTGATGTTCCCACAGCTTTGGTACTTCCTATAACATCTCAATTTCTTTTGAAGTTATGCTGTACTTCAGACTTGGCATTGTAGCTTTGTTGGCCTCTCATGACAGGCCTGTTCTGGCTCAGGTGTGGCTGCAGGGACCTGCAGCAAGCAGTTTGGCTCAGGTATAGGGACACATAGGTTTCTCCAAGCCTAGGGGCCTGTTTGTCCTTTAACTATGCCTTTTTTTCCCCTTTTCTTTCTTTCTCTGTTGCTGGTGCAGGTGGCTGGAGTACTCTGTGCAGTTCTTCAGTTTCAGGAAGATAAAGACATCTGTAACTGTCAATATCTATCAGCCCTGTCCCTCTGCCATTTTTCTTTTGTTGTTTTACACAGACTTTTACAAGTGGCTCCCTCTCAAATTTCTGGTGAAATGAATAATGTCAGCCGAGCCTGTAAATCTGTTTCCCTCTGTAGGGGGAGGAAGGTACCATAGGCACAGGAATGCTGCTGGAGAGACTGAGGAGGACACAATGACAATTAAACCAAACAATTACGGTAACTTCTCCTAATTCCTCCTCTCCTCCTCTGGCAAGGTGTTCCTCCACTGCCCACTCAGCCTTCCCAAAAAAGGTTTCCTTTGATGCTCTGCTCTTTTCAAAGGCAGTGGGTCTGTAATAGGGAGTGTCCCTCAGCTTGAGGGGCCCCACTGGTCCCATGGCACCGCATCAGGTCAGGGTCTCATTGATTTATTTAGTCACCTCCCCAGGTAAGGGTTATTTTTCCCCCTTTTCTGCTTTTGCCCATGCTAAAGCATCATTGATTGCCAGGAGCAACATCAAGGTGCTGCCTTCTCTGGCAGCAGCTTCATCTGCGATGGTTGAAGGGGACATTTCCACTGGCCAGCCTCCCTCACCCCTCGGTGACAGCCCAGCAGGCTGAAGCAAGCTGCCGGGGACTCGGGACACTGGACCCCGACCTCATGCCGGGGAGCGCCGCTGTGTCTGTGGGGCAGTGGAGGGGAGGCAGCTGGGCACAGGGTGGGCTCCCCCCACCACTGCTGGCTGCTGCCTGGGAGCCAACAGCCTTTCAGTTATGGATGGACACCTTCCCTTGGAACCTGGCCTGGCATCTGCTGCTGCCCGGACGGGTCAGCATGAGGAGAGGGCTGCAGCTCCCTGCTCACTCAGAAGCAGAGTCAGGGCAGACGGCCTCCGCCTCCCAGGGCCCTCCGCTTGCACCTGCGCCTCATTACATCCGCAGGAGAAAGCCCTGAACAGAAGGATGTGCCTGAACAGCTAGAACCGGGCTCTCAGAAAGCTGCTTAAATTGCTATTTTGATCTCTCCCACTCCTCAGAAACCTTCTCTTTGTTTAAAGGCTTTTGCTAAGTAAATCCAGCAGGTGCCTTGCCGTTCCTGGCTGCCAGTTGGTAACCCATTTTCCTTTTCCCTGCAGGCGATGGCCTCGCTGCTGAGGACTCGCAGCTCAGGCTGCCACAGAGGGCTGCACCAAAACCTCCTGTTCCCCCCTCTCCTCTTCCTCCTCCTTTATCCCGCTGTGCTTGCCTTGGCAGAGGCCTCTGTTACAGGAGACACGGGATTTTGTCCTGTGCATAGAGCTCCTTCTCCTCAAAACCCATAAGCTGGCGAGGGCTCAGGCAGCAGGTCCTGGCCCGGCTGTGCAGCCAGGAGTGGTTTATGATGAGAAATGGTCTGTCGGCTGCTGCAGGCTCACAGCAGCATAAACGTGGTGTCTGCAGAAACAACGGAGAAAGGAGGGGAGGCAGGGAGAGATCAGCTGCGAGTGGGAGGGTGAAGATATGGGGAGTGGAGGTCAGAGGAAGCGTGGGTTTGAAAGCAAGACCAGAGCGTAATACCATCGCTCTGTGATTTTATTTTATTTTTTTTTTAAGTAAAAAGGCAGATAAAACTGTCAGGTTTTAACATGGGCAAGTGTCCAGAGGCTCCTTCCAACGCTAGTAACTTATCTGTATCAGTTCTGCCGCCCACCTCCCGTCACCAGTGCTCATCGGGGCATGGGGAGAGTGCCGCAGTGGCACTGAGTCACTTCTTTCTCAGCCATCAGATCACGAATAGAGGTTGCTATTTTTTGAGACTTGGAGTAAATTGGAGAAAAGTCAGTGGGTCCCTGTCTGGCTGGTGACCAAATCAAAGCCTTGCTTCAGTGTGAGAAGCCTCAGAGAGGGTTTTAAGTACTGAATATTTGTCACTGCCTTTGCAGGCTCCATTGCTCTTACCCCTAATCTTCCTCACTTGCTCATGCTGTGCATGCAGAGGCAGGGAGGGATGATAATGGACTTGCAGTTGTACTTGCTGTTCCCATAACAAACGGCAGGATCCTCACATAAATTGTTTGAACATGTAACACTGCTCTTATTTCTTAACGATAAGGGCTTAGGAGCTGCCCTTTTCCAAAATGAAAGAAATGAACCAAATGTTATCTCTTTGTTTTAAAAAATGATCCCTGCAACTACAACAACAAAAAGCCATTATGATGATCCTTAAAGGTCTTGCAAGCTTTTATGGGAGAGACTTTCACTCACCAAGTCTGGCTTCACTCCCATTCCCTCTCCCTCTTCCCAGCCCACATGGCTCAAGCTTTCTAAGGCAGCCTGAGCTCCTAGATACAATTGAGCTGAACACGCTTGCCCTAGAGGACATGTCAGAGGTCAGTCCTGGAGGGAGAAGTAGCTACATTGGATACTGTGTCTAAAGCCAAGAGCTCTAGATCTTGCTCCGGTCTCAAGTGCATCCATCATCAATTATATACCTATACTTGGTGTTTACACAGGTTTCTTGTTTATCATGAAATATTTACCTTAAGGCTCTGCATCTGCTGTTCAGCCCAAAAGTAGCATCTATTGCTTATGCCAAAGAAAAAAAATTTCACCATAACCTTTTGGCATTCTAGCACAGATCTATTAGATGGCTGGTGCTGGGCTCGTGCCAAGCCACAGCAAGCTGCCTGTTGACTCTTACCTGGACTGCTGAACACAGTAGGGACATGTTTAAACTTGAAAATTTCTGAGTCTAAAGAAAAAATCCCCTTTTTTATCATGTGTTTAATAGATCTATGTTTCTTGAGGTAGTAGGAAGAAACTCAAAAAAATCAGTTTGAGCAACGTATACAGACATGTGTATGCACACACCTGTACAGGTTTGCACTGATGAGTCTGAAGTAAAAAATGTGATGATGTGAAGTGGCCTTACTGCTGTCCCAAGACAGGTCTTGAGCCCTTGGAGCTGGTTTCACGATCTCTGGAAGAGAAAGAAGGCTGGAAACTTAACCCATTTGATTTCTGCATAGCCCTCCTAGCTTGAACGTGCTTAGGTAGGTTAATGCATGCACCCATTAACTTTCTCACTGTCAACTGCTGTTAGTGTAGCTGCTTAAGGCCCTGCTGGGAGGGAGATGGATGGGCTCCTCCAGATGCCATCTTGATGCTGCTTTTTTCAGTTCAGCCCCAGGGGATTACATCCTCCATGGCTCTCCTGGAGCTGTGTGTGGCCATGCAAAGCAGTCCATAAACATGATCTCTCACCTTAGGTTCCCAATTCAACAACACCCCATGCTATTCTTAGGTACATTAAGTGGAAATAATGACTTTGCTAAAGAAGACAAGCATAACTGCTTCCCAGGTGAGGAAAAAGAGCCACTCAGGGCTTCAGTGATATGAGTTGAGCCAGCTGCAGAGGTGTGAATTGGCTTCCCAGCTATAAGAGCTGCCAGTCAGCTCTACGCTTAATCTACTAGACCATGGCTGAAACTTGGGGTGGTCATGGGGAATGCAAGGGGAGAGAGGAGAAAAAGAGGGCTGATGTGTGAATGAAAAGAATGAGGTGTGTGAAAGCCAAGTCCTCATCTGTCTCTCTGGATTTTATGAACTAAACAAATGGCTGCAAATAAGAGCAACTTCCTTCAATGTGTTCTCTATCAGGTATTTACCGTGGCTATGTCTTAGTGATGTCTTTCCCTGCACAAGACTTCAAGGAGATGTTTAGTGTCAGTATGCCGTGTGTAGTAGAAAGCAGGTGGATTTACTTTGGGTGGCAAAAAGTGGGAGTATTTTATATTGTTCAGGCAGGAGGTAAGATAATGTATGTTTTGCTGTCTGTCTTTGGATGTATCGCAAAATTGGTCTATGCGAGTTAGAGGAATGGACAGAGATATCTCTAGAGGCAGTGCAGATAGGAGGCATAGCTGAGTGATGAAGAATGAAAGATGCTGACCACAGACAAAGGGCTGGCTGCCCTTCCTGACCCTCCCTGCCTGTGGGGAAAGACAGACCTTGATGGGACTGTGGCTGGAAGGGAGCACGCGTCCAGGTGCAAGTACGATGAAACTGTGGGGTGGATGCCATCTTTAAGAAATCTCCTGTTGGTATGGAAGATAAATGGGTTTTGTTTGGCTCTGTAGAGAGTTGCTGGGAGTGCTGTGTTCTCACCACTGAGTGAGATAGTTGGGTGGAAAATCAACCTGCTGCTGCAACAGCTCTATCTCCCCTGCTCAAGAAACCAGCTTGTCTTGGAAGTACAGCCCATGGGTGGAGAGAGGCTTTCGTGAACTGAAAGAGATTCCAAATTCTGGTGTGCTGAGGTGTTGCCACTTTATACAATTAATTTCTGAGCTCTTGTTGACAATTACCCTAAATTAAAATGAATAGACTGCTGGACTGCTGGCTGCAGTGCAGGGTTATTCAGTATAGCCAAGGGTGTTTTGGAGGTGGATGGGGAAGAGGAGGGGAGACAGATAACTCTGTCCTGACCCAAAGCTCACTCCTACTGCTTAACCTGGGTCTGGGAAGAGCAGTAGTGCCCACCAGTGCTGCTCTGGATGTCTTCAGGGTCTTAGTCCAGTGCTGCCCTGTTCCTAGATTCTGTGCAGTCCAGGACAGGACTTGCTGTGGTGTGGGGACATCCATCCATTCTGGACAGAGAGGACAAGGTGGCTTCTTGGTGTGCTCAGTTTGGTTCTAAACTCTTCAAGGCAGCTGCAGCAGGGTGGAGGACCTGGCTGTGCTGGGCTGCTGTGCCTTATTCTCATGCATGCACAGAGCCTCTCCTGTGCTTTGGGCCTGGCCAGTTTTGGCAGGTGGGCGATGTGGGGAGGAGGGAAGCCCAGTGGGTCTGCCCAAGTAGGAGCCCCTCTCAGCTGCGCTGACTCAGAGTGCTCCGTGCTGGCTCTCTGGCAGGGAGCCTGCTGCCATTTAGGAGAGAGGTAGTCATCCTCACGCGCCCGCACCTCCTCACTGTTTGCACAACCACCCCATTCCCAGGCTGGGGGAGGTGGAGACTGGACAAATGTGCCTGGACAGAGCTGTGGCATGCTGTGCTCCCAGGGGAGCTGCTCCATGCTGTCCTATTTAGGCACTTTCTGTTGCCTCATTGGAGTTGCCAGGGATTGCGTGTGTCGTCCAGCAGAGCACAAAGTGACGTGACGACAACTGTCATGTGTCTCTGGTCTTCCCTCTTCTCCCTGAAAGAAGTCTTGACAGAGAAGTTCTTAGGTGGGTTGTTGTACACAAAAAGCACAGGCAGGTGTGTGTGTGTCCCCTTGATGGCACATGCTTAGGAGAGACACCATTAGAGCCATGACCCCTGTGTGGGGCTGAGATGGGGCAAACCTGCAGGCTGAGCTGGGGCTTGGAGGCAGCCCCAACCCCATCCCGCTCCCCTGGGCTCTGCAGCCAGTGAGTACAAACACCTGGGGTGTGAGGACAGTGTTTATTTGGTTTGCACAGTGGATTTTGCTGCTTTCTGAGAGCAGGAACACTGCCTGCTCCTTCGCCTCCTCTAGTGCAGCTGCACCTCCCTGTCCCAGCTGCCTCAAAACACATTCTTGTGTGGGGTGCAGTGCCTCTGTGCTCTTGGATGGAGACTGGCTTTTAGCTGCCTCTGCCTGCATGGCATCTGCTTCCCTCTGCCTTTTTAATCCTCTGCATTTTCCATAACCTAAAATAAACCAGTAACAAATCTGGGATGCACTCCTCCAGCCAAGGGGACAGATCTGGGGTTGTGGCATTCTGTACCTACTGTGATTTCTGTAGCAGTCCCTCTTTGTCTTTTTTCTTTTTTTTTTTTCTGTTACACAGAAAACTTGTGAGAAATGTATTCTTATGTCAGTAACATTTAAAGGCGAAAAGAAAACCTGCCAGAAGAGAGCCTTAAAAGTCTGACATATTATCATTCAGAGGAGAATTTTCAGTAGAATTATGCTGGAATTTTTCCAATAAATAAATTCTACAGACTTTTAAGGGAAAGCTTTTAGATTAATGGAAATATTACTTAAATTAAAATTCATCCCATTAAGCCATCAATTCCATTGTCATTGCAGCATCATGTGTTTAATGTTAATGACATGCACAAATAAAAAGGAAGAAACCTATTTGTTTTATTGTGCCAAGAGCTGAGTATGGTCTGTTGTAGAAAATTAAATAGAAGCCAGAGTGGGCACAAGATGGGATCAACAGACACAGTCAAAATGCCCTTGCAGAGGGTATATGCACTGTACTGTGTATGGAAATGGTAAGAAATATGTTTGGGAGGCCTTCTGCATTTTACAAGCTCTGTCCCTTTGTTTTTGGAGCCTCACATAGAAAACAGTAGATTCCAGGCTTCAGCTGGGACACATCTTGGGCTCATTCTTGTGCCAAGGAAAGAGTGGTCAGCTTGGAGGGGAGCTGCCAAGTTCAAAGCATGTCTTGAGCTCTCTGCACTTCTAAGATGAGTTCTGACAAGACTAGGTTTCATGCCACCTGCATCAGGACCTTCTGCTTCCAACCAAGCTGGACAACCTGAGGTCCTCTGGGCCTTTTGGAGCCTCTGCTTCCCATTCAGGTGAGGGGAGAAGGACAGGTGAGTGAGTAAAGGGGGAAAAGCTAACTGACTTTACCTCTTCTGCCTGTTGGTGTGACTTATATTTGGTCAGGAGAGGGGAAAGCAGCAGAGAAGGCTTCTATGTTTTCTGCTAATGTCACTTGTCAGTAGGTGACAGGGCTCTTGCTTGGGATGGAAGTGAGCTTGGCTGATCTGTAGGAGCTTTTGTCTTGAGCCACCCACCATGGTGAAGGTTGTGTGTCCTTGGGGGTCACCCCAGGTGTAGGGTCTGCTGCTGGTGACCTGGGGAGAGTGGAGCAGAGGCAGCCTGGGAAGGAAGTGAGTCTCCAGCAGATGTGTCACTCTTGTAAAGGGTGGGTCCTAGTAGCAGGATTGTGGAGAGCAAAGATGGATTAGGCCATCTGAGAGCTGCAATATCACAGCCGCCCCTGAGAGTCTTCTAAGGCTTTTCATAAGTTAGTGTTGCGGTACACTGGGGTGGTCTTGTAACTCTTCCCCATGTTACTTCGGAGAGCCTGACTGTCCTTCTGGCATCCAGGTGCAGATAGCACTGGGGGTTTTGTCAGAAACCTTGCTGGAAAGAAGGTGGGCTGCCAATCCAGGTGACAGTCCAGCATTTAAAACACTGCTTATAAACACAACCTCTACAAAGTTCAGGTCTGAGGGCTTTACATGGGTCTTGAGAAGGACTCAAGGTAGTATCTAAGTGTGCCTAACTGCATTGAAGCCACTTAGTGACTCAGTTCAGGCTTCAATCTGAAGCATGTTATTCAATAGAGTAACCAGAGATTGAAAGGCTAGAGGGACCATTGCCCGTTGGTATTTTCCACACCCATGTCAACATCCATGGTCATGAAAGCTCCAGTAATAGCTAACTAGGCTGCTGTTATTGTGGAGCACAGGAGTTGCATCTTGGGGGAAAATGCTTCATCCACCAGTGAGCAGGTTTTTCTGGCTCTCAGGGCAAGCTCTCCTTAGCATTTGTTGCATTTGTCCTTTACTGAAGGTGAAAGGGTCTTAGGGCAGGAGGGTCAGTTCTCAGTGGAAGGCTACATGCACTGCAAGGCCAGGTCTTAGTCCCCCAAACCTGTGAAGAAGGTTTGACCTGGAGCTTATTCCTTAATTCCTGACTTCTTGGTCTGTTAAGCATTGTGTTGGGGAAAGTGCTGGATCAGATTTCATGCCCTATGGTGTATGGGCAATGTTTGTAGCAAATGGTGAAATTACTCAACTTGAAGTTTGAGGTGGCTTTAAGTGAGCAGAAACCCCATGCAGGTCACTAGCACTTCCCCAGGTTTCTCATGCGCTCCTCCCAGGCTTGGCTCTACAAAACGAACAGCGCTTTTCTTGCTGAGACTAAGAATACCTTCCAGGCCAAATTCCAAGGTCAAGCCATCCATTTGGCCTTCTCCATCTACATGAATTAACTGTCTTCAGCACAAATTTGAAACGGTGCAAATGCATCATTGTTAGAGCATGTTTTGAGAACAGCTTCAGGAGCGCTGAACATATCGTTACTTGTACAGAGGCAGTGTTCCCAGACACTTCACTGCAATTACTATTTAGGGTCAATTACCACAGTGGCTTCCCAGTCTCTTTTGTCTCCAGGTTCCTCTTTTGCCACAGAACAAGTACTTATTTTTCACGAGTATCACCAGATGTATTTTCCTTGAATTCCCTTGAGCACTCTTTGCTCGTGGTCAATAATAATGAAGCTCAGTGAGCCTGACTGCTATGTGTAGTTACAGCTACTTTTCCATAGCCTGATTTCTCAGCCTCCAGAGGTAGGTAGGGGTGGGCTTTCACTCAGGGGCAGTGGAGTTCATGTCCAGTGGGTTTTGTTCCTTTTTTTTTTCTTTTTTTTTTCTTTTCTTTTCTCCACATTCTTGTGAAACTGTTCTTGCTTTCATCTTTCCCTCCTGCTCCCCTCAGGTCCTCAGTCTTGGTTCAAAGGGATCTTCTGCCAGCAGACTTCTTCACACCTGTTGCAACTTGGAGACAATTCACTCTCAGGGAAAGAATGGGCAATTTGTGCATTCCCATCATCACCAAGGGCTTCTTGCAATGGAAAATAGCTCAAGGTTTCCGAGGCTCCCTTCTCCCACAACAAAATTAGCCCGTGGGCAGATGTACAATCAGCACATCTCTATTTGTCTTGGCTGTGAGCCCTCCGCAGCCGGTATTGTCTTCTTTGGGAAACCAGTGAATTGCTTTGTATTACCCTCCGCTTCTCTGTACTCAGACTGTCTGCTTTGCAGGACCATGTATACTTAGTGCAATCCCAGGGTGAACCTCTCCTTTTTAGCAGAGATTTTTTTCTCCATACAACCCTACTTTTTTGACTGTGGTTGCCTTTTGCCACACTTGTAGTGAAAGGCCAGCTTATAGGCCTGTATTGGTACACACAGACTGTTCCTCATTTGAGAAATGGGCATGGCAACTCTTCCAGCTCTCCTAGGGGCAGTCTGAAGGAAATACATTAAATTATTCTAGTCTCTAGTCTGTATGATTAGTATATGTGATTACTGCTTGTCAGCCAGGTAGATGTATGTAGCAAAGCAGTGCAGGATGTTAAATGGCCCTTCTAACTACGCGACAGCTCATCATTAGCAAATGCTTAGTGATCACTTTGACCTGAGAGCAGGGGCAGATCTTGCACTTTCCTGGTTCACCAGGAATACCTGTACTGCTTGAGAGCAGGAAAACGCCTCCTGGGGATCATGCAGTGGTGTGAGCCTGACATCCCATGGGGGAAGAGTTTGGACTCCATCTAGTCCATCTATGCAGCAGTCACTTGTAATCATTGCTAATCCAATGAGAGTAATAAGTAGGTATGGACTCCTGCATGGATTTATTGCTCTGAGGGGATACCACTGGCAGAGATAAAGCAAAGGACAATATTTACCAGAAATAAATGTTGACATTTATGGAAACCTGGAATGTGTGTTCACATCTATTTTGAACATTTTCATGAGAGCTACCTGGGAAGCCTCCATTACGGCTGTATTTCCTAAAGGGTAATTAGTTTTTCCATTAAGCTAATATTCTAAAGGGATAGATTAAATTAAAGGTTCATTTAAAAACTATTTCTTTTCTCCTGGAAGGTGAATAGTAGTTTTTACTTACACTGCTGCAGTCCATCATAACCAAATTACACATGCAAATAAACACATTATCTGGTGTTACTTCAAACACAGGATTATTCATTTCTGATGAGTAAAGAACAATTTGGGCACTGGTCCTTTACATTAATCTCATAAATAAATCCCACTGGATAAAATCTTGCCTCCATTGACGTTGCAGCAGAACTGACATGGATATCACCAGGGCCAGGGCTTCACCTGCTACTGATATGCTTAAACATACATCTAAGGCTTTGCAGGGTCCACATTTTACTAGCCTTCTATGTGCTAGCAGCTCTTCTTTTGTTCACCCAGCAGCTCCTATCCTCCAATAGTGATGTGAAGACCTCAGGAGAACAAGTCTGTTGGGGGAAAAAAATAAATAAATCAAAGTCCTGTTGCAAAAATCTTGACCTGCTGTTCATCTTCCAAGAGTTGAACAGGTTAAAGGAGTGAAATTTAGGCTGTCCACGCTGTTTGTACATGGTGGTTACTCAGGGTCAGTGTTTCCCTGTGCAGTCAGGCAGGAATTGATTTTGGTTTTTTGTTGTTGTTGTTTGTACAGGTCTATCTCACAGCAACAGAGAAAGATGTTATAAATATGAGAAAATCCGATATGAAAAAGCTGGCAAGGGAAACTGTTCAGCCTTTTAGGACTACTATATATGCATGCATTTAATGAATGGTGTATTATGTAGCCCAGGAAAAATGTATTGAAATGTATCAGAATTGTGAAGTGAAACATTCTGCTATGGATGGTGTTTCCTGACTAAATAAATATCTTTTGTGGTTGGCTTGGGTTTATTTTATCTCTTTATTTTTCACTTTTACTATTCAGTAGGGGGCTTTGGGTTTCCTGGACTCTGCAGAGGATCAGTCATTTTCTCCCTGTGGCTTTCTCAGCAGACCATCTTCATCCTGTGCATATTCACAGCTGACTGGGTGCACTGAAGTGCTCTTACTCTTTTTGTTTCCTGAAAACCTTAGTTGTAGAGAGGAAAATAAAGAGAGTCAGCTAGCTGGGCAGGCCCCTGTAGGCAACTCGACGACCTTGCTTTTGTTGAAATTGCTTGGAGCTTCATGATGTTTATATTTTCTACCTTTTAAGTTGTCTAGATACAAGAGATCGTAGTTAGCTTTTACTGAAAGGTTAAAATAGTTGTTGTGTTGGGTTTTTGTTTGTTTGAGGATTTTGGGGTGTCTGGGGATTTTGGGGTGTCTTTTTCTTTTTTCTTTTTTTTTATTAATGCAGGATGGGCTTCTTTACAAAAGCATACAAATCCTGACCACAGCCAGAACCAAAGTGCAAATGACAGTGTCTTTGCACCCAGTTTTCTGCCAGCACTAACACATAATGGCTTTTTCTGTGTGTGTCTGCTCTGGGTATAAATTCCCAGTTCTTGTTTCCTTTTTTATGTCCCCTGCTTTTCTGGACTATTGCCACTCTGCTGCAGACGCAAAACAATAACCAGATAAGCTCTCCCCTTTGTGCCTGCATCTAGGATGGAAGTGGGGAAGAGCCCTTTCCAAGGGTCATGTGTGAAGGACAGCAACTGCATCCAGAAGGCAAGAATCTCTGCACGCAAAGTGGAGATTGTCTTCCCTCAGCTCCCAATAGCACCTGCCTACTCTGCAAATCAATCTTTGGATGCCTGAAGATGGGCACCAGAAAATGAGGTACAGACAGTGGCAGCGTGTGACAAATTTAGATTAGGAGCAATCTGTCACAGCCAGGGATGGTATCCATTTCTGAACTCATGGGCAAGAAATACTCATTGACATTAGTGGGAGCACAATAGGGCCCTTGCTTGCCCACAGTTACTATATTAAATGACCTGTAACTCAAAAGGTCTTGGATGAAATTTATTATTCTACACCTAGCACTTCAGTTTGCAGTGACATTTAGCTCACGACAAACTCTGAAGAAGTGATAAAGTAGCGGAAGGCAGGGGAGGAAAATAAAATAGAGTAAGTCAAATCTAGCTAATTTTATTAATGATTTTTTAGGTTAAATACTTGTGGGTAATTTTGTTCCAGTTCCACAGAAATAGCCCCCCTTTTGCAGTAAGAATTGCAGATACCACAGTTCCAAAAACAAATGGGGTGCTACAAGATTTTATGAAGGAAACTGTTTTCATTGTTAAGTAAAGAGAAATTTCCTCTTACTTCTCATCATTGATACAGGTCCTTAGCTGACCTGCCACAGTTTCCTAGTAGTCTGTTGTTGGTGCTAGTTAAGAATACTGCCCCCTCTGTTATCTCCAAGCCCATGTCTGTTGACGTGTATGTGAAATGGCTTCTTCAAACACTGTTTTATTGCTTTTTCAGTTTGGGAATTAAAATGGAAAGCACATTCACTCCTTAAAATATTTTAAAATAACATTTCTGTTTTTCTTAATATATTAAGTGGTTAAAATAGCAATCAGCGTGAAGTGAGTTTGTTCTATTTTTTTAAAAGCAGCCCCCAATGGCAGGTGAATTATAGGCCGTCATATTTAGATCCAGTCTCTCTTCACAGTTTGATGAGATTTTTGTGGCTCTTTCATTCATTTATGGTAATGCATCAAATTATCCTTTAAGAAAGTTAGAAATGAAGACAAGAGATGCTTCTTGTTTAAAAGTTATTTGCATAAATGCAGTGACTTTTAATTTAGGTTAATGCCAGGGATTGATAATGCAGTCTAGAAGCGAATGAAATGCTGGCATATCCTCTGTGAGCTTTTCTTCTGTTGATAAATCTCCTTGTTGCCACAGATATGTGCATCTTTGTCCAGCTTTGTCCAGCTGTGTGATGTAGTACAGAGCCATCATTTTATTCTCTGGGCAGACAGAAATTCTGAATGTATAGGCCAGTAATTTTTTATACTTAGTGGCCTGATAGAGATTTCTGAATGTTATGTGGACATATCAGGACAGGGTAAAGAGATCTGGATAGTCTGATCAAAATCATCATGTATAGGAGCACTTATTGTGCAGCATTTTGTGGGTTTTTTTGTTTTGTTTTGTTTTTCTAGTCTGAACCTAGCTAATGCTTCAGACATGTATACAAACTAGGATGTGCTTTCATAACTGTAAATGGCAGCCCTGTAAGGATGGTACTGCACTTCTGGCAGATGATGTTGCCTCCAAAAACAGTTGTTTAGAAAAATCATGAATTATTTAACTTGTGCTTCTACAAACAAAGGACACTGAAATTATTATTTTCTCTTTTCTTTTTGGTGTTTTGTTTAGAAGCCTGTTTTTTGTGATATTCTTCCTTCGGTTTAAGTGTGTTATGATACCCCCCTGTTTGACATGTCTTCTATGCTACCCTTCAGAGAAATGGTGGCTGAAAGAAGTCTGGGAAAGTATTTGGGGCTGTGACAGTATTTTTCTTATTTCCTGGGCCTGCTTATCAGGAAGAGTTGGGGCAAACAAGGAAGATGTCACTTCCCTAGTCCCTCTCTGTATTTTGAGGGTACAGGTAGAAATGCCACCAAATCAGTGCAAAACCCCATAGCGTGGCAGGGGGCACTAGTTCTGAATCTGTTCATTCCCATGTGAAGATATGGCCTCAAATGCTGTGTGTCAGCTTTTGGTGATGCCCATGTCTGTAGGGGTCTCACACTCTCCAGTGGTCTGGGAGGTGCATGTCCTCTCAGCTGCCCCCCCAAAACAGCTGTGTGGGTTGGTCAATATTGATGGAGGTTGGGTGATCAATGTTCAAGTGCTGCTGGTGATGAAATTCTGCAGTGTCTTGAGGTCAGACAGTGACCTATTAACCAAGAACAAGATGAAGGTCTTGATGTGACATAGTAGGGGGCCAAAGTGCATGTTGGTGATTAAAAGCAAGTGTTGCTTTTGGTAGCTGATAAATATAACACTCAGCATTTTGCCCCCTCCCAGTAGACCTAGATACTGGGCAATTTTAATTCCCTTTTAATACTGCTATATCTATGACTGAAATCATAATATTTATGCAGGCTAGTTTTTCAAGAAGCTTACTGGATGTGAAAACAAGTTCCTGGGTTTTCCCCTTTCATGGAAGCAAGCTGAAGGTCAGATTTACAATGTTTCAAGCTACATTCTGTGCTCATTTACACAGCTGTAATCTTGAGTTATGCCACCGAGGACAAGCAATTGCTCCAGACTTACAGAGATATAACTGACAGCAGAATTTAGCTCGGGGTTGCCAAAGCTCGACAGAAAAGGAGCTGCAAGGGTGGAATGTGGTGTTTGTGAAGTAGCTTGCGTATATTCAAGAAATGTGAGAGCCTAAAGATTTATTAGCAGTGTTTTGGAGCATTATTGAAATTAGGCTTAATTATCTGTGTAATT
Organism: Scolopax mira; assembly: GCA_004320125.1. NCBI lineage: Eukaryota > Metazoa > Chordata > Aves > Charadriiformes > Scolopacidae > Scolopax > Scolopax mira. The sequence goes on from BJBW01000522.1 coordinate 93,544, forward strand.
TGCTGGAACCAGCATTTTAGCATTTTTGATCAAGTGTACGCCATTAATTTTAAAAAGAGACGTACCAGGCTGCTCTCAAAATGTGAAGTGAAAAGATTTAAAAAGAAAGCCCCCAATTTCTAGACAGCGTGTTTTACAAGCTTTGAAGGTTGTTGTTGGTTGAGTCCCTCTCTCCCCTTCACAAATAAACAGTCCGTTTGCAGTTTATTCATATGGAAGAAAGTTCATGTCACCCCCAGAGGGTTATTCCAGCAAGCAGGGAAAGGAAGCGTCTCCTTGTTCCCAGGCTTGCTGAGCTCTGCCATCCCTCTCCCTCCTGTCTTTGCTCCAGCCCCACGAGGACTGCCTGGAAACAGCACTGGCCGTCCTTGGAGGAAGGGGAAGAAGAAGTGGAGCTGGGAGCAGTAACCCACCCACTGCTTTGCAGCAACGAAAATGCAAGGCTTCTGCTCAGACCTGTACCCCGTGGGCTCCATTCAGACACGCTCCACAGGTACTGCTCGGTTCTAAGGTATCAGCTCCATGTCCGCACCTCTGTTTCTGCACTGTCTTTCTTCCAGCTTGTGGTGAAGTATAGCCCATGGTCATCCCAGCTCCTGGCAAAGAGGAATGTTCTTGTGTTGAAAACAGCAGCCATGCCAAGGTGCAGTAGCTGTTGCTTTTCTTCTGATTTCTGTGGAAACTTTGGACCTTTAGCTGCTCTCTTTGTCATGGTCTCTTTGGCCTTTTATGATACTGCCACATACTTGGTGGACAAGGGCAAAGCAACAGATATTGCCTACCTGGACTTGTGCAAAGCATTCAACACTGTGCCGCATGACATCCTGGTCTCAAAATTGGAGACTAATGGATTTGATGGATGGACCACTCGGTGGACAAGGAGCTGGCTGGATGGCTGCACTCAAAGGGCTGTGGTCAATGGCTCAATGTCCAAGTGGTGGCCAGTGATGAGTGGTATTCCTCAGTGGTCCATACTGGGACTGGTGCTGTTCAACATCTTTGTTGGCGACATGGACAGCTGAGGACACCCTCAGCAAGTTTGCTGATGACACCAAACTCAGTGGTGCGGTCAACACGCTGGAGGGAGGGGTGCCATCCAGAGGGACCTGGACAGGCTTGAGAGGTGGGCTTGTGCAAATAGCATTAAGTTTAACCAAGCCAAGTGCAGGCTTGGAGTCCTGCTTTGGAGTCCTCAACACAGAAAGGACATAGACCTGTTGGAATGGGTCCAGCAGAGGGCCACAAAGATGATCAGAGGGATGGAGCACCTCCCCTATGAAGACAGGCTGAGAGAGCTGGGGTTGTTCAGCCTGGAGAAGAGAAGGCTCCAGGGAGACCTTATAGTAACCTTTCAGTATCTGAAGGGAGCCTACAGGAGAGCTGGAGAGGGACTCTGTCAGGAAGTCTAGCAACAGGACAAGGGGCAAACAGTTTTAAATTGGAAGAGGTGAGATTTAGATTAGAAACTAGAAAGAAATTCTTTACAGTGAGAGTGGTGAGACACTGGAACAGGTTGCCCAGGGAAGTCGTGCATGCCCCATCCCTGGAAGTGTTCAAGGCCAGGCTGGATGGGGCTTTGAGCAACCTGCTCTAGTGGGAGGTGTCCCTGCCCATGGCAGTAGGGGTGGGACTAAATGATCTTTAAGGTCTCTTCCAACCCAAATCATTCTAGGAATAAATAGCAGTAATGATGCTTCCCTTTTCTAAAAGAGTGCTTTGAGGATATAGTCATTAATATGTATGAATAGCTTCAAGCTTACATGAACACTGTAATGCTGAAGGCTAGAGGAATGCCAACAGCCAGGTTATTAGCTGTCATTTTGCCAAACCTCTGCCCAAACAAATGTTTGTTTTTGGGACAGCTGCTGAGTGGTGGTTTTCTGTGGTCAGCACTTGTCTAGTTCAGATTTTCACTTTTTTTTTTTTTTTTCCCCTTTATAGCTTCTTACCCCCTGCCTCCGTGTAGGTCTCCAGCAGCACTGAGGTGGTCAGCATGTCATTTTGGGAGGCAAGCAGTAAGTAAGAAGGTGGGGGGTATGCTGGTTTTGAAGTGTTCCATGCCTTGGCTCCAATGGCGGGAGAAGCATCAGCTCAGACTTTCCCAGTAAATGATTAACTTTTGTTTGTGCAGAGGACACAGCCACGGTAAGAATGCAATTAATTACGCTGGCAGCCCAGCCAGGCCAGCAGTCAGCGGTGCTCTCACTTGCAGCTTCTGCCTCTGCAGGTCTGATTTGAGAGTAACTAATTAAACGCAGGTGCAGGCTAGAAGACTTGTTGAATTAATGCACAGTGTCTTCTTTTCTGTGTTCCCAGGCATTTGTAGCTCACAAGAAAAAAGCAGGCGCTTGATGCTACAAATAATAATAGAGTGCTGATGATGGAGGTAATTAATCCTTTGTTATTCTGGTGTGATAGACTGCTGCTAGGGCTGTCATTCAAGTACTTCTCATGCAAAACTGTGTCTCGAAGGTGAAAGAACATAGAGTAGGTGAAAGACCGAATAGCTTTTTAATGGATATTCTCTTGTTATGGGATAGAAGCATCTTCAGTTTTTTTGACAAGATTGTCAAGCCCCGGCCGTTAAAACTCAAGACTGGACATTCCTTGCTCTATATCCTGGGCTCTATCTTTGACTCGATATTTTATCAGGCAATAGCTTAAAATTTAAGTTCAGGCTAGTTCAAATGACACAGACATGGAAGAGAAACACAAGACCATAACTGTGGCTCACTGTGGGCTTTGCTCTTTTACCATTTCCCAGCCATCTGCAGTCCAGCCACTGTCAATAACAGGCTACTGACTTCAAGGACCTTAGGCCAATCCGAGCACTGTTCCTCCTGATGATGCAGAGTGTGGTGGTCTAGCCATAAGGGAGGCTGGCTTTGAGTAGATGTAGCATGGATGTCTAAGGAGCTGCAAAAATAGCAAATACCATTTTGGGGCTATTTATTACCAATAAGAAATGCTGCAAAATGGCATTTGTTACTGGTAACTTCCTATTGCCCAAATAAGGATCCTTACAGGTCCCAATCAAACTCTGGGGCTCAAATATATTATTAAAGTTACAATTAGGGGTAAATTATGAAAGCATTGGCCTTTGCTCTCTCTCTTGTCATCCACTTGCTTGTAATATCCCTTCCTCCCACACACAGAAATTCTGTGATTTTATGAGATGGCAAGAGGAAATAACCTTCTGCAGTAGAAATGCCATGGAGTGCCAAGCATTAGGAGATTTCAGACCCAATACAAGGGAAAAACTCAAAATGTAATGTATGTGTTTATTTTGAAGAGGTAGTGATTTTGTGTTCTTCTTGTTACTTCATGACAAAAATGGTCCAAAGCTATTAGGAATGTTTATAATGAAAAAATAATGCCGAGTCTAATAAATGGATCAGATAGGACAGACCATGTTTTATTCAGTGTGGGAACCAAACACTGCCATATTGTACAGATTTGCTGATCTGGAAGAATTGTACTTGCCTTGTGGAATGCAGATCGAAAGCTGAGCACATGAATATGACAGTTTTCTGGGTTTTAATGCAGAGGATTTTAAGACAGAAACATTGTTTGGAGAGTTTTCTAAGGGATTCTGATCAACTTACGTAAGTTCAGGAAATTGGCAATAATTTATTATCCTGCCATATTTTCCAGTGGCTTCTGTTTTCCTTGCATTACCACTCTTAACCCATTAGAGGCAAATTGCATTTGAGTATTTAGATGAGGGTTGTACTCTTCTACAGACTTTAATGCTTACTCCATGTTAGGGGAAATTGCAGAGGGCATTTCTTAGGGCAAGGATTTTTTTGATTCTTCTTTTCCTCTTTGCTAGTTATCTGTGGTACTGTGGCATATTTTATGTGGTGGAGTGTTTGCTCTCACTGGGCACGTAAAAAGTTTGAAAAAAGTGCTTTTCTACCACCATTTGTATTTTACAACAGCAAGAAACCTCACTGACCCTCTCCTGGCTGTGGGTCCTCACAGGAGAGAGCATGGGAAAGGTGAAGCCCTAAATTACTGCTCAGCTCATAGGAAATGTAGTTGTTGTGTGTGTGCATAACCACGTGCAGTGCCAGTAACAAGTGTGATTTTTGTTTTATGAATGCCATGCCTCTGAAATTTCCAGGAAGCTGCTCTTTGGTGCTGACAGTTGCTACAGAGGCGACGGTAGCAGTGAGATGGTTTTTGTTCGTGTGTTCTTGTCTTCAGTAATTTCCAGTGTGTCATTTCAGCTGAAAATATGCAGTTGCTGTTAATGTGTTCAAAAGCATGTTGTTGGCTAGGCAGCTTTTTATGTCACCATAAATATTTGATGAGGTGGTGTATTATTTTTAGCCACAATCACAACATATTACTGGGATTTATAGGCCTGAAATATGTCATCTAACACATGATCATTTGTTACCTTTACAGTTTCCTGAGGGTTTTTTTCCATTTTCCTTCGTAATTTGAACTAGAGAGGTGGTGATTCAGGCAGTGTCGGTATGAACTGTTGCTGCATAGTAGGAGGAAACACCAAGCCTCAAATCATGGGTCCCATGCTGATGGGCGATGCTGCAGCCACTGAAGCAATAAACCCAGAAAGGCTGTGCAAATATGTGAATGTACAAATGGATCTCAAAGCCATGATTTTCATATTCCAGCAATCACTGCCATAGGAGTGCATGACTGACAGCACAAAGGACTTAGATTTACTGTAGAGAGATGTAAATTGATAAGCCAGTAGACAGCCATCATTCTTCCTTTATTCTCTCTCTGTATCCCATGTCTTTCTCTGCTGGCATAATCAAAGCTGACATCGTGCATGCTATACCAAGTTATATTTTTTGTAATTATAAGACAGTACGTGAGATCTGAGGTTGTTATTCAGGAAATGGTTCAAAGCTCACTGAAACAGAGCTTTTCAGAATGATCCTCTGATGATATTGTTTTTCACATAGATTCTTGATACTCAGACTCAATATCTAAGTCTTTAAGCTGTCTGTGTGCTTTAAGAAGGGATAAGGATGGTGGAAAAAATGAGGGAGCTTTTCTTTATATGCAGAAGAAAACATAGAAATTGTAAAATACCACTTCCCTTCCTCCTGAAGAATCTGAGTCTGAAGCCTTTTGCTGAGCCATACATGTTTCTAAAAAAGTGGTGGGCTGACTTAGGGAGAAGAGGTAGGAGAAGTCAGGAAACCAAAACAGAGATCATCTGGACAACCTAAAAGAGCAATCTGCTTCTCTCTTAGCACCGACTGGTGTGGCACACTTCTCCTGTCTTGGGGCTGAAGGGTCCTTTTCCACTGATCCATCTCATTAGGCTCAGCTGCCTCTGACTTGAACTGCAATGTTATTAGATCTGACAAGTTGTGACGAGACTGAGAGTTGTTACGATGCAGATGTGCTTGGAAATCTCATTTTTCCTCATGTCTGAAAGAGTATGGTAAAATCTAAAGGCTAATATTGCCACCTCAAATACATACAGTGAAAATACAGATCCCATCTGGATTCAGTGAATGTGAAAGTTTCACAAGAAGGCACAGGCGGCAAATGAATGAAGCTTTCCTCACTTTGGAGCTCTAGCAGGGAGCTACTGCATACCATCCGGACAAATCCCATGGCTATGAGTAATTTTCCGTACACTTTCACTTGAAAATTCTCTAGTAATTTTATTGAATTGAACAAAAAAGCAAGGAGAAACAAAAATGACATTTGGATTTTTGACTTCAGTCATATCAGATTGAAAATAGTGGAAGAAACAGGATTCTCTCACTTAATAAGGAAGAGATTATTACTTTTCATCCAAACAATGTTGTCTCTTTCCATGTCAGCTTCCTTGAGACTTATTTGCAATTACAGAAACAAACTAAGAAACCTATATCTATACTTCATGGATGTTTATGTGCAGGCCTTGTCTGCTTGCTGGTGCACAGGGTCATCATGCGGGCATGAAATTTCTCTACAGTACAGGTGCATATCCTGCAGGATCATAAAGAGAGAGTAAGAGGGATGAGCTATATACTTTGTACGTAAAATCTGGTCGCATAGTCTCATATATAGCCAGAAAGCAGTTCAAGCTCTTTCCCTTGCCTTTGCTAAACCTGGGCTACCTTCTGAGCTTGATTTGGTCCCCTCTACAAAGATGGGCAAAACTTCCCTGCATGACAGTGTGGGTTAATTTATTTATTTATTGCTGTGAAGGATGCCATAGAGTCATTGGCAGATACTAAAGGAGAACAAGTCCTTGTTATTCACACAAAGACTTATATTTGCCTTGACTTACTGCCCCCTGCCCCTTTGCCTAACTAGGCTCCCACATACTAAACCATTGGCTTTGCCCACCGCAGTCTAGACTCATGATACCTCAAATCTTGCTTTCTCTCACCTACTCACACACGTAAGGTAGAATGCAAAGTATTTCTTTCCCTTTCATCTTCTAAACTGCTACATCCAGTAGTTCCTCTGCTTAAATATAGCCAACAGGTAGTTTCAAAGAAGCAGAATTGATCAGTTTTTATTTTTCTTTAAGCAATTAACTCAGGTGTTGGAATTAGGACCCTGTTTGTGATAAATTGCCTCTGTAGTTGATGGAGAAAGAGAAGTGCTTCTGAGAGGAGATTTAGCTTTTAGGTGCCCTTTGGAAGTGCCTGTTCCCTGTTGCAGTAGTACCTCATTTCAGCATTTTAATTATAAATGCTTCCAATTAAGTAGGGTAAAGCTCTTCACAGTGTTGGGAGTTTGCTGGGAAGATGTAACAAAAGGCACTGCTGGTCATGCAAAGGCAGCTCCTCGTCTTATGGCAACTTGTGGAGTTACAAAAGAAGGAAAAAAGTCCAAATATTTTTGGCTAGAACTAGTGAATAAAGCAGCATGTTGAGCTACTAATGACTTAAGTGAGAGCAGTTGTCTTGAAATGCTCTTTGAGATCAACCCCAGGTGATTCCCATCAATCTGAGTGCTGTTTAAATCTTTCACCTTCGTGCATTGATGCATTAATGCTCCTGTCATTGTAGGACTTTTCACCAGAAACTGGCTTTCAGGGGGATTATAGAGTACTTTGGAAAAGGACAGAAATTTCTCTATAATTCTTGCAGTGCACTCATAGCTCCTTAAGAGCTGCCCAAACGGACACTGCCAAATGATTTTACATAGGTCACTAAAAGACTCTTTGGAATCACAGTGCTGACTTGCTGTGAGCACAGATTAGTTTCAAACGCAGGAAGAAAAGATGCAAAATCTTATTACCAATTCCTGGGCAATCCAATTCACAGGACAGTTATGCCAAAAGTGTGTTTACTGGACTATTTTCTTAACAGGGTCATTATGTTTCCTTCAAGGTAATTCTTAAAGAAAGGTTTTATTTCTTCTCACTTTTTCTTCTGTTTCCTAGGCAGGAACAGGCCTTTGGGAGCTGCTTAGGAGTGAAAGTATAAAAAAACACCAACTTTCAGAATGTGTACTGCATGTTTGCTGCTGCATATTCCTTCAGAATTTGTTTTTAAAATGCATATTGGTTACAAAATAAACCCAAATGAGCTGTTATGCTCCGGTGTGTAATTATCTATTTAGGACACATACTACAGACAGTTTTAAAAGAAAACGGTATAGAAACACTTTGCATTACATTAGCAATAGCTGAAGGTAGTCGAAGAGCAACCTCAAGCCTTTAAAAATACTGAAGTTATTTACACCATTTTCAAAAGTAATTATCTCCCAGGCCTCAGATTCTAGTTTCAATGTCTTTGCTGCAGAAATCTCAATATAGCATAAAGGACCTGGGCTCGGATCTGTCATTACCTTGAAGTAGATTTAGTGCTCCTGTGTGATGTACCAGCTCAGAGCAAGATTGCTGGCTTTTGGGAGGGAGTCAGCAGGGGTCTAACAAACTGCACTGAGAGTGAAGACGTGCCAAGAAGAGAGGGATGCCCAGGTTCAAGGGTGAGACCCAGCTTTCTGTCTTCAAATTTTAGTGAGGAACAGGGGTTTATGTCTTGGATGAACAGTTCTGGGGTATGCTTGAGAGATGGGTGTACCTATATGGCTGGCCAAGAGGATGGCTTCTTGTTTCAAGGATTCAAACTGCCCCTTGAGCAGTGCGGTGCATCTCCCCAGCTTTATAGTGTTGCACCCATATTCTTCTTTAACAGGTACTTGGCAAAGTACCTGCCTCTTGTGGTGATGCTCCTCGGAAATAACCATGTGAAACAGAAATGGCAGAAGGCAGTCTTAAGGAAGCTGTGTGCCTGCCTGGGTTGATAGTATGGGGTAATATTCAAGCATGCTTCCTTGCCTTGAGATAGCAGTTCTCACGTTAAATCTACAAAAATGCCTTCCTCTGCACAGTACAGTTGGAAATGTTAAGAGTCACACTTATTAGCACTGGCACATATAAAGCAGAACTGCAGTAAACGAGTTAAGTGTCCTGAGGATTTGAGGGATGGAGAGTTGTTGTTCCTTTTCTGGAGCTGAGCACTCAAGAGATTTGTGTTAAACCTGGGACTTTGCAGATCCTCATGCTGATTCTGCCACTTATTTATTGTTTGGCCTCGAGCTAGTCACTTAACCTCTTGCTGCCCTAATTTCCCCATCTGGAAAATTATATTTACTTACTTCTCCTGAGGATCGCGTGGGGCTTAATGAATGCCTGTAAGGGATTTGGAGATCCTCAGATCTGAGATGATACAGGACTGCAAAAGATTCACTGCACGTGCAAGGAGGAGGGAGCAGATGCCCAGGCGGGAGAGCCTGCCTGCATTCCTGGCATGGAACAGAGTCCAAAAGCACATTCAGCTGGGAAGGATCGTACTGCCTGGTTTTAGATGAACCCCTCTTCCTTGTGGCCTTTTCAGACATGCTGGAAGAAAAAGGAGGCAAGTGACTGAACGGAGAGGAGGGCAGCTGAGGTTAACTGCTTTCTCCTGTTGGTCCCCTGGATCTTCTTGTCAGTGCGATAACAGCTGGATCTCCCAGGAAGGTAATGATCTTCCCAGATACTCCATCTTGCTGCAGGCTATTAGTGAAGTCAGGCAGCCCCTTTGCTGCCCATTTCTTTAGCAGGGAAAAATGAATCTCTGACAAAAAAAAAAAAGTTCCACCATATAATTAAGCAGCATTAGAATGAGGCCTGTGCCTTTGCTGATGAACTTCAGTGAAAGCAGATGGTCACAATGGTATTAAAAACTAAAGACTTCAGTCAAGCTTTTAATTGAAAACAATTGGACCCTGCTGGATGGTAATTACCTTGGCTGCTTGCAAATAATATCACAGCACTGCTACCTATGAAGGAAGAGCGGAAACTGAGTTAATAAGAGCCGCTTGATCTGCATATAATAAACAAGAAGCATCCAAAACTATTTTCTCTGGTAGCTTCTCCCCTGCAAGATGCTTTCAAGTGGTTAGCAGTGTGAAAAGGAACACAGAGTGGCAGAAATTGAAATGTGTAAAGCATTTTCTGGGATCATAAAATAACTTGAAGAGCCTGTCTTCCCCCATCTCCCCCCTTTCTTTTTTTAACAGCTGAAATTCCAAACAGGTCTGAGAAAAACAAATTAAATTGGAAAAGCTCTAGATTATCCAGCATTCCTTGTCTTCTGAATGGCAACGATATCAGCAGGCTGCCTTTATCTCTTTTTATCAGCTTTCTCCTTCCTTTGCCTGATTGACTGGAAAGCTGGGGCCTCCTAAGCATCCAGAGTGCTTTTACCCCCTGTTCTTAATTGGAATTTAATGATCATTAACTTAATATGCCTCAGTGTCTAACAAAGCAAATGTAGTATGTGGCATATTGCGCAGTGCTTCTAGGAGTCGTCTTACAATTTTCTTACTCCTGTCCCTCTCCTATGTTGGGATCAGGTGGGGTTTAAGGGCTAGCCCACTTAAAGGGTTCCTAGATCCTGGTGTGCTATGTGTTTGTTGTCACAACATGACATTAATACCACTTCATGGAGTCTTTCCTACTGGGGGAAAAGACCCTTATTGCTGTGGATGGAAAATCCAGTCCTAATGTTGTCTCTTTCAAACACAGGTCCTGGCTGTGTATAGAGTGAACCAAATCTTGTCACCTCCCATGTAAACACTATTTTTCATGTGGGGGTACTCTCGGGCATCGCTTTTTGTCCCCTTATAAGCAGGCAATACACTCTGCTGATCCAGAAGACCTCAGAGAGTAGCAGCTGCTGCAATTTTGCAAAATTAATGAGTAGTTGTGAACTGCTAGTAAAAGTGATGCAATGATTTTTCCATAACATATCATTTTAGAAGCAATGACTTTCCTCACTCTTTCTTTTCCTATCCAAATATTTGTCTTTTCAAGGCACCAGCCAAGAGTTTGTCTTGTCTTGTCTCACAGAATGATGAAATGGACTTTTCCAGTATGTTTCATCTGGATTTGATGATTTTATGCCTGGAGTTCAACTTTCTTTCATTTAACTTGCCGTGATTAACACAGAGATTGAGGTCCTGGACTTGTGAAAGTCAGTAAAACTTTTCTTACTGTCTTCAGTAGGAGTTTGCTTATTTTTATGTAATCAAAATATGCTTAAAGCTTTGTTGATGTAATGCCACTGAAACCTCTGTCTGAGCTCAATCACAAGAGATGTATCTCCTAGAATTATGAAAACTGATGTTTTTAGTTGTTGCACTACCGTCTAAATTGAGATGTGTTTAGGATTTTCTGGCAACCTTGCCCTAGGCTTTTCCTCCGCTGCTGGGCTCTTTGGGGAGTAGGTCTGCAGGATGGGGCAGGTGTCCTGCTCTCTTTCGTGGTCCTTATGTTCAAACTGATGGCAGGGTCTGAGCAGAACTTTGTTCACAGCCTTTCCAGTCCCTCTTTTATCAAAGAACTTGGGACAAATTTGCAACTGGGAAAGGATTCATTTCAAAAGTGTCTTACAGTAGTGGCTGTGGCGATTTTATCAATTTTATAACAGCTACTTACTTTTAACTCTACAAAGTATGATCACTTATTTTAATTACTGCTTGTAGCTTCAATGAAGACTGTATAGAGCATGCTATTTTAAAGGTATAAGTAAGGCATAAGCTCTATTGATCTAAAATATTCTGAGCGATAAACAGCTGCTGTATTTGATTAAAGCTGAAGGGAAGCCAAAGCATTTAATCAATCTCCAAAGCTGCTCCAAGTACTTTACAAAGCAATTGTGATTATTGCTATTATATGACAAGATATAGCATAATAAAGAAAGAGGGATTGTTTTCCTTGGAAGCATTTAGAGGTGTTGTGGTGCTTCTTCTCAGCCTGCCTGGTGCTGTCACCTCTGAAGCTCAGGCTAAGTGTTGGAGAGTGTCAGCTCAAACAGACTAATCCTGAAGGCAAAATGTAAGAGCAGGGGCTTTCAGCTCCCCAGAGTCTTCTCTTCCCAGGCCTAACTGTGGCAAACAGGGAAGGAGTAGAAGAAACAGGGCAAGTGTACAATAACGCTGGCCACATCATAACTCTCTCTAATCCTTGAATCTTGCACAGTTCAGGATGTTCTGAGCTGTGGGGTATGTTTGTGCCTGTATAGCAGCCCTGAAGGGACCCTTCTTTCATTAATTCTTACATGTGTTTGATCTTGGGCTTCACAACATCCTGTGGTGATGCATTGCACAGTCCTGTCACGTGGCTTTGTAAAAGAATGCTTTCTTGTTCTTGTTTTTCAACTTTCTGCTTGATATTTTCTTTAAGTACCTTCTTACTCTTGTGTTAAGAAAAGCAATGGATATTATTTAGCTCTTCACCTTTTCTAGTTCATAAACATAGAGATGACTGCCTCAGCCTGCTCTGTTGTCTCCTTCTTTTCCAAGGCTTATTTAGTCTCCCCTTTTCTGAAGCTGACCCATTCCTCCTTGTCATCTCTGCATCTGTCCCCTTCCTCATTTTGTTGCATTCTTTTAGAAAGGGGATAACCAGAATTTCATCTATTACTTTAAGATGTAGATTTTTAATGATTTTATTATTTATTCCTTTTTCAGATGTTCATTGATCTGTACTTATTACATAGCTTATAAGCATTGTGTATCATGTAGTTTTGAAGACATGGATAAAAGAAGGATTCCTGAAAACTAAGGACCTGCATCAAATAATCTGAGGTTTAACATTTATCTGACGTTGCATTTAAAATATAAAAATGGAAAATGAACAGAGTATGACTTTTCCCCCAGCAAATATAATATGTAAATAAATTAATATATAAGTTTATTAATGAAAGATTAATAAATTACTGGACAAGTTTATTAAACCTTGCCCTTTCTGTATTTGCAAGTAAGATGTTATAGCACTTAAATCTTGAGAGGATAACATTTGCAAAGGCTAATTTTTGCTGAGGGTGCCTTGTGTCAGTCCTTTCAGTGGTTTCTTCAATCTTTCTCCACTGCATATAGAGAAATATGAACTTCTGTGGGCCATAGTTGAATTGCCTTTCAAAATCAGAAAGTAAAAAATAAAACTTAAATGACTCATCTGATCTTTATTATTCGCCTGGGGAGAAACACCAAAAGTAAATGGAGCTTACATAGTGATAAATGACTTAGGGCATTAGGCATAGATAAAGTAGAATGGCACTAAGAAATGATAGGTTGTGCTTTTCTACCTATATTAATTTAAAATTGACATTGCTCTTTAGTATTTTATTTCCTTTCAGGAGAATGTGACATGCGCTGAATCCCTCTGATCCATTGCGGTTTGCCAGTCAGCCCAAATTTCCAGCTGTTGGTGGAGATGAAGTCCTTGGAGTTAATCTTTGAACTAATTTTGGAAGAGCAAGGGTGTAAGGGCAGACCTCCTGCCATCTTCTGTTTCTCAGTCTGTCTTGTTTTCATTCCTTCCTTCAGTGTGGCCCATGCTGTGTGGAGGGACCTCCAAAGATATGCTGTTGCAAGCTTTGCTTTTGCTGAATGAATCCCATACATGCAAGTCAGATCCCTTTGGGTTAGCAGGCAAAACCAAGATGTCCCTGCTTTTGTCTCTCTATCATGATATCTCTTTTGAAACTTTAAAACTTTTGAAGCTTCTCATGACCTTCATGTGAAACCCTATGCATGGCCCTAGTGTGCTGGAGGCTGAGCCTGATGCAGTTATCTCTGTTGCATAAGATTCCTATTCCAACAAACTGTTAAATCTTCTTTATAGTCATTTCACATGAAAGTCACAAGTCTCTTGGGAAACTTATCCTGAGTTTCATTTTATAATGGCATGAGAGTCTTATGAGTCTTTTGAATGCATGTTTTTAAGTGAGAGTTTAGAACAGTAGATAAAATTTTAATCAGGAAACCTTGAGGTTCTCCATGGATGGCTAGGGCTGCAACGCTTGCCCTGTGAGGGGAGGCTGCATGACCTTGTCCTCTTCAGCCTGGAGAAGAGACAGCTGCCTAACAGCAGCTCAAGTCCTTGGCTTAGCTTGAGTATCACTAGTTTCGGTGAGCTGAATGAGTCGGACAGTTAAAACAATGGACCTAGTGGACAGGAGTTTCCCGTTGGAAAGTAGACCGTAGCAGTCTACAGATAAGAGCCTTGCTTTCCTTAGGATGCAATCTGAGGAGCATTTCCCTTGTATTCCTGTTGTTAACTCAGTGGTGACAGCAAAGCGCTGGTATGGCTGCATGGCAAATCATCAGGGGAACCAGTTTGGTGGTTTTTGCTTTTTTTTAACCTGTTTTTAAGTTGATTCTTTCAGTGGTTCCTTGAAAATTCATCTTGGTGCCATTAAGGCATAGTGTAACAGTAGGAACAAACTGCAGGGAGTGTTTTGGCTTGTGCTGGGTTTCAAAGAAGCACTTGTCAGACTGTGGCTTTACAGTCAGTTTTTAAGAGCCCCCTAGAAATAACTCCCAACTCCACAGATCGCCAGTTGAAGATGACCATTTGTGAAACCAGATTTCAAGCCAAGTTCATGGCGCACATAGCCTGCAAAGAACGATGAAACCCAACTAAGCACTGGTTCACAATATTTCACTTGTGCTGTTTTGCCATTTTTTTGAGTTGCATTTGTTAATTGGCCCCATCACACATTTCTACCGGGCACTGAGATTCACTGTAGGCCTACAAGATGATCAGTGTCTCCTGAGCCATTCAGGATAGGACTTTGCAGCTTTTAAGGTCCTGCTGCTGTTTTATATTGATTGGACTAAGACTGGCTAGCCCAGCTGCCATCCTCTATCCGCTTGCCTCAACCTCGTTGCTATTTTATAACCAGAGATTGTGTGTGCGTGGAAGGGTGTAGATGCATCACTCACTTTCAAGAAAATAGGTTTGTGCCAAGGAGGACAGGATTTTGAGGAGTTGTGACTGTCAACTGACCTCCCCTGGAAATAACGGGTGCTGCTTTGGGTGAGGTGAGCCTGACCCTGCACCCTAGTGCTCAACCTTGGCATTGCTTCTGCTGTGATCAGAGTGAATCCTGGCCAAACCGAGACCCGCTTCTGTTCATGTTCCTTTCTAAAACTAATCTCTCCTTTCTCCACTATGCATATTTCCACCTTTGTGCTAATGAAAGCGCTGGATTGTTCCAGGGGATTGCACGGAAAATATCTGTGAGCTTTGGCCATCTCTCTGAAATACTACAGTCGATTTGGTGTTTGCTTTGGCGCGTTGCTGTGAAAGGTTGTAGAGTGCGGGGTGTTTATACGCGTACCGGGAGAGAGGGCTCCTGCTCATTGTGCCTTTGTGAGGCTGCCAGACTGTCTGGCCCCATCTATTCTGCTGTAAGTGAAAAGGGCCCTCGCAAGCGCTCGCTGGGCGCTTGGACCGGGGCTCGGCTAAGCACTATGCTTGGAAGAGGTTCTGTCAGCTTGAAAAATCATCTTTCTGCCTGAATATTGTTTGCTCCCCATTGTTACAAGTAACACGTATGATTACTTGTCAGTGGAGGAATTTTTCCTCCTTCCCTTTGTTTCCTCTGTGTACTGGGCAACTTCGTATATACATTTTGGTGGCTCTCCAGTACCAGACAGTTCCTTCCCCTTTGGGAACAGAGAGGATCTTCTATACAAAAAGAATGAGAAGTAATGTGTGAAAATTGGCAGTAAGATGCAGCCCTGGTTGAAAGACCTGGACGTTGCCCTTGACAAAGGATTTATTTTCCTCCTACAGCATTGCCTTCTGCAGAAAGACAAGACAGAGGTTCTCAGGCAGAAGGCATTTCTGTCTAAACTAGGATTTCTCTGCTCTGCGTAGAGAAATATTGTCCAGCTGAAAGCTCTTGCAGTACACTTTGAGAAAACAAAAGATGACTCTGACAGCCATCTGTGAATTTTCCTGCCTATGAGAAAGCTCGTTCTAACATTTAATGATATCTGTGAGCTCCTGCTGTAAGTCATGGGCCGCAGAACCTGTGCTTGACTCATAAAGTACTTTGTTATTGAACTTGGAGTCTGAACAGCAGTATATAGAACTCAGACCTCCTTTCCTTTTTCTAGTGGCAACAAGCTTCTATCTCTGATTCCCTCTTCTGGAAGGAATAGCTGGAAAAGAAACGTGCACTGATGGGAATTGCCAAGTATTTAGACACAACCTGTAACCCATCTGCCCTTGAGTCCCATCTGTAGTCACACTGAGTCTTTGGAAGAAGATGCAAATATTGCTGGAATGGATGATTACAACCAACCTGCAAACAAACTTGTCCACTGCATCCTTAAGAGCTCTGTCTCAGCTTTTGTTTCTCCATTAATTTCAGCAGGGGAGATACAGTAACTGATGCTTAACAATTACATTTTTTTGTTTCACCTGTCAGGCTTTGCTGGCCAATTTTGCTTTACAAAATCTGTAAGTAGGGAACATTGGTGTTTTCTTTTGTACTGGAGACATGAAGGAATTAAAAGATTCAGGACTGTAAAGCCTTCATGAATAATTTAGGCTGTGTTTCCAACAAATATTCACTCTGCTACATATGCACTGATACTGAGCTCAAACATTTGTGGTATCAGCAACAGTGCCAAACCCCTGTGAGCCAAAAGGAAATAGGCTTTTATTCAGTGTCAGCCATCAATCTGTTTCCAACCTTCAGGACATAGTCTTGTCAATTAGGGGCTTCTGCTTGAGAAACCTGGCCTGTTAGCTTGCTACAAAAACAGATAGGCCGCGGCACATTACCTTTCCAATCTCCCCTACGATGCATTGTTCAGCCCAGCCAGCCTTGTTCCTCCTACTGCTCTGCTTCATGTTCCTCTTGCGAATAAATATTGCTGTACATACTTAAGCCAATGTATGCAGTCACTTGGCTTCTCCTGCTAAAACAATTGATCTACCTGAGACAGAAATGGCAAGAGTCATCTCAAGCAAACTGGTCAGTGAGTTTCTCTGGGTCTTGGCCTGGTAGTTTTGAGGAATCTTCTTGGCATTATAAAGATTGAAGAAATTTATAGTTGAGAGCTAGCCGGCATTGGGTTCTCTTAGTCCTGCCACTGATGTAGTGTGAAATCTTCAGGCAAGGATTGGATTTTTCCCTGTTGTAGCCTTTTAGGGTGGGGGTGCCCTTTTTTTTTAATGTTTGGAAATTCTGAAAACCCACACAGTGCTCTTGCAGCAGTGTAAGCAGGCTCGCTTCATCAAGAAAGCACCTTACAAAAGCTCTGCCTAGTACAAATGGATCCTCTAACTCAAGGGCTGTTTCTCTCAAGGGCTTTGTGCTCCAAAGCGTTGACCACCCAGCTAGCATCAACAACCAGCAAGGTGAGGCATGACCAGCAGGCCTCCATTTTTCACTGGGGCCGGGATTAAATGTGTGTTTCCACTTCTCCAACCACTGTGTCTAAGGGTTCCAAATGGTGCTTGGTTGCCTGCCTGCCTCCCCTTTGCCAGGGCATGGGCCCGTGCATCTGTAAAACTTGTCAGAGGTAAGCTGCTGCTGAGAGCTACACGGCATCGAGTGCGGCCCCCTGCATTCATGAAGATAAATGAATCGGGAGGAAAAGCGCTTTTTGCTGTGCTGCTGCTATTTCAATGTGCAAGTCAGACCCTGAAATGCTCTGTTCTACTTCAGTAGCTCTAAGAGGAGCCTTTCTTCAGAGGTCTCCGGTACCCAGATTAATTGAAATAATTCCAAAGGGTTCTTTTAAATCTGATTCCCTCCCCTATGTTTGCAGTCTCTTCTCTTTCTTTTTCCCTTTTTTTCCCCCCCTCCTGTCTACACCCTCTCTTGAACAAAAAGCTTCAAAAAGCTTTTCTGGAAAGGACTTGAATGTAATTCAGATGAAGTTAATGTGAAGTCAGGGTTGATTGCTCATCTCCCTGAAACCACCGGCGGTGGCTGAGCGCCGGCGAGTGTGTGATGGGAGTTCAAACACAACTAGGAAACTCGTGAGCGAGCGGAACAAAGAGTGGGCTGGAGGCTGGGGATCGCCGCTCCCCCTCCTCCCTGCCTGACCTTCTCAGCTCACGCTGAACCCTTTGATCAGAGTCCAGCGCAGGGTTATGTGGCAGCCTGGGCTGCGGCCAGGGATGTGTACACGGGTGGAGGCTGCTGTAATCTGCCTTCGCTCTTGATCCACCCTGTACCCTTTCTTCCACAAACGCTGCTGCACATCGCAGTGGGGTTCATCGCTGCCGGTGCTCCTCCAGCTGAAACGTGGGGCTGCCCCTGCCAGGCACAGCTCCCTTTTCCAGAAATCTCTCCGATAACAACATCTCGAACAAGTGTGCCTGTGTTTCGTAACCGTTACTCTATCTTTGTGGGGTGCATTTCTACTTGACGCTGAAATCTCAGACTGTGAGTACAATAGTGCTACTCAGTGCACAGAGTTTGTGTTTTTCAGAAGCCACTGCTCTGGGAGAGGTGCGCAGCCAAGCATGGCTAGCTTGAGAAGGTGCTGCTCAGGGCAAGAGCACTGCCAGGATCTCACCTCAGGAAGCACATCCTCCAGACCACCCTCTTTAGGGCAGTATTTTAGCTCCATATTCCTCTAATCGGGATTTTAGTCCTGGGTTTAGAGACTATTGAGAACTCTTGAGTCCAAGATGAGTTCTTATAGATGTGCTACTACTATCATTCATACATAAATGTTGACATGGTTATGTGCAAAATGAGCTGACACTCTTGAAGACAAAGGCTAATTGCCTCTAAGGTAAAGTGGATGGGAATTGGTGGTGGGGGCACAAGCTGCGGCTCCTCTATACTTTTCAGTCACATTTATTTGTGACTATTCCTCCAGCAGCAGGTAGGAGCAGGGACCTGGTTCCTCCTGTCTACCTCTGCCATTGCATCTACTGATAAGTTGCCTCCAGCACAGTGTCACAAGAAGACATTTTGTGATTGAAGGCTGTCATCACCAGACTGTGTGTCAGCACTTATGAAAACCTCTGTTTTCTGTTAAATCCTTCAGCAAACCTGATATGGGTTCCACTCTTTTCTATTATTTCTGCAGGATGGTCAGAAGATCCTAGAGGTTATACTGTTCCTTGTCAAAATCTTTCTAGCTAGCTCATACAGTAGTCTTGAATTGCTCTCTTATTAAATGACACTAGGTTTTCCCAGAGGGTAGACCTACTACCCATAGCTGGTTGCACAAAGGATGTTGCAACCCTGCGATTTTTATTCCAGTGCAAATGCTGAAACTGGTTGAAGAGAATTTAGAAATCTACCCCTTCTCGGTTCAGTCATCCCCCCCCAAAATTATTCCAAATTATTTCACCATTATTGGTGAAATAAATTTTGCCCAGACAGATGAAAAGCAGTCGCACAGCATCTCCGCACTCCTACAGGTTTCTGCACAATAGGGTTAAAACAACACAGGGGCAAGTGCCTGGAGCAGGAGACTGTGAAGCCTCCAGGTGCTGCAGCTCAGAGTCCAGCTGGTGCCACCGAGAGGGGCCAAGACGTGTGGGGGCCCGTGGCTTGGTCATGGGTAGTGGCACATGCTGCATGGTGCTGGCGATGGATGCAGGTCTGACTTGCTAGCAGGGCTGCTGCCTGGCACCCCACGGGATCCCTGCCCTCCCTTCCTGCTGCTTGTGGTGGGACAGAGCTGGGTGGGCTCAGACCCACCCTGGGCAGCGCACAGCACTGGTTGCTCTGCCAGACCATCCCCTGTTGTGTTGCTCTAGCGTGGCTTGGTAGTTACAGCCATAACAGTCCTCTGTTGTAGATGAAGATAATCTATTTGATGCTCAACTGGGGAATGATCAATCTTTTTGTACAGGGTAGAAGAGGAATCTGTAGGAGTGCAGGGCACCTTTATGCCTATTTACTTATTACTGTATCCACACTGGGGACTGGGGTGCCTCTGAGGCAGTATTAGGAGGCAGGACAAGTGCCCAGAGCTGCTCCCTCTAGAGTGCCCCTGAGTTTGATGTCACCCCTGGCATTGCCCCCAGATTGCTCAGCAGTGACCAGAGATGTGGGCACAAAGGATGCAGGCCCTTATGCTGAGTCTGAACTGCCCTGAGGTGAGATGCTGCGCTGGGTACCGCGTGAGGGAAAAATGGATCTGGTTTAGGAGAGCTACCTGTCTTTAAGATGATTTTAAATGTTCACATTTTTTATGCAGTGTTTTGGATTGTTTCAGCTACTCCCATTTGGAATTCAATTCCTCTCCCTGTTAATCAATAGCAGGCCTTAACAAAACAATATCTCACAAGAGACACAAGCACACAGTGCTGAACAAAGCAAAACAGCCACTGGCTTACAGCAACAATCGCTGCTACACAATGGGTTTTCAAAGCTCAGTATATATTTTGTCCCTAGTGGGAAAACCATAACAAGACTGAATTAGTGGCTAGGCTTGCCAAAGGGAGAAATTAAAGTGTGATGGCTTGTCTGACACCTCGAAGTACCTTTATTTATTTTGGGGGGAGGACAGCGTGAGGAAACAAGATGCCTATTAGGGAAAACTATTTTCTGTTGCTTTCCAAAGCGGGCAGCAGTTCTGCACACCTGAGGGCTTGGTCCAGGTTGGGGATCAGCAGTACTTTCTGGTGAGAGGGTTCCTGAGAGTCACTGAGGGGTATGGAGGTGCTGCCTGTGGAGCTGGGAAGGGGCAGGGATGGGGCAGGGTAGGAGTGTGGCTTTCGAGGGGAGGATGGAAGGAGGACAAGGGCTGGGAGTCCCTTGTCCCTACCAGGTAAGCCCAGGTCTGGTTTGCAGGTAGCTATTTGGTGAGAGAAAGAGAAGAGGGAGAGACTATGTGAGAGCAAAGCAAATTCCCTTCCCTGCACCTGGTCACCTCCGAGCTTGCAAACTTAACTGCTCATCTGTGGATCTTGACAGCTCCTTGCTCTGGCACTAATGGGCTTCAGGAGCTCCCAGTGAGCTGTAATCGCCTTGGTTCAGGGCTCAGTTTGCACCTTTACAAGCACCTTCACCCCTTGCTGTTAACCTGTGGTCTCCTTTATTCGGCAGCTAAGCTTGTAAATTCATGTAACCAAATAGCTGTGCTGTTAACTGCCTGCACCAAAGTGAACAACACATCCATCTTCCAGTGCCCAGCCAGCAGCCTAATGACACTCCTCGCCGTGCTCGCGGGTACCCTTTCAGACATAACTAACTCTGGCACTGCAAAAACAATTGTTTCGGTACTTGCACAGGCTCTGCAGCTCATCCAGGCAGAGGAGGGAGGTTGCCCAGGCAGAAGGCTTCCCACGGATGGCTCCAGGGCACAGTGCCCTGTGCTACCATGGTCTGATGGCTGGCGAGGGAGACCTCCACCCTGCCGGTGAGCTGTGCCTCATGAACCAGAGCAGCAGTGTGCTTGCAGTGGTTTTGTTTTGGGTTGTGACGGATGTTTGACACGTCTCTTGGAAAAGCCATGCCTCAGTTTCCCTTTCCCTAAGCCGAGTAGAAGTAAAGCACCTTTCCTGAAGTAAAGCACCACTGGGAGGACAGCTGCTAGTGAAACACTAAAAGGTGCTGAGGTTTTCTGGCCTCTCTAGTTCTTGCCAAAGTCTGTGGCTTGAACCCCCTAGTCTTGAAATTAATCTCACAAGAAGGTTGCCTGAATGCAAACCTGGTTTCCTACAAAACAAGCTAATTTCAGCCTGGTCAGGCAGGGAGGCACAGTGCTCATGGACAGTAAATCCTGCAAGCTCCGAGGAAATCATCAGCACAAGCTCCTTCCCCTGCTTCCGTCGCAGAGGAGGCTGGGCTGCAATTTCACCCATTGCTAGAGACCCCACACTGCTGCCAGGGACCAGGGCTTGGCTGCTTCTGCTGCTGCTTGTCTTACTCCCTGTTGTAGAAGGAGAGAAAGCGCAGCTTTCTGTCTGCAAATAACTTAGACCTGCCATCAGCAGAGATCTGATGTCGCCCCACAGCAATCACAAGCAATCAAAGCTGGGAGCATGTGACCTGTCAGAGGCTGGATGGACATTGCTTTTCTTTATTTGCTGGCTGCTACCTGTTGCTTACTGCAACAGGCAGGCTGAGAGAATTTCTTAATTAACCAGGCTCTGTCCTGGGTGTCACAGGTACACTGCCAACAGGCATCAGAAAAGTGTATTTCTTGCACTTTGGGTTGTGAAGGGCCCCGGCGTAGTTGCATGGTTTTGGAAGCAGTCTTGGAGGAAGGGAGAAGGAGTCTGGTCCCTGGTCTCCCATCCAAAGGCTGTTTGTTGTCTTTATGTTAAACATCACTGGATCTAGCCTTGGTGGAGAGTGGGTGGAGGTTTAATTTGAGCTGCCTTTGGAAACAATTTTCAGCAAGGCACAGCAAGATCTCAGGGAAACAATGTTTATAGTCTATATCCTGCCTCAAGTCGCAGAGGCTCCTGCCCCACCGCCACAATGAGCTGCAGGCATCAGGAAGCAGCTGGTGTCGCGTGAACCCTGGTGCTCAGCCATCCCTCCCTACCTTTTACATAGTTAGAGAGTTTTTTCCTCATTATTGAACATCCCCTACTCTCCGCCTTTGCGGCAGCAGCAGCAGGGAACTTCTTATACGTGGAGCCTGATCCAGTGTCCTTAATCATGCCCAGGTCCTGCTGATTTTAGCAGGCAGCTTGCTTCATGGCGCATAGTTGAAAGGTGTTCCTCAAGAAGCAGACTGTCTTCTGTCCTGCCTGAAAGAGGGTGGAGAATCCACTGCTCTGCTGGATGTCTGTGTACGTCATCAAAAGCATGCAGGCTATGATACACAGACACTAGATTTAAATAGCTATTAGGGATTTTGCCAAGCTAGGTAATACTGAGTAGACAGTGTTTGTTGATCCGTCTTCTCATCCTTTAAATTCAGGTTGCTTTCAGCTTTTAATTCCCTCTACATAAATGAACGCACCCCTTTTCCTTAGTCCTTTGGAAAAGGTGTAGTTGCTTCTCCCTCAAGTCTGGATTTGGGAATATTTAAGAAGTGTGATTAATTTCTGCCCCAGAGGAACTTTTCAGGAAAAAAAGCTCTTTAAGTTGTTGAATTGCCACAATACATTTGAAAAAGTTGGTGTCAGGGCTTTTTGTAATTATTTCAAGTATTAAATAATGCAAACTAACAGAAACAAGGCAAAATACATAGTTGGGGATGGGTGGGGAAGATATTCCTCTGCTGTCCCTCCTCTCTGGCAGGTTTTACTCAGACAGACCAGCTTTGCCCTCCGCAAGGTAGAAACTTTTATCCTGTCTTTGTAATTGTTTTACTCCCTTTTTCTCTGTGGAAGGGGGGGCAGGAAATGAATGCTTTCCTTCTGTTCCTTCATTTCTGATGGCTTCTTCACCAGGAAAGAGGAGACAAACAATGCTGAGACCCTGCTCATTCTTTACTATTTTCCCTTATCTTTCTCATCACCAAAAGACAGAAGAGGGAATGATGGTAGGCACTCAATATCCACTCATCTAGTTAATCCAGCTCTTTAACTGCTTTTGTTATCCAGTGGCATGATAGTCTTTGGCTCAGTATTTACTGGCTGATTAATTTAAATGTATACCCATCAGGGAGCCAAAAGATCCAGCCTTAGACCTCTTTCACATGATTTGTTTAATCACTCTCTAAATTATTTATCATAGCTCTGAACTGACTGGAGGTTTATTTCTCTTTTCTTTCTTTTTTTTTTTTTTTTTTTTTTTAAACAGTATGATTTGATCCAAAACATCTGTAAAATATCATAACTGACCTCCCATCTGGGCAACAGCTCAGCTCTGTCCTGGGGCTGGGTAGTGTCAAGTGCATGAGCTCTGTTTCAAAAGCCTGAAATTCCTGACATGGTGAAATTCTTTTCTTACATATTTGTTGACAGAAGGCGGGCAGGGAAGGAAAGGGAAGGGAAAGGAAGGGAAGACAAGATCAAGATGCTACATCGCTCGGCCAGAAGTGAGTGGAACATCTTGTTACGGAAATGGCCATGAAAATGCTCCTCCCTGCATTAGAAAATCAGCTATTTAAAGCAGGATCGATTGCCAGTCCTCTTTGCCACTTTGTTTAGATGTGGCATGTGTAAATAATATTTCCTCATGAAAGAAACCTTCCAGTGATGACAACACACCTCTGGCCATGTCCTGCCCAAATGGGAGGAATTGGCTCGTCCCTGGAAACGGCGACTCCCTCTGAAGAGAAAACCCAGAATCTGTGTTTTGGTTTTCCTCTAAAACTTTAGACATGTGGATTTTGACTTCCAAATGCCATTGGAGTGGCACAAATGGGTCACAATTTCTAAGATGCATTTGGACACTGGAGGTATATAGGACAGCACTCTGTGAAAGTAAAAACACATGGAGAGAATTAACAAAACAATGTGACTTAGAGCAAAGCCCACTTTCCCTTAAATCAGTTCTTCAAAACAGATTGCTTTACCTTTACCAATGTCAGTTAGCAAAAATCCTTTTACTCTCGGATAATCACAGTTCCTGACTCTTCAGGGGGTGGAGTCACATCTTTCAAAAAACTGGAGTTCTCAAACACACAGAGATGCAGATGTGCCCCTCTTATGTTTTGTTAACTATGCTCTGCTTATGTTTTTTCCTTTTGTCTGTCTTCATTTTCAATTTTGCAGGGAGATTAACCCACACCCGGCTTAAGCATCCTCAAACTTTCCTCAAGTTGAGATGTGCATCTGGATCCCAGCTCTACAGCTTGAGCCCTTTGCTGTTTGTTATTGTTTGCATTGCTTCAGGCCCCACTTAGGGATTGTACAAAGTGTTCTTTTGAAAAGAATAAATATTGAAGTGTCCGTACAGCATTTTAGAGAAGCACACTCTTGTAAGATGCTGTAGCCTGATCATTACAGAAGCACAGAAAAGAAACTTTGGGAGCATGTAGAGCACTGGGGCTTTGGAAAAAAAGGTTTTTACTATGTTGGGGGCTTGGAGTTATCCTCATTTCCATGTAAGCCCCTGTACCAACTGAAGGGAGATCGCCAGGCCTTTGAGGAGCATTCAGATGTTCTACGTTAGGGAACTGAAAGATCTCGCTTGGCACATAGATTGGATGTGATTTAGACCAGCTGAGCCTGGCTTTTAGAGGTAGGGATCTCATCCCATGCTGACTAATGAGTTCTAGCAGAGAAAGAGTTGTTGAGCAACCCCGTTGCTGAGCCCTGAAAGCTGTGGAGATGTGGCAGAGCTGCTGGAGGTACGGATTGTCTTCTTGTCTCTCCTATATTTATCCCCCTGCTCCCAAACTCCTTGTTTTATTTTTATTGGGATTTTCTTCAGATGAACCCGATTAAACGCATCACTAGCGTTGAAATTTGCCGATGCCAATAAACCCATCTGTTTTATTAACTAACCGCAGTCTCTGGAGCGTTTCTCACCGGCTGAGACGTGAGCAGCCCTTTCTGCCGTCTCCAGCGCTGTGTGTCAGCTCCCCAAACAATGGGAGGGGACCCAGGAGGTCGCTGGCAGGAAGCGCCGCTTCCCCTGGATAATGAACTGGCTGGGAGACTGAGGAATGAAGATAGCACAGGAGACACACACAGTACAAACTGCTGAAACAATAAACAAACAAACCAGCACTTCCTTTTCTTATATTGTTAGGGCTGCTTCCTTAACTTAGGTTGCCCCAAACCCACCCCTCAAAAGGCAGTCTTTTAGGCTCGGTGTTTCTTAACCTCTTCACTGCTGGTTCTTGCTGAAGGCATAAGCCAACGTTTGCCAAGGTGATGGCCACTGGTCCTCCTTGGGGCTTGCTAGAGAAATGGGAGGTGCCTGTTTCTGAAAGTGATAACAGGACTTTTACCAAAAATTGAGTGGAAGGGGAACTTAGTTTGACCATAAAGCTGCGTGGCTGTAACACCCTGGTACCAGGACCTATCTATGTAGGTACCAGCATCCAGACTGGTGGATGACTCAGTCTAAGCCTTAAAATGTTGTTTTCCACAGAAACTAACTTCAGGACCAAGACCTGGAGGAAACCTGGGTAAGGATTTTGTGGCTCAAACCCAATTCCTGTATCAGCCCTGCAGCCATCCAAAGTGCTGTTGTTTCCATCTCTGTTAGAGGGGGATCAGCTGTGCCTTTGGTGCTCCCTGTCCTCTGTGCTTATGAGCATCTGACCACACACCTCCACCAAGATCCCCTCCTCTGATTCCAGGGTGGACTTCTGGCTACCCTCTGCCTTGTCCAAACCACTCTTTATGCAGGTTTCATTTTGTTGGTCTGACCTGTTAACTCCAGAATTATGAAAGCAGAAACTGGGTAGTGGCAGCCCCTTTCCCCTCCCCCGCCTCCACCTGGGTAATTTTTGCAGATGTCCCATTGAAGAGCAGCCGGGGACTGTCTTTGGTTTTGTGGATGGATCGTCACGTGCGTATTTCATCCCCTGGGGGCTGGTGCTAGCAGTACTCGGGAGCTGCGGGGGGGATGTGGGGTGAATGGGGAGGCTGGAAGCCGGGGGTGGTTCACGACAATTAGGCTGGAGTTGGGAAATCATTCTCCAGAAGAGATGCTGGTATTTCTCCCTGTCAGCCTGCAGACTGGGAGCAAAGTGGGACCGAGGGTACCGAGGGAGGGAGACCAATGGCCCGTCCCTGGACTGGACCCCCCTCCCCAGCAGCACCAGCAAAGGCTGTCACGGGGCAGGTCCTGCCTGCTGCTGAGTGCTCCCAGCTGACAGCTTATTTGTTATTACTTTAAATACCCACTGTTTGTGTTAAGCACAGCAAGAAGTCTAGTAAACCGAAATGGTGACATTTAAAAAATGAAGTCTCTCAAGTAGATGTTTAATCTTTCTAATAAGGAAGTTATCTGCTAAATACCAAGTTTAACAGTTATGTAATAAGTCCATATCAAAACATAGATAATGACTGGTGGACTATGGTTTAGCAATTGGTATTTAATTAACCTATAAAGGCTTTCCTGCTTAATCTAAATTACACTTCTAGCCCACAGTCTGTTTAAGGTGCAGTGCCTGAAGTGTTGTCAGTAAAACAGTTCCTTTAAGCAGTGTGGTACCTGGGGCTACGTGGTGGCTTGATCACAGTGTGGCTTTGTCCATGGGAGTGCTCCTCATGGACCCTTCAAGCTGTGTTGGTGCCTACCTTCTGCCCTCTCTTTCTCAAATGAAAGAGCGTCATCTTTCAGCTGTCATCCTGCCTGCCACCTCCTCCAAAGTCCTCTCTGGTGGCTTTGTCCCCTCACTGGTGACTGGTTACAAAATCTGCTGCACCAAGCCCAGTGTCTGTCCCCGAGTGCCAAAACAGGGTGCGGTTTTGTCACATCATGGAGGATCCATCATCGCTTTTTAAAATAAAGACGTCCCATTTAAAAGGGTAGAAGAAGGTCTTAATCCTGGATTGGGGTTTCGGGGAAGCCAGAGAACAATGGAAGAATGTTAATCAGTGAAAATGTAAGGCTTTTCCTTGGAACAGGCAAAGAAGGGTGAAGTAAACAAAGTCCCGAGGACTGTCTGAGCGATCATGTAGACAAGTGGAGGCATACAGTGAAAATCTTCAGTGTTTCCTGTGTCTCTAGGGGAGTGATAGGAAACCTGCCACCATTGTGCATTATAATAGAAATGAAAAAGATCTGCTGTCTCTGCCACAGACACTGCTGGATGCCCTTCAGCTCCACTTGGAGCTGGAGCTCCAGCAGAGCCACTAGCCACGACCAGGCCCCCACACCATCCTGGCTCAGGTCTTCTGCTGCCATGCAGGAACCAGGTACCTTGAGAAATGGTGAGTGGTGTGGAAGGGACAAGGGATGGCTGATCTGCTGCTTTCTCTTGACTGACATCTGATGTGTGTTTATAGCATGCTTTGCTGGGAGGGGTGGGAGTGGGTCCTTGGAGCACAGCTCTCCCTCTTGGGGAGGTCGGCCTCCCTCTAACTGAGAAACACTTCTCTCTGGCAGGTTTCCATTCTTAGTGCCTGGTATATTTTGGCACGTTTCGGGACTCAGTGAAGTGTTTTTGAAGCCTTTTCTATTGCCAAAATCTCTCTGTGTCACAGTGTGTGTCTTCGCAGCGTGGAGTCAAGTGGAGACATGATGGATTTGCACATCCAACCTTCAGTGAAAAGGGAAGAAATGTGGAATAAACTCCCCCTGAGCACAAGTCCTTCGATTTCAAGGGGTTTCCAACACCCAGCATCAGTCCCCTGAAATCTGCAAAGCAATGCTGTGTTAAACGAACTGCTGAAGCCCGAGGTGGAGGAGTGGTGCTGTGAGAACAGCTTTGAAAAGAGTTGGGAAGGAGCACATGTGCTGGTATGTCAAGGAGGTACTGTAAAAAAAGTAAAAATTCCTGTTTTCATGTTGTGAATCAACACTTCCACCTAAATCTCCCTGCTAACTGATTCATTACTGCGTGTCATGCTAACAGCAGGCTTCTGCTATATGCCTCTTTTCACAGTGTTAAACAAAAAGCTGGGTTTTACAGTTCAAATAAAATATCTTTATTTGTTGTGGAAAAGATAGGATATGTGCTCTTTAGGACTACATACAGAATGAATGAATGATGCAAAAGATGATGGAAATTGTTTTTTAGGCAGCAGCAGTCCTCCTTTGCCCTCTTCGTAAATGCTCAGTGATTCTGTACAGTGAAGTTGCTCTGAGAGCCTTAAGGAACAGCACGTGTAGACGTGGAAACAAGCTCCCTGTTCTCAGAAGACCAAAACACAATCCCTGCCTGGCTGCGGCACTGAAAATAACATAATAGCACTTTCATCAGGAGCCCCCAGCTTCTCAAAACTCTCTGCATGCTGTGCTTGAGAGACTCCTAAAAGTAGAGAAACTTTATTTGCAGTCACTGGATTGGAAAGGCAGATGTTTTCCTTCTTTCCTCTCTCTGCTGTCTAGTCCTTGTCAGTTTAGTTAACATCCTGAGTCCATGTGAGACAGCAAATGTAGTCACTCGGGGAACTGCTGGGGTAAGGGGAGCATGCATATTCTGCTGCCAGTTTTTCCAGCCCTTGCACCTCTTACCGAAGAGTGGAAAATGCACCCAACTTTGTACGTCAAAGGACATAATGACACAGGCTGGGCCAGTGGGGATCTCAGCTTGTGTGCCGTCTGACTGTAAACCTGGTGGGGTGGCTGAACGGGAGGGTAGAATGAAAATTGGAAAATACAGCTAGGAGATGCATGTGGTGACCTGCCCCTTTTCCAGCTGTAGGCAAAGAGACTGTCCTGAGTGCTCCACCTTTGTCTTGTGCTGAATCAAAACCATGTGAGTGCTCAGATCTCAATTCCAAAGAGACCAGATCTCCAGGTGGGCACATTGCAGGGCACTAGATCCTACTAGAAAATATTTGAGAATCCTATACAGTCCCAATCACCTTAAAGTTGAAAGTGAATGCCAATTCATGTGTGCATGCCAGAGTATTTTGGGACAGGCAGAGCACTGTACGTTTTGATTTAAGATGTCTGGTCTTTTAATTCTATGTCTGAAAAAGGAGAAACTAATTCAGTGGAGAAACAATATTGTCCTGGGTAGCAGTAAGTCTGATGGAGATGTGGTGAACTTAGATAAAGTAAAGTAATCTTGTTTCAACTGATGTGACTTTGTTCAGAAGAGATTCACCTCCTTTTGTGCAACACCTAGCATAAAGAAGACATTATCCATAAAATTGGTCCCAATCTAAATTTCACTAATTTACTAATGCCTTGCACAACTGCATTTTGTGTTTTGTGGAGTCATGCCAAAAAAAAAAGACCTGTTTTTTGTATCCACTGATACAGAGGAACCTTCAAGACCAGTATTCAGGTCCTACATTGCCAAGTTTTATATGTAGGGCAGTAGTAAGAATTGGTGTCACCTCAATGTGCAAACCAGCAGCTAAACAGCAGGGGAAAGAACATGCTGTAGTTGTGCTGGTGGTGGATGGAGTCAGTGGTGCCCCCCTGCCCTTCCTTCTACCTGCACCAGCATGATACCCGGGATGTACAAGAGATTTTGAAGCTCTTGGACGTTTTGCCTTCCCTTTATTCCTCTGTGTCTTGCAGTGCTGGGTGGGAAACTGGGGTGGGTGTTTGTAGGCACTGAGTAGCTGCTACATGGTTGCCCTGACTGTAAAAGATTGGCCCAGAGGAGCCTGAGCTGCCTTCCCATCCTGTAAGTGGTGTGTTCCCATCCCACATGGTAAGTGCCAAGACCAGGATGCTCGTGCCAGGCCCAGGGTGTAGGGAGCTCAGGGCCAGTGTAGTATGCAGGTTGCTGCTCCTGGGAAAAACTGTTGCACCCTGGTGTTCCTGGCCTCTCCCTCAACCCTGAACGGGTTGTCTGCTGCCGAGTGGTGACACCAGCCTAAGGACCATGTGTCTTCAGAGGAAAATACAGACATGCCTAGAATTTTCCAGAGCTGGTACACCTGCAGACTGGGATGCAGGAGAGTTTTCAGAGCTGTGTACACTGGAGGATAACTGCAGCTTCATTCTGCAGTGTGTGTGACTACAGCACGGTGGTTTGCAGCAGAGAGAGGAGACAGAGTCAGGAGATGAACGTTGCATCTTTGTAGAGTTCTCCCCCGTGAAGACACAGCTTGATTCAACTAATGGCAGTGATTAGGGATAATGCATTGGTATGGATTCCAGATTTCCTTTATAATTAACCCCAGGAAGCTGATATTTGTTCTACCTACACTAACCTTTCATTTGTGTGGTGAGAATTTCTTGGTTTTTTCCTTTGGGTTTCTGTGTTGGTTTTCCCCTTTCTTTCCTTCTTCCTCCTAGTTTCAAGACAAAATTTGACTTTCTCCACTCATAGATACATGGAACATCACTGATGGTAATAGCTCCCTTGCCGCCTCTTATATCTATGAGCTGATAAAAAGGAAGGGTGTTTTGGGATCCTGGCCAAAAGCAGACACTCATGGTCTAGACAGTTACTGTTAATAGCTGCTCTTCTAAAGCTGGAGGCCAAAGGTGGCATGAAAGTGTTAAGTGGCTTGGTGATAGCACTGCTGCAATTAGAAACAATCCAGGGGGTTGATGTTGTTAGTCCTCAAAACATATCTGAGAAGAAAGTTTTTATAGTTCCTGTTTTCCTAATTGGAAGATTAGCTAGGACTGCTAAAGCAGGATTTAGGGTTAGATTTGGCAATTTATGCCAATTAATCGTTTGCTCAGATTGCTAATTCCTTATCTGAATAAGCTTTAATGCACCCAGAGCTGAAGTAAGACCAGTCAGGGCTATGCTCCTCTTTTGCCCTTTGTCCCTGTCCCTGACCAGTTCACACCAGCCGCATCCAGAAGAAGGATATATTAGTTATTAGGAGAGGTAGGTGGACAACTACGCAATGGCTATGTCTGTACTTCTCCCAGGATATCCTGGAATAACCTGCAAGTTTATGAATTTCCTGAACTTTAGGTTTGGTACACATCTTTGTATTTAGTCACAATTTGTGATTTTTTTCCTATAATTTTTTATAATCAGCATCTGAATCTGCTTGTCATTTTGGTCTTTGCACTGCCTCGTGGCAATGAGTTCCACAGTTTCACTTGATGCTGTGTGAAAATGTACTTCTTTTGTGGCTTTTTACACTGCAGCCTGGTGATTTCTGTGACAACCCCCACCTTTTGCATTGCAAGGAATAGTGAGCGATATTCCTCACTGAGTTTTAAAGCACTTCTGGTAATCATTCTTAAAACCCCTCATGATTCTTTTCAATCACATACCTCCTTTTTCAAGCTAAAGAGCCCTACACTGTTTAATCTTTTCTTATATGCCAGCTATATCTCTGATGATACTAAGTATCATCATACTCAGTAAAAGATCGAGGTATCATCAAGAATTAATAAATTGCCCAAACAGACCAAGAGAAAATTTTGTTTTCCAACCTTGTCCCACAGAAGCCACATTCAAGACAGAAGGAGATGCAGCACAAAATGTAACTGAAGTTTCTCTGGAAAATGACTGCCTTAGCACAGTATAATGTATTGCACTTTTTAGGAACCACCATTTCAACAGCACAGAAATCTGAGTATCTATCCTAAAATTATTCTCCAAATTAAATATTTCTGAGGACTGGCCTTTTAGTGGCAAGATCTGAAATGAGAATTAGTATTTTTCAAGTGTTTCACATGATACATGCTCATGAGAACAAATTACACGTGTTATACCTACAAATACCCATGGCCATGTATTTTTAATTTAACTGAGATACTGATGTCAGTAGCCGGAAAGACAACACAGATGCTTTGGGTCTCAGACCCAGATGTTTTGGTTGCTGTGACAACACCTGTGCTGACTCCGTTGGCAGCAGTAGCAGCCCCAACACAACTGCTGTCGCTGCAGAGCCCTCAGAGGAGCAAACAAGCCTGGTCCTCCCGCGGCAGGGGCCTGGGCAGCAGCATGAGTGAGATGCAGAGGTTTTTCCTCTGTTGCAAAGTTACCTCAGAAGCTCAAGGGAAAGCACGAGTGAAGTTGCTAATGTTTCACTCCCTTTGTTCTCTGAAAAGCAGGAGGAAGAAGGACACAGCTTGTTGTTGCTAACAACAAAGCAGGTGCGGTTTTCTGGATTTGTACTTTTTCTCTGTTTACAGTAGGATTTGCAACATGGGAAGGGTCAGAGAAGGGGACATCCCAGTTAGGCACCCAGCAATATGGGGAATTCATCCAAACTTAGACTCCTCCTGTGTAACCAAATCTTTCTCAGAGTCACTGGAGTGATTTCATCTCTGTGGTTTCATTTCACATGTGTTCATAAGGATAAGTCAGTTCTTTCTTTCAATGACTTTGCAGGTATACCTTAAGAAAGGAAGGATGAAGGTAGAGAAACTCTTGAAATACACTAGTTAAACCCACTTATTTTTATTTGTGTGTTAGTAAACATTTTATTTTAGTCTCAATGCATTATATTTGCATGAACTCAGGTGCTAGGCAGTGCTGTTCATACATATCTTCTAGAGAGAATCAGTGCTTGATGATTTGGTGAGGCATCAGGGCTTTGTTAAAATTCTCCAGGTACAACTTGGGACTTTCCTGTAATCAAATGAGTAGGTAGAGGATACCAGGTTTTGTTTTCAGCATTTTTTTTTTCCACAGGCAGGTGGTTATTACTGCTGAGAAGATGGGAGTTATAATGCAAATGGCAAAATCTAGATGATGACTGTATTACCAAGAAGCAGAAAACACAATCAAATGGAACAGAGAAGTACTAAGACAAGTGTCTTGACAAGGTCAAACTACATGCCAAAGGAGCTGTGTGTCCAGTATGAGGTATCACATCCAACCCAATTAACAAGGCTATTTAAATTTGAAAAATTCTTGGTTCAAAATTTGACTGAAAGCATTTGACAAAAGGTGGCCATTAAGGATTAGCAACAGATAGCAGAAAGGAATATGTATATATATTTTCCTTGTCAGTTAAGCATTTTCCAGTCATAAGAGTGTCTTGTGCTGCATGCTGATCTCACAGATGGTGCAGTAAATCAGGGCTAACTCTGAAAGTGTCAGTGGAATTATTTCTGTGTAAATGGTATCCGAATTGGTCCCTAGCTGTGAAAGACAGAGATTGCCTTGGGGTGTAAGCCCAGATAGAACTAAAGTTGATTTCTTTCTCTTCCCCCCCCCCCCCCCCCCCCCCCTCCTTGGACTCTAACTCTGTGGCTTTGACCATTTGCATAATTCTTTTGCTTTGGTTTCCTCCCTGCAAAGTCAGCTGATAGTTCCAGAGGAGCTCTTGAGTAGAGAACTTTGATTATGGAAATTGCTATGGAAATGCTTGTTTATTACCGTTAATGGAAGTAATATGATACATTAGAAAATTTTAGCTCAGCCAAGGGGTTTGGAAGGAAAAGGGCACCACAGATTTACCAGGAGCTGTTTTTTGAACTACTGATTATTATTCCATAGAATGAAGAGAACATTCAGCTTTAAGGGAAAGATACCACCCAAGAGTGAAGCAAAGAATACCATCCTGTGACTGCATGGGTAAGACTTCAAAACTCTGTACGAATTCCTTGTGACTTGCATGTGAATTTGATATCAGACAGTAGTGACCACAAGCCCTTCTCCTTTGATATCTGTTCAGCTTATATTAAATTTAAGGGTGTTCTGTAATATCTCTGTAGATGTATAGGATTTTGAGGTCTTGAGAGACCATGGCTTATACATCCCGTTGCACTCTATCCCTCTCCCTTATTCCTCTTCCAAAAGACACACCTAACTTTTGGTTAATTATCACGAGGAATGGAGTCTGTATTGGTACAGTGACAGGAATATGCATTAAAGCATGTGGGCATGTTGCCACAATAATCTTATTTGAGTTTGAGACAAGGGATGCTCACGCACAAAAATCTTACCTGTGTACTTCATAGGGACTGACGTGCTGCCAGAAGGGAGCAAGCTGGCAACCTAGCAGCAGGGATAGATCAAAGCCAGAGAGTGATATTTTCCTAATGTTTCAAATCAAGGGCTAAGTAAAGGAAAACACAGCTTCTGAATTTACACAGTTTCTGGAAATAAAAATGCAGAAGTCTGCTCGCCATGAAAATATCCTTCAGCTTTCTAATAGAGAAGGCTGGGATGTGCCAACAGCAAAAGATTTCAGGCCTTTAGAATGACTCT
The DNA here is from genome assembly GCA_004320125.1 of Scolopax mira. NCBI lineage: Eukaryota > Metazoa > Chordata > Aves > Charadriiformes > Scolopacidae > Scolopax > Scolopax mira. The sequence goes on from BJBW01000522.1 coordinate 127,378, forward strand.
GGGCATTGAAGGTGGGATTAGTTTTGCCTAAGCGTGGCCATTTAAAAGTCAAGTATCTGGCCTCCTTCCACAATCAGTGGAGGAAAAGGAGGTGATGTATCCAACCTCTCTCTGTCTCTGGGCTGTAGAGGCTGTCTAACCCAGCTAGACCAGATACTAACCTGCGGACAGCTAAAATTAGCAAGATGAATTGCTCTTTTACTGCTTCATATGTTTAACAAATGGCACACTTTCCCCACAATTGTGTAAAAGGTCTCTTGTTTTACAGGGAAAGAGGAAAGCGAGGCTGAGATGAACGGACTTCCCCAAAGACAGTTAGCAACAGAACTCAGATTAAAACACATGTGCAACTGACTCCAACCTCCCCTTCTCCTCCGTGCTCCTCTTCCCTTTCAGATTATACTGCCTCCCAAGGATGACAACTAACTAATCTCAGTGCAGGAAACTATTTCCTTTTGTCATCATGGGCGTGTAGGAGGGCCAAAAAATATGGCTGAGTGGACAAACACAGCCATCTCTGTCAGGCAGGTTCTGAGATTTGGGGTTGCTTGTGGGACATCCAAGGCTCCTGATCAAACTCCGCTTATTTCAGTTTCCTGAAGTTGGGTGGTGAGTTTCAGAAAATTGGGTTTGTGAAGAAATATGCAGTGATTTACCTGCCTCGCCTGACAACAGCATTGCATTGTTGCTGTTGCTCTCTTTGCTGAGCATATGGAAGCTGAGTGCTCCCTGGCTAGTATCCAGACATCCAAAAGTTAAATTGATGGGAATTGCCATGAGGGTTTGAGCTAATGGGAGACATAAAGAATGAAGGCTGTTCTATTTTTGCTGGTTTCTTTTCTTGTGAGACTTTTCTTCACAGAACAAACCTAGATACGACTGCATGCAGCATATTTCTTCTGCGTCTGCCCCCTGGGGATGACTTACGCCAAGTTGTGATCTGTTTTGCTGTTCCAGCCCATTGGGCTCATCAGTTTATTCAACTGACTTTTTAAATGACCTTATTTTTCCTGACTTCGGAAAAAGTGGCAAGAATCTAATTGCACTTCTGGGCATGAGGTGTAATGTCAACACAGCAAGACGAAGGGAGGGGAGAACTCCACTTCTCAGAAGGTGAAGGGCTTGCTGGGCAAACCTATCGGGGAGGCTTGGGTGGTTTGCACATCAGTCATCAGTATACACGATGCACTTTCAGCCACGTAGCTGGTGTCTGCACAATCCAGTACAGGATGCTTAGTGGCTTCTTATCCGCAGGGACAGATGTTCCAGAGAAGCTTAGATATGCACCTGTAGTTAGATTAAACATTCGAGGGTCTATCTTCTTCAAGCCATTAGAGCTTGGGGTCCCTCTTCACAGACTGCTGTATATGCACTCTCCGGACCAAACTGTAGATTAATAGCTCCACAGATGGAGAAATATTTTTTTTTTCCTAAATCATGGTTCTGCTTCATTTTTATGTTGCTTGCTAGATTAAGTTTTAGAGCTCTCTGAGGTTTTGGGGTTTTTTATATGCAAAGTGAGACTAGAATTTTTTACTGTTATATAGTTCTGAAAGTTTTTTTTTCTTTTTGCCGTAAGCAAAACTCAGGAAATCAAAGGTGATTCATCTCTAAGCAGGAAGTGGTTTAAACCAAACAATGCTTTTTGATTTATGATAATGAAAAAGATTGCAGAATGATGATGGGTCAGATGAAAACTCACAGTGCAGCGATTTTTATGGTAAGTATCATTATATTCATGCACTCAACTAATTTTACACTATCAGTTTTATTTGTGGATTTTATTTATTTTAAAAGTTTTTATTCAGGGAATTTATTGTCAGGGAGTGATTGACACCCTTGGAAAAAGAAGTCTGCAATTCAGAGAATGGATATAAAATCTCCTCATGCAGCCTTGCCAGAATGCCTCAGCTCATCAGAACCACAACAAAAGAGTAAAAGAACATGAGAGCATCTTTCTGTGGTCAGATTAGAAGTCTGGCCTGGTATTTTTTTAATCAACTCCTTTTTGATTTTTAAACTAAATGTATTTTATTTCTCTTGTGGATTTATAACTGCTGGAAGTACTTCTCTGTCATGCTTTTCATGCATTTATTTTATTTTTCCCTGCACCATAAATTTAGACATTTTTTTGCTTATTTAAACTTAGCTTTCATGAATCTGCTTAACTCCGGGAGCCAGAGTCTTAAGAAATGGGTCAAGTACGGTGAGACTGGAGGCGAAGCCATAAGAGCTTACAGCACCAGGATTTTTTTTTTTTTGTTGTAGTTATTTTGTTTTCAGAGAACTCACTCAGGAAGCATCTAAACCATGCTGTACTTAACATAGGCTGCTCCAGAGACTCACAGCTGGATTTATGTTTAGGACAGAGAATCAGCAAAAAGTAGGTCTGGAAAGGGCCTGGTAAAATCATCTGTCTCATCCCCCTTTCCGAGGTAAGATTCCTGTGTTATTGTGCCCTTCCTCAGTCCTCTCTTCTCTGCAGTAAACAACCAGCATTGTCCTCTTGCCTCTCGCAGGCCTTCATTTCTAGACCTCTGACCATTCACCCTACCCTCCTTTCAACTCCCTTGGCTCCAGAGTTGTGAGACTATGTCTCTATATCTCAATCTCTATATGCCCAAGGATGGACCCACTGTTTCTTCAGAGAGGACATCATGCCTGGGTCAGTGCTGCAGGGAGGGGATGGGACCATTTCTCACTTCTTACTAACACAACCTCTCTGCTCCACCCACAGCAGCGTTTTACTTTGGCCGACAGCAGCACTGTATCGTGTGCCCAAGCCATGCCCAAGACCTTCTCTCCCACAAACCATGCTTCCAAGTAATGGCCGGTGACTTGCTTTTCCTAAAGCTGCCTGTACTCTGGACTTGTGTCTCTTCAGCCATGCGTTCAGCCATTACAGCTTCCATTTAAGTCAAGCTTGCTCCACCTTTTCATGCAGACTCAGTTAATAATTAAGAGCACCATTCTTGATGTCTCTGGGCTGCTGTTCTGACACCTTTTAGGGATAATCCTCCAAGCAGCTCAGGCATATTTTTTTCAGGGTCAGCCTGTCTGGAGCGCACTATAGTCACGTTTCTCAAGCTTCCTGGACATGTACCCAATATATCATGCGAGATGGAGTTCATTGATGGGTACCAACATATTTCACTCTACACAATAACTTCAATATGCTTGTCAATTTTTCACTTCATGCACAGTGGCTTTAAAAATGCCTTGAAACAGCATTTAGATGATCTTAATGATGGTGTTGGCAATATGAATCCATACCTTCTTCTTTCCTGCACTGGTCAGATCTGCACAGCCCATTGCTGTCTGACACTCTTTGCAGCATCAAGGCAAAAGATTTAAAAATATTTATCTACAACTCCTTTAAATAGACAAACAACAAAACTCAAATCCTGTAAGAAACAGGGCAACTTTATCATCTATTTAAATTTTCCAAAAAATACATTAAAAAGAGATGAGCTGGTTCTGGCAATCAGTGGTTTTTACCTCTGTCTAGCATTTCACAAATAACTGCTCCACACTGGTCTTGCACTGCAGAGCATACACCATACTCTGCACTACTGTATAATGTGGATCTCTTTGGGCAGCCGATGAGTCACTTCAGTAGTACTTCTCCACACTGCTGCAGCCCCCAGTTGTCACCAGAGCTTCCTGGTTATATGATATTTGGCATTTCTGACAAATCTGAAAGAATTAAATGTGGACCTGTTATTACTGTCCATTGCTAGGACATCACCAAACTGACATGATGTCATTCCTGTACAAACACAGAGCCTGTAACCTACTGTCAAGGATTAAAGAAATTCTGGAAAATGTATGTATTAGTATTGTCTTGCCATCTTCTTCTTGTTAATCCTTCTGGCCTTCCCTCCTCAGTCCCTTCTCCTTCCTTCTCCAAAGGTGGCAGGACATAGATGAGGAAGATCTGACAAATTGAAATGGCTTTCTGCAAGGCACCTGATAAACTTTATTCAGTTAACTAGATAAACCTGCCCTTCATAAAAGGAGCATTAATGAGATCCATTGATGTTGGATGTGCTGCTCTGTATGAATTTTTTTTTTGTTTGTTTTGTTTATTGCCTGGAGGAGCATAGACCTGGCACATGGGTATCAGGCCAAAACAGGATGTTAGGATGATGGTGTTTAATGGATGGTGAAGGAGTTATTTGGATTTAGACAAGACTGCCTGGAGTATACAGATTACAAGTTTCATCATTTTCTGCAAAGATTGAGACTGAGCTGGAAGAGACATCAGCTGTATTACCTTGAACTAAAAACATCTCATTGACAGTTGAACTCTGCAGGACTGTCAATTGCTCAGGCTTGTCAAATTATGCCATGTCGTTTTTATTAGCTTGATATCAGGGGAGCTACTTCAACCATTAGAAAAGGTGGTTAAAATGGCATCAAATGATTTGTATGTAACATAACATTGCTGTTGGGTTGCCAATTTCTGATGCTGCTTCCAGTGCCTCACTTCTCACTGAGTAGTAGCTTTTAATTTAAAATAAAAGCCATTAGCAGTGTTATGCACTAAAGTGCTCAGAAACTGGCCTTACTCATTTTTTGTTTGTTTGCCAGTAGCTTTAATCAGAGTTACCTTTTCTGAGTCATCAGTGTGACTAATACCCTTGTGAGGCCACCTAGAATAGACTTCCTCTGAAATCATTTGTCGTCTTCCCACCAAGATGCCTCTGATCCATAAAGACAACTTTGGCAAATCCCTTTGGTCTTCCACTGTATCATAGTCTACATCACATAAATAAGACAGGTAAGTAAAAATATTGGTATGTTTCCTTGGGGACATCATTAAGTTCTCTGCTGAAAGGAGTAGTGTTTGTCATTTCTAATGAAAAATAAAATAAGTAAAATGACTTTCCCAAGCTCCCATTCTGAAGCAGTGACAGAGCTAGGATTAGGATCAATCACTTCAATCCCAATACTGAGATTTATTCACTAAAAATAAATAATCCCGATTTCTCTAAACCCATCAATTGGATTTTCAGATTCAGTCTAATTAGGAATATTGATATATCATTCTAAATACTCTACCCTATTTACACCTCCCCTTCTCCCCTTCAATTATCATATTTCCTGGTGCATGGACCATGTGTATTTGTCAAAACCAGTTTTAATTCAGTGGAATTGCAGTGGAATTGCAATCTATGTTCACAGATGAGGCAAGCAGAAGAGGTGTATTACCAGAGTTTGACCTTTCCTTCTGAGTCAAGAGGAAGATTGTTCAGAGTCAGTCACAATCCTTTCTGTTCTTGGTGCAGAGTGCAGTAGAAGCCTTTCCCTACAGGTGGGTTATTTTGAGGTTAAGGATGTTTTAGGCTACATTATTTTTGATGGCTTCAGTTTCTCTGCAAGAGAGACACTGCGTTTTACATGCTAAACCCGCATCACTCCAGTAGATCTTGTTATAGATAGTCACGGCATTTGTACTATGGGTGGTTTAAGAATTTCTGTCAGGGAAACCTAGGGATTTTATTTTTAACCTTTTTATTGACAATGGTGAGAAGTTATCAGTGAGTGCTGTGGCATCACATGACTAGCTGCCATGATACAAAAGTTACTCACACCCCTATGTGCAGCCGCAGGTTACTATTAGAAGACCCGTTCTTGGGTGCATAGTTTCACAAGTATTTATTTTAGTATTATGTCAAGCATCTCTCTCCCCCACCTTTGTGCTGTCACCAGCCAGTAGAACCTAGGGGCCATTAAGGCTGAAAATCACTTTGCTTGTGTACTGCTGTTAATCTAGCATGCAATGGAAATAATTTATGCTGGATTGGTGAATGGCCTCACAAATCTAGCTGGGCAAGCAACACTAAGTGGGGAGGTTCAGGAGAGGAAGGACCAGGATGAAGCATGAGAGGGACGGTCACGGGGGGAAGGACTTCCACACTCATGAGAACGGTTGAAGATTACCCATTCTGGCACCTTGAGAACATACACTGAAGCAGCTGCCTCCTGTTTTGCTTCAATATTTATGTGGTGCAGTCATTGGAGACCATGGGTGGCATTAGTCACAGGTAGACAGCGTAGTCTGAGAGACTGCCATGGCACGTGAGCTGTGTAAACTAACACAGCATGTGTCAGCGGTCTGGGTTTTTGTTTGTTGATATTTATTTTTTTAATAATTTAAATACTTATTAAAGAATACTTTAATATTGACTGATACATATGCACATACAAGTGTGTGTGTGTGTGTATGTGCCACATAGAGAAGTGGTATGTCTTCTGCCTGCAACAATACTTAACAGTTCAACAGAAAATTGCAGACATGTTTGTATCTAATTAAATAGCTGCTAAACTAGGATTGCCTATTTTTTTTCCCTCTATTTAACGAGATTCCTCTAGCAAGATCTGGGAAATAGTGCTTTTTCTTTTCTCTTTGTGTTTTAAGTAACCTTTACGTTTCCATATGGCTTGCATGACTCAGGCTTTATCATTTATAGATCACAAAGTCACAATTAAAGTCCTAGATAAGACTAATGAGTTGAGCGTGGCAGACAGAAGCACTTTTTCTTTTTAAATGAAATGCTAACTCCATTTTAAATCTGCAAAGAAAGCATAAATTCATAGTACAATATTGATTACAAAGAGTTAATTTGTCTAATGAGTCAATTCTGAAAAATTCTGCAATGCCTAACAAATGAAGGTTGCACGGCTTAGTGTGATCATGTCCTTCTCCACCCTCTACTCCACCATATCATGAAAACTGTTATTCTTGATAATTATGGTAAATGAATTTTTTAAGGACTCATTCTTTAAAGCAGAAGGTTTTTTGAATACTTATATACTGTTTCTGCAGTTGTTATTCAGCAGTTTTGTATTTTCCACTCTTGGTAGGAAAAGTTCACCCCACTCTGATTTATTATTATTTGTAATAAAATTAATCTGGTTTTAGTAATACTAATGTAAGACAAGCTTTTCACTTTTATGTTAAACTCTTATTACCTGAGATTGTGTAATCCTGGCCAGGTGTTTACACTTCAGTGCAGAATGAAAGAAGGGGAAAGGGGGCACTGGGGCTGCAGAGTGAAATACACTCCAGATAATCTGCTTTACCGTTGTGCATTTGCTTGAATCAAGTTTGGAGATTGTCAAATGTATGTTCTCTTGCATTTGTTAACTGTAGCCTTATTTATCTTAGCAGCAGCTCTCAGAGTCTGCACCACTCCTAAGTAAGTGGATTAATAGGCCTATTTATTTATTTATTATTTCAGTGAGTGCAGAGAGAAGGAAAATTCCCACAAAAGCTGCTGGAAATTCCTGTAGTGGAGAAGGTCCCATGGTGCACAAGTCTTTGAATTCCCACATGCACTGGGCTTTGGCTCCCCAGGACCACCAAAAGCACCAATGTAATTAAAACAAGGGACTACAGAAGGGAAAAACTTAAGGAAAATGCATATGTGCGATGCTCTTTTACTACCTGTTGGACAGCAGTGCTCTGTTCCTCACGTGAGTGCAGGTCCTCCCCTGAGGTCTCCTGAGTGCTCTGGACGATCCACGTGAGATGATAGAATCAAGAGCTGCTGAAATTTGAGTCCAAGTTTCAAGTTCTCCTTCCTTCCTTCAGGTAAGCGTGTATTTATTGAGGTTGCTTTAAATTACTTTTCACTGATCCATATATTTCACACTCAGGCTAAAATAGAAAAAGGTCACATATGGTAATTAAAAATATATTCTCATGAAAACTGAAGGGAAATTTAAACTTTAATTAAGTCAGAAAAAAAATTGAAAAGCATAATTTCCTTATTCAACATCTTTTCCTTGAATGTATTTTGCTTTAGGCACACACACTCAAGGATACATTAGTGCATTTGTTTGCTTTTTAAACCTATTATTAAATATGGTACATTTTCTTTATCCCTGTGTGCAATCAGCAGAACTTTCACTTTGTTCAACTTTGCAAAGTCTTCATTGCTGTTAATGATATATGAGCCTGGAGGAATTGTGGTAAGAAATTTTAAAATTGGTGTGGTCCAAAGAGAGTGACATACACTTCAAAAAATATGTGTACACGGGTCAGGATAGGTCAGTATAAAGATTTTAGCAGTGCAATGTCTATAATATACATGTTTAAGAGCAAGTCCTCAGGTATTTAATATGCTCTTTAATTTACATAACTACATATGACCTGTCTCCCAGGAAGGGATGGACTAAGACGTTGAGGGGCCTCAGATGAGCATTCTGAAGTATTTTTTAAACAAAATAGTTAAAATTTGCCAGTCTCCACTCACTCCTAAGCCTCTATCTGAGACTGTGTCTCCTACCTCTGACAGCCTCCAAACACATGCCTCATTTCTGCAAAATCCAGTCCAAGACCTCGTTCACCCTGTTCCTCCTCTGCCTTTTTTCACCAACAGGATGCTAATGCCTGTGCCCACATATTTTTTTTTAAAGAATTCCTATTTATTTGCTTTTTCATGTCCTTAATTTCTATTGGAAAATGGAAAAATTTACTTTGTTATGAAGGAGGTATTTGCCATAATTCGTGACGGGGGAACTTCTAGAAGCATCACTTCTTCCTTGCCTGGGACTCAGGGACAGCTGACACATTTTCCTTATCTAGGAATTGACTGAAGAGAACCTGTTGCTTTTTCAGCCATCTGACAGGCATCTGACAATATTGGTCCTTGTATTCTGGTCTGCAGAAGGCTGCAGAAGGATGCAGAAGGCAGATGCTTTATCCTTTTGTTTTCCTGATCTCAGATCTCCAGGAGGTTAAGGAGAATTAAATGAAATGTAGAAAATCTTTAGCATCAGAGATTTCAGTGTTGTTAAGAGTTTTAATGTATTGTAATTGTTCAAGACTTTGCTGTTTCTATGTGGATCTGTTTCTCCCTCACTATGATTAAGTTCATGTTGAAGTCTAGATAAATATGACATTTAATGCAATCCTATTCTTGCTGCTATGGAGACATGCCTTGTAAAGTGTGTCTACTTCACTTTGGTCTACCACAGCATGATAAGTTCAGCACGCTTCTGCCAAATCTTCCTAGCTCCCTGTCTTTGTTGTTAATAGCTTGACATGCATGTAGGTATAATACTTGGCAACTTAACACAGCATTTGTCTTCATTAAAGTGCTTCACAGACCTCAGTTAATGAAGCCCTGTCAATGTGGTTTTAGGTGGGAAAAGCCTTTTACAACACAGGAAAAATGGTGAAATTGAGGGACAGAGACACTAAGCTTAGATCTTCCAAGGTGCTCAGGTGCCTAGGAGCTGAGTTTTGTGTGCTACGGTCTCTCCAGTAGCAAAGCTATTAAAAAATTTTTCTGTCCCCACCCCTCCATCTCTGCCTGCAGTCCTTCCCCTCAGCCACAACAGCTCTCTTGCTTGTGGGGCCTTCTGGAAAGCAGATCAGTACCAGCGTGTTGGTCAGAGTATGTCCTGCCCCCATCTCCTTATCCAACCCTTAATGAGGGCTGATATCAGTGGGAGTTAGCAAAACCAAAACACGACTTCAGATTTTGCTTGTGGTGGCAGGGTGACAGTCCCTTTCAAAAGAAGTGTGTGCTTCTTGCTGTATGTGCAGGGAGGGAGACAACCTTTCACCCTGCCTAAGGTGAAGAAATACTTTTTAAGGGTAAAACAATAGAATTTTGGCTTTAATTTAAAGATTAATTTAAATGTGCCCTTTCCAAATTTATCTTTTTTTTTTGATGGCTTTTTGTTTGTTTGATTTCTTTCTTTTTTTCTTTTTTTTTTTTTGTTTTAAATCTGTGTTTGTTCAATGACCTCCTTAAGCTATGACTTCACAAACAGGGGACAGGGAGGAGTAGGAATTAGTGCCTGAGATGGGAGGAAGGGCAAGCACTTTACTAACCAGTTTTGATTGATAATATTCATATTTTGGAATAATTTCTGAGGAGATTAATGGGAGTTTAGTACAGAAAAACTAGAGGGGTCTCAACCTAGTTGAGACCTGCAATGTGCATGCAGGTCTGTCCATGTTAGGTCAGCATGAACACTAGAATTACTTTGTTCTGGTCATAGCTGGTCACAGCTCTCTGCTTAACAACTTAGCAGGCTGAGATATGGGGTCCTGCACTTGATCTGCTGCTTAAGGTTGGAAACCTTAATATTTTTAATTACTGTATGTGACGTTTCTGTATTTTTGACAGTTCCCCCAAGAACTGTCTAGAGCAAATTCCCATGGAGCTGGCATGTCACACTGTCTACACCATAGTGTTCATGGGTGGTATCAGCTTTATGCACTGTTTCTTGCAATTTTTATTTCTGTCCTCCCCATATAGGTTTTAATAAAGGACATGTTAATGAGGACCTAATGGCATTTGTTATCTAGACAGTATATCATGGCCAGTTAGCCTGATGGATTGGTAGAAACATGTCTCAGCTCCATATCATTATTCAGTCCTTAATTAGGGAAATTTTCCTTAGTGAGGGCTGAACTGTGACAAGATGCAGAGCTTTCAGATTTACCTCATGTTGCTCATAAGGAGCAAGTGCCTCTTGTGCACACTCCAGCGGAGACAGTCTTCCCCAAGTGCCGTGAAGGGCTTGGCTTGAGTGCACAAGGGCCATGACTGCATGCAGGAGAAGACCTAGGCAGATGTAGCTGCACTAGACCTTTAACTCCTTTACTTTTAAGATGTGCTAGAGGTACTTTATTCCTCCAAGTATGGAAGTCAGGACATGTCTGCATTGCTAGTTAAGCTGCAGTACATACCCAGGACTTAACCTCTAGATGGGTTCATCTACTTTTTATCCCTAGTCTTATTATTTGGGGTTTCTTTATTTTTACTGGTCCAGAAAATCTCTATGTGCAGAGTCAGAGACTTGCTAAACTGTAAGAGCTGAGCTCCCTCTTTTAATGGGGTCTAAAAAAGATGCTTGTCCTTGCAGAAGAACACTGTGGACATCTCTCTCAAAATAAAATCCTGGTGGCATGGGCAGTTTCTGCATCAAGAAAAACCTCAAAGAATATTTCTTTCTGCAAGCAGGTGATGCAAAAGGACTGTAAGAGCAAACTAATAGCAACCACTCAGTGCCTTTCGTTGGGTGAAAGAAAACTGTGCCTTGATCCTTTGGGAGATGCATTTAGATGTAGATAGTCATGGAATATTTAAAGGGGGAACTTCTGGTGAGAGAGTTTAGTTTGCAGCCACTACCTGTGGTAGCTGCAAACTGTCATGTTTATTTTTCCCTCTTCTGTGGAGAAAAAAACCCAGTGCCTGTTTTCAGTGATGATGGGGGGTTTGCCCTGTAACAGCTTTCTCTGTGACTGTTGTGCGATATTTGTGGGAAGGAAAAACCGAGCAAATCAGGTTTGTTTACAACAAATAAGACCTGTTCCTCAGAGGCTGTTGTGATGCATCTTCCCCAGTTCAAAATGATGCTAATTGGCTCTCACCTTGTTACCAAAGGGAGGCTGTGTGATTTCAGATATGTCACCTGCTGGAAACGACTAGAAGACAGAAAATGTATTCAATTCCTCAGGGAGCGTTTTTTATCCTTTTAAACGAGTTTTTGTGTGAAGAGGTATTTGATAGAATATCCCTGGTGTAAGATAAATAGTTTCCCTGAGTTCAGAACTAATTATCCTCAGGGACACAACAGACTGAACAGCTAGATGAGCCAGAAATAAAATGGTATCTTGTGGCTATAGTGGGAAGTAGGCAGTTACACTCCTACCATACACGATTAGATGGCTATCGAGCTTGTTATTGTCAGAGAGGAAATGACCGGCTTTCTCATACAGAGCCTCCACAAATAACAAAGTACACGTGGGCTGCAGCAGCACACACTCTGTTGTGTATAGGCAGATGTACATCACCAGCTTTGCTGGCTCTATGTATTTCAGACTAATCGGGGTCTTTGCACAGTCAGAAAAGAGAGCTTTTTGTGCATGTGCTACTGACAATGCTTTTCATGTTTATGTAACATGTGTATTTAAAATCTCTTACTGAAGGCTAAGAGAGCACGCTTTTGTTGTTCCTTGCAAATCCAGGAGTAAAATGAGGTTTTGTCATGTTTGTCCAGTGCTCAAGATATTTTTCTGTTTTCTTTTTTCAGTTTTTTGTCAGATATTTTTCATTGATGCTTAGTTTGACACTCGAGGCTCCAGATTGTGACTGGAAGCAGAAGGGTAAATGCATGTTGAAATTGTTCTTGTGGTACGAACAAAACTGACCAGAAATCTCATGAGAATTTCAGGGAGAAGTTAAATTTTGCAGCTTAGGGTTAAGGTGTTTTGTGGTTGCCTTTTTTTTCCTCTCCTCCTCAGCCAAAACTCCCATTACAGCCAGCTGTAGTTTTGCCTGAATAAGGACCGCAAAGATCTAGCCAAATTTTGCAGAATAAAAAGCTCATCTGCTCCTTAAACTCTGGATAAGCATCTGAACTCTGTGCCACGTTCCTAAATTAGATCATTCCCAGCTTGAGCCCCGCTCTGGGAGAAACCCCGCCAGGCCAGGCCGCTGTGCTGTGCTAGGGGAGGCTCTGGGTCGGGGAATGTCGGTGGGACAGGGCCGGGTGGATGCATGGGGAGCACCGGGGCCTTGCAGCAGCCAGGGAAGGGGCAGCAGGGAGGGTGGGTGGTGAGGGTGAGGGGCAGAGCACTGGTCTAAGGCATACAGTTCACCACATTTGTCACCTGGCCCACCAGTGCTGCAGTGGGCAGCTGGGAGGTGAGAAAAGGCCAGAGCGTGTCAGCCGGAGGAATGGCCGCAATCTCTTGGCTGGCTGAGGGCAGGTCTCTCTGGGGCCACTGTTTATATCTGGGGAGGATGGAGTCTGGCAGCTCACACAGCCCCTCCGCTGCTAACTGTTGGAAGGGTACGCACCTCCAGGGGAGAGGAGGGCACTTTCTCTCTCTCGGCTCTTTTGGGTGCTGCTTGGAAACTGCCATTTCTAAGGAGAGCTCGTTCCTATTGCTCTGCTGGACTTGGGGGACTCAGCGCTGCAGGAGCAAACACCAGCCCTGGTGGTCCTCCACCTCACCTTTCCCGCAGGGTAGGGCAAAGGCATCAACAATCGGTTCCTCCAAAGGATGGCTTGGAAGTGTTTCTTGCTGAAGTTGCCAAACAGAGACATAAAGCCCCAGTGCTAGCCAGTGGATTCATGGTCAGCACAGTATTTAAAACAACTAACTTGAATGTGAGCGCTCAGAGGGCCTGTGAGTGCAAGGTGTGCCCAGGGAAGTGTGAAAACGGGGCTTGTCTGGCAGAAGGACTAACCCTTCCATCCCTTCCTCCAGGCCCTGCAGGCGATGCCACGGGCAGGACTTGGAGAGCTGCCTCCCAGAATCTCAAGGACTCCTAAATTTTAAACGACCGTTGTGAATGCGAAGGCGACATTCATAGATTACGGTTCCCTAAATGGTATGCTTGTGACTCCTGCATTCACGTATTGCAGTCACAAAGCCATGAATTTTCTGATTTTTTTTTTTTTCACACTCTGATAAGATTAAAAAAACATAGTTATATTTGATCCTGCTGACTGAGTTGCAGAAGTAATTTCTCGTTCAATTGAAATCTAAAACTTTGGAGATTTCAATGTCCACTGGGATGGAAGGTAATTTATCAATTCCCATTAACTTCGGCCACCAATCAGGGAAATTTTTCTTGTCATTTTAGCAAAAAGGATAATATATACCACCTACAATTTATACACTGAGAGGAATTTCAGAAAGCAAGCAGCTAAAGCTGGGCTCTCTGCCCGTTTAAAAAAAACCCACCTTTTTTCTAAGAAAACAAGAACTTTGTATTTGGTCTGCAGCTTTTATGAGGAGCAGGATTCAAAAGTCAAAACCTGTGTTTTTGGACTTGCCCACTTTAAGTTACTTTGAACAGCTTTGTGCAAGCTTGCAGCCTTTCTAGCCTCTTATTTTTGTACGCGCACATCTGCATTTCTTTTGGGAGCTGTTCTTGTAATACACAAACATTTACTAATGATCCTACAATGACTGCAGATTACATTTTTTCCAAAGCCTGCAGGCAGGAAAGGAGAGGTTGCCAATCCCTTACAAAAACAAGAACAGTGACATGAACTGTGTTCATTTCATGTAAGGATAAATAAAACACAAGAAATGCAAAGAAGCAGCATTTCAAAAGTTGTTTTAATTCCTTGAAATTCCTATGTTAGAACATTTGGAAGAAGGAGAGACTTGCTATTAGTCAACTCTATTGATTTCTGCCAGTAAGGAAAGTGGGAGAAAAAATATTTACTGTGCTAAACCGCTGGAGCTTTCAACCAGTTCATATTGAACATTGTCTCCTGCGGTCTTCCCTCCCTGGCTTTCCCCCTGGAGAAGGAAAGACTGGAAGAGGCACCAGGGCAGAGCAGTGAGAGGGAGCTTCTCTGTGCCTGCCAGCCCCCTCAAGGGAAACATGAGCTTGGGGAGAGCAATTGCCTTCTCCTCACTCTTAGCAATGGGTCACAAAACAATTCTCATGCTCGCAACAAATCCCGTATCACTGCAATTAAAAAGTGATAGTTGTTTTTCTATCTGGTCTCTCTACACGTCCTTCTCAGGTGCTTCAAGTTCTCACAAAACAGTTCTCATGTTCACAATAAATACAGTATCACTGCAATTAAAAAGTGATAGTTGCTTTTCTATCTGGTCTCTCTACACGTCCTTCTCAGGTGCTTCGAGTTCTTGCAAGCATAGTTGTTAAAATGGTCAAAAAAGCAGCTGTAATTGTTTTTTTTCAAGCTGCTTGATACTTAGGCTGAGTTTCATAGGAAATAATATGGGTTTAAGTTTAAGAAAACTGGAATACGTGTCTTTATTAGTTTTTATGTTATCTTTGACAAGTTTTTTCTGTTTAATTTACAAAGATTACATGTTAAACTTTTGATGTTTATTTTCTTAACAAAAGACAAGCAAAACCAAGCTCAGCCATTTCACTGAACTCTTAAACATGAAGGTTGATAGATGGATAGATGTATTTTATAGTGTGGCTGTGCTCAGAAAAGTGGCTGGGTAACGATGGTGTCTTCTTCCAGAGCATGACTGATACTTCTGTGCATTCTGTCAGATCTTCGACTTTATGACAGAAATAAGTCTTGACTTATTACTCTTTTTTTTTTACTCTTCTTAGCCCTGCAGAGACTACATAGCTAAGCATCAAATACAGCTAAAACCTAAATTTTTCAGTAGTGAACATTGAAGCCTCAGCAGCTGAGACTTCAGCAGGCTGTTGATTGCTCCTCACAACAAGGGAGTAGTAATTTCCAATAAATTCAGTCTATACAGGCCCAATGAAAACAGGTGACATGGACAAAGTCCTAATTTATCTGATAGATTGTAGTTTTATTTTTCATGATATTTGAAATGTAAAGGATGAAGTTTCATTGTCAAAGTCCAGGTAGAACTTGAAGGACCAGGAATTAGAGGTTTTTGCCTTAAAAACTTAAAATGTTTGAGACTGAAAAACT
Source organism: Scolopax mira (assembly GCA_004320125.1). Classification (NCBI taxonomy): domain Eukaryota; kingdom Metazoa; phylum Chordata; class Aves; order Charadriiformes; family Scolopacidae; genus Scolopax; species Scolopax mira. The sequence goes on from BJBW01000522.1 coordinate 142,807, forward strand.
GTAAACATAGAACCTGACAGTATTATTTTGTAAGTGCTTTTCAGGACAGAAGGCACAATGTAAGAATATTGCCAAGTAGGGAGGAAAACGTGATGAGAGAAAAAGGATCTTAAACAGTCATATCTAGTAGGAAAACAATTTTTGCTGGGAGGAAAGAAAGGTAATTATTAAAGATTGGCAATTATTAAAGATTAGCTAAATGCTGACAAATATGAAGGATCCCCAAAGTTCCTAAAGGGTACACTGGCAAAGTTGAAGGAATAATAAAAGAGTAAACTCTTAATTGTTTTTTTTTTTCTTTTCAGAATTTACCGATGGATTTAAAGACATGTATTTTCTCTGGAAGACTAATTTCTTGAGGATAGATTCAAACACTAATTCCGGCATTCACATTTTTCTTTGATGAAAGAAAAGCTCATTTCACTCCCTAAGGGCCCCTAATTTCAGGGTAAAAAGAAAGAAACTAGCCACAACGCCATACTTCCCAAAAGAAATGAACCTCAAATAAACCCAAACATGTACCTGACTTTTAAGTTTTAATACAAGTCTAGGTCTGAGAAATCAAAATGAAACAGTTATTAAATGGAAGGCTGAACTTGAAAGATTAAACTTATGTTTATCCTTTCAGGGCTGTACTTTACGACATTATTTCTTTTCATCATTATTAAATTTTTTGTAACTAATAGTTCTTTTCATACAAATTCGATTTCACATTGAAACTAAATAGATGCTACATTATATATAACAATTCCTATATTTGATTCTTATGGTTCTGGTTATAAGAGTTCAATGCTGAATCATTAGTGCTTGAAACTGCAGTACATGGTAAGTTGCCCTAATAGATTTTCTGTGATGTTCCTGAAATTAGCCCATGAATTTGTAAACTCCTTCCAAATAGCTGAAAATAACTGCTGTGACTGTAGAAATCTGAGGCAGAGACTGAAAAGAAGATGTGATATTTTGTAATTTTTGAAAATTATGAGAAGTACAAATGGGAGAGCCTGGGGAACTGTAATGGGAACTGCACCTGCTAAGTCCATTTTTCATTAATAAAGTAATGAAGCAAACTTTAGGGAGTGACACTGATGAACAATAAGACCCTTATATAAAATAATCTCTGACATACAAAATTAGTATTTTTTAAAAAAATCACTGAAGATGGAGCTAGTGGTCATGATGGTGTGACCGAAATACAACTATTTCTTGATACTATTGAAAAATTTGACAAAATACCTCCAACCCAGAACAATAATTTCTTAGCAACTTGGGTATAAGCATTGTCTCATGCATGGAAAGAGTCTAAATAAATGATGGTGATTTGCAGCAAAATATTGAATCTTGGGAGTTGCCAAGTGAGGTGGTCCTGGGCAGTGTGATGTTAGATTTTGTTTATGGTGTTTATTAATGTTTTGCGAGATAAGTGTAAACTGCACATTAATTATGTTCCACAGGGACTAAATGGGGAGGTGTAGCAGAGGATGAACTAATCACTTTATCACTTGCTGGGCACTCTGAGGTGATATAATTTAGTGTAGTCCAACTAAAAGTGGGAATAAATTCTCTCTGATAGAAAATTTATTTCCTAGGCTTCTATATGGATCTCTTTTATTCCCTTCAGACACTATATATTTATTCTTATATGCCAAGGTTACTGGCTTTTCTCTTATTATGAGTGCTAGGAACACTGAATGGTTCTTACACTATTTGTAGATGATGAAAACTGGAAATAAAACAGGCTTATTAATGATGAAAAAAGGAAGCAGATAAATATCGAGGATCATGAAACAATACAAAAGGACCAGAAAAGGCTGACAGAGCCAGGACAGGCTGCTGAAGAACCAAACATGACTTTTTATTCTTTGGGTGCCCTATATTTACAGAGTGTGCTCACCACCATCCTGTGGATAATGAGGAGGCTATAGCCACCCAAGGAAAAGTCTCATACAAAGGATATAATATGATGCTGTGCTGATTTTTGTAGGAATATTTCTCTAGTTATTTTAATTCTGTCTCTATCCTGGACAAGGACCTCCTGACTGTGCACTGAGGAGACGCTGCTCTTTCATGGGGAGGAGGAGGAGATTGGGGAAGACAGAAAACAAAACCCCTGCATGGGCAGGCTTGTTTATTGGTCTGGAGAGTGGATATGTGTTTCTCAATTGGAACCCTCTGGACAGGAGTGATTTTCTTGTCAAAATGAGTTTTAAGGAATTTTAAAGCCTGTGAAATTGCTCAACAGCCTTTGGATATGCATGACGGCAGAGTTACAGGGGTGACCACAGTAGGAGCAGTCTAGCTGAGCTGACTTTTGTCAAAGTAGCTCAAGTGTCAACACCACTGAAGTTTCAGGGTAAAAACTTCACCTTTTGCTCAAACTGGACGAGGTAAAATGTATCAGCTACTTGTGCTCTGACTGCATTGAAGCTGGCTCTTGGGGCAGGTACAGACCAGCACCTTCCTTCCCCTAGATCATGTTTTCTGTTGGGAAAGGGTTTAGAAGGGCAGGTTCAAAGACAGTCCAAGCAGGCAAGGTCAGTGCATTTGAGGCTGCTAGGAATGGTGCCTGTAACTCTAGCATTATTTAGCACATTGCAATGGAAATGAAAACCCTGTAACTTCTTCCATAGACCCTTGAGATTCTTGCAGACTAGCCAAAATTTTGATTTAAACCATTGGCTTAAGTTGCTTTAAGCAAGAAGAGTGCCTTGAAATAGGTTAGCTACATATGTGTGTATTTTGTTCTCTTGCCTCTGGTGTCAGAGTGAAAACTTTTAGGACAGTAGGAATTGGGGTGGTTGGAGTGGTTATACAATGATCTTCTAGAGGCAAATCTTTCATACGAACACCTAAAAGGCTCTGTGTTACCACTGGTTTGAGCTAGTGAGATGTCATTTTTTTCTTAAGAGCTTTCCATATTGCTTTGGTTTAAATGTGCTCCTTCTACAAAAATATTCATCAGGGTGATTAAGTCTTGGAAAAAAGTTGCAGCAAATTGTCCCTGGCTCCAAGAGAGTCTTTTGCAATCATTCGGCGCTGGCACTCCCTCCCTAGATCCCTGTAATCAGGTACTATCTGGTGGTTTTGATTTAGTTCCTCTACCTTGTCTACTCTTTGAGCAAGTGCTATAGACAACTGCATTTGGCTATGTGCACTGTCATCTGGGATCTCCCCTGTACTTCAAGGCTGGAAACCTTGAAAAATAGAGAAATCCTTCCTCGTGTTGTCTCCAGCCTCAGGCCCATGTAGAGGCAGCTGCTGGAACAAACATTAAAAAAAGGGGGTGGATTCACACCATGGCAAGCACCAGGCAGTTACTTTCACAGAGCCTGAGGAACATCTACCTAGCAGTGTAGGGGATGTGCTTGGGGTTTTGCTAAATACAGGGGAAGCTCATTCAGTAAAATGCATTCCCTGTGGCATCCTCTAACTCAGATCTAGGGAGGGCAGATGTGGTCCACTTGCTCTTGATTGCCATGTGTGACACTTACCCACAGGGGAGTGAGAAAGGAGATATCCATGACCTTTATTTCAACATGAAAATTGCAACAATTTTCTCCTGGGCCTCTCAAGTCAGGAGTTATTCCCTTATTCCCTCTTTTCTTATAGACATAAGGACCATCAGACTCTGCCTTTCAATCATGAGGGTAGCATTCAATGGGATGTCTCATCTTTTAATTGCTGAAGGACCCATCAAGCAAGGTGCCTATGCCATTGGTTTCACTTAGCCATGCCTAAAATGCACTTGACAAGATCTTAGTGTGCCACCAGCACCCATCTGATTTTCTTTTGCTTCTCTGCTGCTGCAGCACAAATTATATGTCTGAAAACTTTTCATGGTTCTTGGCCTCAAATATATCCTGCAAACATTAAATACAGTCTGATTGTAAATGATGCCCCATGGTCTGATTTAGCATGCCTTTATTGGGCAAACCTTCTGTTGATGCTGAATGCCTCCCTAAGTGAGGAAAAGTGGATTTCAGAGGACAAATTGTTTGAAACCTTTGTTGGAGAGCTAGTTTGAAAAGCAAACCAAGGAGAAACCATTTTGTGTGGAAGACTTCACATTCCTTACTAAAGTATATAGCAATTTTCATTTGAGGCTTTTTATATATATTATATATAACATAAAAATATATAGTTTCCTCTTGAAGGGATGACTTGGGGATTTCAGGCTTTTGAAACAGTTTTATCTGTCAAGGGCACATGTCCATAAGTTGTGATTTTCGGATCACTACTCTGCTGAGCTACTCAAACTCAGGAAGGTGGTAAAGGCTTTAAGCTGGCAAAGATATGCCAGAGGCAAGCTTCAAGCATATTGGCATCACAACTGCCTTGCTGCTTTGCCAGCAGAAAAGCAATACCATATAGACTGATTAGAGGAAAATGGATTTGTAGAGGATTCCAGGTAAAATAAACAGATGAAACCTTCAGGATGAAGCAAGTTTTTCGGGTGTTTAATTCCCCCTCCTCCCTCGGAAAGGTGTATTACTGTTCTATTTTGAGAGTTTTATTATCAACTAATGTGCCAGTTTAATCTGAAATCATGTGGCTTTGCAAGTTTTAAATAGGACTACTTCTTATTTACTCCCATGTGGATGAGATGTGTGTGAAACCAAAGGCATTTCTTATGGAAAGAGTAGTTTTGTATCAGGTTCTTAAGTACATGTAACAGACCAGGTGATAATGCATTTTGTACTTGGTCCTTGATGACACATTGTAGCACAAAGCATTTGTGGAATTAATAGCCAGATTATGTTTTCTAAATTTTATGGTCTTTTAGACTTCATGGTGTTTGATTTGAAACTGTCTAAACGTTAAACATTGATGTACAATTCTTTGCATATGTAAACATACTTTTTTACTTTTTCCAGTAACCACAGGGAGGTTATTGACAAGAGGGAGTTAGGTTCCTCACAGCATTGCATGCAGGTGAGGTAAGAGAAAATAAGCATTAGTTGAAATGACAGATTTGGATGGCATATAGACAAGCAATGGAGCAAGTTGTCCAAAGAGGCTGTGCGGCATCCATCCTTGAAAGCTTTCAAGACCCCGGAGAAAACCCTGAGACCGTGGTCTGATCTCATAGCTGACCCTGTTTTGAGCAGGATGTTGGACTAGGGACCTTCTGGGCTCACTTTCAAGCTCAATTATCCCAGGATCTAATGATTATTAGTTGCTAGTTTGTCCAATTTAATTTCAAAAATTTTTATGGGGAATGTTAGATGAAGACAGAGCTCCTTTTCCATAGTGGAAATAATTTATAAATATAGAAGGACAGCTGGGACACTGTCAGTGTTTGATGAATATTGATTTTAAGGCAGGCACATTTATAAACCATCAGGATGGGAGCCACACTTCCTTTGGAACCAGTTGAAATGTGATTTCTACCTATTCTTAATGTAGTTCTTAGGTCGGCTTGGCCAGGGCCTAAGAAGGGGACTAATGGTTGAGCTCCTCTCCTCTTCATTTCCTGGCCTCTCCAGGGCAGCAGTGTAGAGATTAATCGGTTGTGAGCAGTTTCATTTGGTTTATATGTTACTGAAACTGAGAACAAACCAGGTAATCTGGAGTTTACACTAACAAGCTCTCTGCTATGTTTCAATTATTCCCCTGGGAACTTTTTCTTTGAAGTCTTACACCTTCTTGAAGAAACTTCTTGCCTGCTTTTGGTTCTTTGCTGCCATTCCTATCCCCTTCTCAAGGTTTTTCCCCTCTTCCATTTCACTTCTGTTGGAGCTATGACTTCCACTTCTCTTAGAAAACCCCCAGATCTCCTTCTCTTCCTTCTTCATCTGGCTCTGCAGGCAACGCTAATGAACTGTTCACTGAGAACAGCTTTTGCAGCATCCCAGATGACATCTTCAGGGAGGCCTTCAGGAAGCCCAACGCTCCTCCACTTCTTCTCCAAGTTGTCTTGCTTAATCAGAAATCCCTGTCCTGAACCCCCATTCAGAACCCTTATGCTTATTTTTTTCTCCAATGGGCAAGTTAAGTCCAGCTCTTACCCACGGACTTCAGTGGATTTACTGCTGGAATATGAATGTCTTATTGTCTTTCACTTCTGAGTACCACTAGTACTAAGATAACTGCAATTTTATGAGCTCTGTGTTTAGTGACTGCCATTAAAAAAAGCAGCACTTTAGTGTCCTTTGATATTTGAGCTTTACTGTGGTATTTGTAGTACCTTCCATAGTGAGAACAAGAAGTACTGCGGTAAAGACAAAATTTGAGGTACCATAAATGTTAAATTTATTTTAAATGACCCACTGCAGGCTGACAAGAAAGATATACTTAGTACTTTAGTCTATAAATATAAAAATTGATCCAAAGTGAGAAAGAAGTAACATTTTTCTCTCAGAGAAGTTGCCTCTTGTGTGAATGAGTTACCTCTAAACCTTCCCATTTTTAGGTTATTCCATAATATCAACTCTGCTGTTTAGGGAAGACAGACTTTGAGAGGACCTGACCTTGTCATGTGCAAGGGAGTGAGCACTTCTAAACTGTGATTGCTCCAAGTCGGGAGGAAAAGTGTGTTGTCTAAGGCTTTCAAAACTCTGAGCAACTGTAATTTCTGCTCCTTCCCTTTGCTGCCAGCGCCTTGGGTGACACAAACACCAGTGTACCCTGCAGTGCAGCTGTGAGTGTAGCTGTATATGTCTTCATTTAGATCTCTGTCTTCTGCTTCAGCCTTCTGTCACACTGATACTGTCTGGACGGGTTGACCTCTGAGGATCAGCATGCTTGCCCACCTTCTCAGCTGCAGCTTGTGCTAAGATCAGCATCCAGAGAGCTGTAACAGCCTGTGTTAGCAGTTGGACAAGTATAGCACTGCATGGTGAACCATGTTATGCACGTTCGGGTTCTTCCTGTGGCCCTAGGAGTTTGCCACCTGTTTTTACCCAGTGCTAAAAGGCTGCGAGGCACGGTCTGCCTGGAACTGCAAAAAGGCTGGTGCAGTGCTTCACTGCTTCATGGATTGAATCATGTCATTAGCAGTCCCCTGGCGCTAAGAGGTTCTGCAAAAAGCAAATTAAAATAAAATTTGGTTGTAGAGGAAAATTTTGTAAATGGAGGATACTGATTCCATTTCGGTGTATTTGTAGTGTTAGGAGGGGGGCTAAATAAAAGGTTTAAGCTGGCAAGATGTCTCCTCTTGTGGTGGTTTTATTTCAAGGTTGTGAAAAGTGATTAGAAAATTTTGGTGCTCAAATTAAAACATTTTAGGGAGGTCTAGTTTTCAGAACAGAATTTGAGAGCATATTTTGGAAACCAGACAGTTAGGGGCGTCTCAGAGGATGCTCAGCAAATCTACCACACTTTAATAAAAAACTAGTCCATAGGCTGTTGAGGAGAGGTATCTGTACTTCCTTTGTTTATATATCCAAGTTGGCTGGACAAATTAATGACATATTTTTTCTCTATAACCTTTTGTAAGGAATGGAGACACAGTTTATTCCAAAACAGAGTGCAGGGGAATATCAAAGAATGTTCTAGGAGTCCAGAGAGAATAGTCAGCTACCACAAACGGCTGAGTTAGGTGGGTGGGCAGCAAAAACACATCTGAGAACTTCTTTAAGTGTATGGATCCTGGATAGCAGCATAACAGGATACTGTTATGTGTAAAACTATTTATAGCTATGTGTCATATAGTTATGTGTCCTAAAATTAGGAAATACAGCAAATGAAGATGGCATTGGAATGGTGTACCAGCTTCTGCCTTTGAATGTAACAGTGCTTAATCATCCTCAGTCATTAAGTCCTTTGTGTGAGTGTGTCTGTGGGCATGCATGCACATTTAGCTCTTTCTAGAATCCATCTGATTGATTCTGTTACTTCTTCAAAGAGTATTGGGTGTCTTTTAAATCTCTGTTATGCCACATTTATTTTATTTGCTTTTTTAAAAGGAAACAGTCTTCTTTTAAACTTAAAAAAATCCCAGCTTTTAAAAGTGCCTTTCTGTAAAGCTCATGGCTCCCTTTACATGCTTTAAATGTTAAAAAAAGTGCAAAAAAAAAAAAAGGAAACCCAGCAAATTTCTTGGAATATAGAGAAAACTCCTTCCATTGAAGGCAGATATCTCAGCTGTACCATCTTCCAGCCCTAATTTTTTTTCTCTCTCCCATTGGTGACCCGAGGAAAGAAAGGTTCAAGTTAACATGTTCAAGTTAACATTAACCAAACATGAGAGGAGAAGCAGGGAGTGATTTGTGAAGTCTGAAATGCTTTGTAGTAATGACTATGACAACTTCTCTGTCGCCAGAAAATAGAAGACTTTTTAGCCTGATGCCTCCTCTGTCCAAGTGCTGCTGCAGCAAGGCAATGGTTTGAACCTCTCCCTTGTTGTAATGGAGGAAATTTATACTGTAAGTATCAATTCCATCCAACTCTTCTGTCAAGGATTTCCCAGGTTCTTGCATTTAGAGGCCAGAAAGGCCCAAGTTGGCCTCCTAAATAAAGCAAGTAATCAGTCTAATGATGTCTGCATAAAGTCCTTAGCTTCTGTTACTAGACATCCAAATTTGTTTCAAACACATCAGATAATCAGAAATCTACTGTATCCCGCAGGAAGCTGTTCAAATAGTTATCACTTCTCTCAAAAGCATTGCATTTCATGTTGTATTTGAACATTTCTAATTTCAGCTCCCTGGTGTTTCGTATCTCATTATCCAAAGATGTTAACTTGCGTTCAGCATCGGGTTTAGATGAGATCACTGGAGCAACTGTTGCTCCAGCTGCTCACCCACCCCCTTCGCAGAGGTTGCTGCCCACCAGCGCGGGGATGGCTGAATGTCTCCTGAACTGACACTGTTTACAATGATAAACTGATCCTGGGCAGCAACTTGCAAGAAATGAAGACTGAACTGGTTCTTGCTGTAGCCATACAGTTTGATCTGCTGCTGCATACATATCAATAGTTTAATGTGTGAGACTGAGATCCCTCTTATCTCTATGGGTGCAGATTTGTTTGATCAAATTTCTTCCTAACCTTCTCTTTGAACCGACTGACCTCTGAATCTTTCACTGTAAAATGTGCATTTGAGACCTCATATCAATTTTGTAACTCTTTTCTGAACTGTATTTCAACACGCAGACATGAGATTTGGATAACCATTCCTGAACAATCATTTTGCAAACTGTGTTAATTACTTAAGCTTCTCCTCAGTGACAAAAGGCAAGCCATTTGCACTGAGACTTCTTTGCAAAGAAGTTCCCAATCCTGCAAGTGTGACCTGACAGCAGACCCCTCCAGAAAAATGTGGGTAATGAAGTTTTGATGTTTTAATCCCCCACTTAAATACCTCTGAGAAACAAAAAGCAAATAGCAAAATTAGGGTCCTTTGAATTAAATTTGTTTGTTTTTCACTGCTGTGGTGGAAAAACTTGACAGAGTCCAAAACATCATCATTGAAAACACACTTTTGTTTGATTTTTAAAGATAAGTACTTCCTTCCAACAAGGAGCTGGCATTTTGAAGCAGGATATTAGGACTGTTCATTTCCATGCAGAAGTTCACTGGAATAGCTGTAATACATTGTGTGACCAAATTAATATGTATGAGCACAGCCAATATATGCATGCAAAACCTCATTGTTTTTATGGCAGTTCGTTATGCAGCAATTCAATGAAGTCAGCAGTGTAGTCTGAATTCCAGTTACTTTGCAGTGAATTGGAAATCAGAAGAAGTATGAGCTACCTTGCATTGTTGGAGTAGGTGAAGTTAATTAATGTTCATTTTGGGAATGATTTAATGATGAGCGGTTGATACATTGCCAGCTCATAAAGTCAGCTCAATATCAACTCATTAGCAGGAAGCTGAACTCTCTCTGAGTTGTTCTAGGACTAGTACCTCAAACAACATTTAAGGGAGAATCATAATTTTATTAAAAACAAGAAGTATTCGATGTAAGAAACAATCTTTTTAAAAATAGGGTGAGACATTATAAAAGTAATGTTGAAGCTGCTTTGAAATTACTTTCCAGGAAAGCTCCCACCCATAAAAAATACAACATGAATAACAAGGTATGTCAATGTCTTTCTCATGCTAACACAAAACCACTATTCTTTGTAACTGCTAGAAACTGCTTATGTAGAAGGCCTGAAATCTTATACTTTTGGATCTAGGAAATTAACACTGAATTTAATTTAAACCCAGCGTACAAAAACAAATCAGTAACACCATATCAAAAGCACAGACTACATCTGGTCTCAATCAGTTTATGCACAACATTCAACGCACTTGAAAGCACACCACCCACAGTAACATCTCCCAGCATGCTGAGAGCTTCCAATGCTACCTTCCTTGCTTGTTTTTCCTCATTTAGAGTGTGTTCTTTAAAAACAGAGAAATAAGCAGGCTTCATTTTCATCATTCACATCTTCTATAATCTTGGGTCTGAGGCAATGGACCCACCTTTTTTTGAGCTGTTCCTGCATTCTTTCCTTTGTTGTCCCAGGCACCAAACAATCCCATTGATTGTGATCCATAAATCCCATTGATTTGTCATGTACTTTGCAGGTCCTAAGACATTTAGACCCAACAGACTCATATCTCTTTCCAAATATGTTATTTGGGGATCCCAAATACCTGAGATTATCTTTTAATTGTTTGTTTAACCAAAGCAATGATGTATTGACTTAATTGTGTCTGTTCTCATTTATCTGCTTAAACAAGCAAGAAATACTAAAAGATAAGGACATTGTTGATTGATTTGACTCTGTGACATTTGATGCAATCCATGTGGGTCACAACATTAGCATTAGGTTTGCAATCACAAGAAGTCATCTCCAGAATTTCAAGGAAGAGGAAAGCTGTTGGTGCCATGAAGAAATTCAATTCCTCTAGTAAAGAATAATTTGTTTTGGTTTATTTACGCCGGTGACATATATGAAGGCAATGCCAGTAAATCAGCCGACAGCAAAAACTTAGCTTCAAAAAATAATTGCAAACTAGGATCTGCCAGTTTCATGCCTGGTAGTTTAAAAATACTAATAAAAATAGGAAAACCTATGACAGGAAACTGATTTATACAAAACCCAGCAAACCTGTGGTTTTTATAATGTGCCATTTTCCGCCTCTTAGAAATGATCCCTGAGAAAAATTCATAGTCTGAAGATCTCTTTATCTTGTGGATTTTTTAAGATGTTGTTGCCCAGATCTGGACTTTGGGGATGGGCCCTATTTTTCCCAGCCAAGTAAAGAAAGTGGATTCTTGGGTGGTTTTTGCCTCTCAGGTGCCTAGCTCCTGTAGCTTAAGAAGACAGAGCAGAAGCTGATCATGTTTTTGATGCAGAGGTGTTGTAGTTGGCTTTGCAGGCAAGCCAGAAAACTGTGGAAGAAATGGAAAGAGAGGAGAGAAGCAGAGCCAGAAAATCTGAAAGAGAATACATGGGAAATTCTTGCTGAATTTTTGGATGATTGTATCATCCAATTTCAAGCACCTTCGAAAAAGCAATTTTGTTTTGCTCCTGGTATATTGTATTTGTTTGAGTAGAGCCATTAAAAGCGTGGGCATAATAATTTGTGAGGCAGCTTGTGACCCATGCTGCTTTTTCTAGCTTTCTTCACCCTAGTTAAACTTTAAAAGCTTCCCACATTATTTTCAAACACTTCTTGCAGCTAAGAAGATAAATGCAGCAAATCATCTCCTGTTAACTGGTGAATTACAGGTTCTCCCTACTGGAAGAACCAACAAGCATTTTCTGTACAAGGCAACAGTTTGTTTTCATTGAGATTAGAAAGGAAAATGCAGACAAACTCTGCAAACTGAAACAGTTTTGAGAACAGAAAAGCAGGAAAATTAGGAACTTAATGTTTTGCTATGTGCCAAGAAGGGCTCTCATTTTATGCCAGGTACTTGAACGAAGAAATTAGTAATGAACATCCAGGACAGTATCTTCAAGAGAGTTGTAACCATCTTAGGTGTACAAAATACGTGCACTGGAGGCAGTGAAAGGTAAGCTAATGAAGGAAAGACATGGTGTTACATCCAGAACAGATAAACTATGCAGGGAAAGAGAGGCTATGCATTTCTGTCCTACAAGCCACCTCTGTTCTGTGATGTTTTCCCTCATTTGAAAAGTTACATCTAGGCACCTGAGTCTCTTTTAGGCAATACCTAATGATCAGGAACGTATTTCAAAATATGGAGATTTGTGCTTACATTTGTCTCCCTTCCATGCCTGAAGTGTGCTGTTTTTCTAGAATTAAGATAGGGTTGTGATAAGAGGTGTTACGGTTTCTTGCGGGATCCAGATGTTTGATGCCGGTGTTAGATGCTGTGGATGCAGAGGTGCTGGCTCAGCTATGAATGGTGCTGGGCTGTGTGGGTTAGGGCTCCGGAAAGCCAGAGGCCACGGTACTGCCTCGTCTGCCCTGCTGCCACCTTGTCTGTCAGCTGAGGTGCAATGGGGCCTGGCTTGGCTGCACCTGACCTCAGCTTCATCAAACGGTATTGTTTTCTGGTCTGCTGCAGAAGGCTCTCATAATGAAGCTAAATACTGCTTTTCCTGGTTTCCTGAGCTGCTCTTTTCATTCAGGGCAAAGCACACAGAATCTCCTGCAATTGCTCCGCTATTTTTCCTTCCTCCTTGATAATTTTTAACCTTTTCATTATCCCCTGCTAGCTTGAGTTGGGTGGGGAATCAGTGCTTCCTGCTGATGCCAGGCTGTAATGAATGCCTGTTTTACACTGTGTACAGCCTTTCTGCTGGATCTGTTTCTGACATAAGCTGGTGGGACAAGCTGTCACTTGTCACCCCCATGATATTTTCCTTGTGAATGGATTCTTTGGCATCCTTTTGCCCAAAGGACAGTCAGACACTCTTCTCTTGCCTGCTCTGTTTGTTTTCCTCCAGTGCTTATTGTTCTGCTTGTCCCTGATGCAGAGAGGCAGTTATTACCCTTTAGAAATTTGCAATAGGCATTAACCTAGGGCACTGACACAGGTATTTTTGTGATCCAAGGAAGACATTAGACAGCTGAGGTAGGAGGAGGGATGACCATACCTATGAATGAAGCTGGTGCACTGTGGAATCTGTAGCTAATTACCTCTGGATGAAGAAACCGTCAGGGTCTGCTGGCCGAGATGTCGGAGGCTGTTACCTGAGCAGTTCCATGGGCCCTGGGCAACGAGCCAGCGCAGCTTCCAGCCGCTGCCAGCCCATTAGCTGCAAGCTACTAATATGACACATCCCTCACGACTCGTGTCCTCTAAAGCCAGCGTTGGATTCAGTCCCAGATCTGAGCTCCTATATCATGTGGTTTTTTTCCCAGAATTTCAGTTTCTTATTAGAAACAAAACAGTAGACACAAAAGGCTAACCATTCCTTGCTTCTTAAGGAGCGTACACGGTTGATGCCACAGTGCTTTGGTGTACAACAATACTGGTGAGAGACATGAGCACACTGGGACCCTCACTATGGTGCTGATACTATGGTCCAAAGATCCACAGGACCCTTCCCAAATCACCTTGTGGGAAATCTGCGTGAGAAAGATGTGGCATCCCCAAGCCTGCACTTCCAGGGAAATGCCTCTACAAGTCTGAACAATCACTGGAGAGAGAGGAAAAAGAGTTTGCCTAGACTTTGCTCGGCTGGAATAGGAGGGTAACTACCAGCGCTACTGCTTACTTGGGGGTGTCAGAAGGCAACAGTCCCAGCACAGCATCCCCTGGCAGTGCTCGCAGTAGGAAGAGCAGCTTAACCACCTGCACGCTGGGCTTCTTGCTGGTACAACTAACGCTTACACATTCACTTTCTAAAAGGACACCTCTCCACCTTTGTAAGACAGCTCAAAGCTACTTTAAGTAGGCACTGGCTTTGTCCAGGAAAGCCCAGACAACACTGACATATCTCCAAAGGTGGGAGGAAAAGCAGCTGAGATGAATGAACAACAACGGCGAAGGGTCAATAGCCAGCCAGCTAAAAAGCACAGCATTTGTCCCACACTGGCCATTAATCTCACAAAGTAACAAGAGTCTGGAGAAGCTCCTTCCTTTCTCTAGTGGAAGGAGGCAGCTGTCAGAAACACAGTTGGCCGTGGGTGACAGATGAGCAGAGGTCTCCTGGAGAACAGCTGACCTGCACTGGGGCTGGGGGCTGTGCTAGAGGACCACAGCATGGACTGGTGGCACTGCTGGGGCTAGGTCACTGCTTTGAGGAGGAGAGGAGGCATTCACCAGCCTGCACAACAGCTGAGACAGGCCAGCCTGAAACAGCCTTGCAGCCACCCAAACGGCTGCTGTGTCAAAACATCAGTCACCTTTGTTTTTTGTAGTTTTGCTCTCCGTAGACTTGTTTTTTATTGAAGGATGGACTTCAGCCCATCTGAAGACTAAGGCTTCATATGCCTCAGTCTATCGCATTTAGACAACTTTTCCTCTCTGAAAACTACTGCATAGGAAATCTCACAGTAGTGACAGGAAGAAGATGGAGCTGTGTCTGCATGCAGGCTTTAGTCACAGACCTGTCACCCACACACAGCATTTGTAACAGCCTGGTGGTTTCAGCCAAGAATATTTTTTCTCACCAGTCTTCATAACCCAACAAAACCCATTCTGCAGAATTCTCCATGCCCATGCCCATGCAAAGATGCCGTATGCAGGCACTGCCCCCCACCCCATGCAGGGGCAGCCCCATCTGGGCATGTTGTGCCTCTTCAACTGTGATAAACTGAGATTGCCTTCTTCTTAGAAGCAGCAGTGGCAACGGGTCCCTCACCTGAGGTAACTCTGTTATTAACGATGGGAACAGCTGGGCCCACTTGTGGTCTTTCCATCCTTAGGCTGTTTGTGACACTTCCTCAGCAGGTGGCTGTTAAGCCTGGAGCTGAGCTGATGGGGGAGCCTGAGAAAGCCCCTCTGTGATCATGTGTTGGGCCCCTGGGGTGCTTTGTTTACTTTGCTGTGACGAGAGAAGCTAACCCGGCTGGGATGGGATGAGAATTACCTCTATAGTCTGTTTTGCCAGCTCTATTGTGCCAGTTTGGATCGTCGGTAGGGGCACAGTAACTGATGGTGAGCATGCAAATAATGTTTTATTCTTGGGCAGCTGTTTCTGCAATAAATGATCACAAACTAAGAAAGGAAGGAATTTGATCCATATATTATTTAAGTTTTTCTCTTAATACACCCATGTTGCTATTTAATGTTGTTTTAAATTCTCCGAGACCTAGTCTTTAATATTTGGACACGTAGGCTTATAGCCAGGAGCAGACTGTGTGAATGGTTTCTGTGCCCCCATGGTTTTCAGCCCAGTGCAAGGGTAACATACACTGGTACTAGTTTCAGGTGACTTTGGCAAATTAGACTATAGGCTTGACCAGCCTGGTAAAGGTTATGTGTCCTCTTCAGCCATGACTCTTGTGGTGTTATCCCCTGCAGGAGGAAACAGATTGGCACAGGTGCCATCAGGGTCACTCTCTGCCCCCCAGTCCCCTTTAGCACCCAGAGCTGGCAGTTCGGTTAACAGAGTAGGAGACAGAAATGCCCACTTTGGAGCCCATCTGAGCCAGCAGAAGATATCAGTGCTGCCCATCAGCCAGAATAACTATCCCTGCAGCTTGCTTGGTGGATGCTCCTTACTTTATGCCTGATGAACCATGAATCTGAGCCCTCTGTTTGAGGACGTGGGTAACCTCACGCTGAAGGAACTTGGGGATGTGATGTGATTGGTGAGCTCCAGGGCTGGAGGGTGGCAGAGTTTGCTGTTCCAAGGGCTAGTCTAGTCCCTCAGCCACATGGTGCATTACTATAGACTTGCAGGCAAGCAGCTTGGCCCCAACAGATGAGTAGGTATTGCTGCCGTGCTTTAAATGATATTTCAAAAAAACATTGTTAAGCCATGAAAAATTATTCAGATTATGACAACAATCTACCAGGTGCTTTGATGTTTATATATACAGGAGGAGAAAGCTTGTGTTTTCTCATGCTTGTGTATTTTTAAGAGTAATGTTTCATTAATGTTTTTTGTCTGTGTGTACAAATAGATACAAGCTTCTTGTAATATTACACAATTTTTGATAAGAACACTCTTCTGTTTTGTGGTAGCTTTCACAACTTTTATGGCCACTGCTTTGTTTGGGTCAGGCTGTAATCATTCTTCAGAAACTCAGTGTCTCAGAAAAGTTATGGGTCTATCAAAAAGCAGCAGTTTAATTTTATAGGCACACCTGTGAATTTAATTCTCTCTCTAAAACTTCTCTTAAGTCCTTAAAGGGTCATTTCAAACTCAAGGGGGGAAGCTTTGATTACATCGTCTCAGTAAACCACACGATATATAGATGTACTGAACCTGACAAGCGAGTGTTCATTAATCCTGAAATCTGGCCAAGTCATTTGTGATTCCAAGAGGCACTGCATTTAAAATGAAAAGTTCCCCTTATGATAAAGGGCCCTTTATTATTTTTTTAAATTTATTTAATTTTTTTTACTGCTGTCATTCATTTGTAACTGCCAACAGCTGCTGGTAAGGTCATTGGTAGTTAAAAGTTTTCATCACCTGAGGAAATGTCTGCCAGTGAACTATAAATTCTAGGACATACATATTCTTACCTACACCCCCACCCCTGCCTGTCTCTTCCTAAACTGAAGTAAAAAAAAATTTACAGACTACCTCAAATCAGCTCTTAGAAAGAATAATCTCTACCCACCTGAGGGCTACGCCAATGGGGAGTGGGACTTCTGAGCTGGAACAAACCTGCCTTCCAGTGCAGCCTCCCAGCTCTGCTTTTAAAGAAGATGCATTTGAGGCCATCATTATTAAGTGTTGCATATAACAACAATAGGTTTCACAAAAACCCCTACCTTTTCTAATTCATGCAAGAAGGGGAGATGATAACCTTTTGTCTGTAGAAAAACATCTTTTAAAGATGCCTTTTAAAATGATCTTTTATGGTAGTGTGTTTTTAAGTCTGGTTTTCTTAACAGTTGCCTGAGCCAAGTCGCACTTTATATTTACCCAAAAGTTTGCTAGAAGGGAGAAAAAGAGGAAGAAAGCAGATGAAGAAAATGTATTTGTCAGCACAGGTGGCACCTAAAAATCTGAGACATATGGCTGTGACCAGATAGAGTAAGTCACTTGAGCTCTGTTTAAATTCTGATTAACACGTTTTTGTTTTACAGTAAAGTGAATGACTATATGCCTCTTACTGTGTGCTCCTTTTTACTTAAAGAGGCTTGGCAAAAGCTTGCAAGTACTTTTGCTTTATGAGATACTGATAACTTGACTAAACAAATGTACTTCAGATCTCTGGACTGTCGATTCTTGTGGATATTCACTGCAATTTTGTAATTTTTGGCAATTTAGGGCAGGTAAAATTGCCACTCTGTTGAAGTCAATGTGAGCTCTGACATTTATTTTGGTAGGGCCAGTATTTCCGAGAGACAGTACATTATCTGAGGAGCTCCCTCCTTACAAATGGTGGGGAGTCCACATTAGATGCTTATCTAAACCTGTTGAGGTTTTTCCATCACTAATATGAAGCATATCTATCCTGCTTTTTGGTGGAGACATTTAAAAAAAAAAAATACTGAAAAGGGCTGAAAAGCCAAAGGGAGAGAATTGCTGTGATTAGACGTGCACCTTGGGGAAGCTTGAATGCCAATCCACCTAAATATTTATGCTGGTTTAAGCTGAGGGGGTGCCAGAGACCTTCTGCAAGGAAATTTGCATGCTGTGAGCAAACCCTGTGCTTACAGAGCTTGGTTAGATAGCAGCTCTTTTAAACTATTACTAGGCAGAACAATTTACTTTGTCTTCAGTGATAAGAAAGCAGTTTTTAACAGAGGAGGACTCGTACCACGGCTGTTACACAATGAAAGGGCAATGGATGCACCAAGGCATTTTGGTTTTACTGGGAGGTGAATTAGCTGAGGTCAAATCCTCAGTGTCTAGAATAGTACTGACCTTGCCTAGCTGTTAGTAAAACCTGCAAGCACCCGTGGCCCCTTGTGTTTTACACAAAGATAACTATTCCAAGTTTATCTCAGTTTAAATGAAAAAAACCCACAAACATCCTCTCCTAACCCAATACCTTTATGGTAGAGAAAAGAGTGCCCTCAGTCCTGAGAGACCTGTTAGTTGTCTGGCCTCAATAAAAAATTCTCTTTATATTCTCTGTAATTGAATCTTCTCTCTGGGACAGGAGAAGTGAGGGAAGAAAGACTACATGTGATTGGAAAAGAGAGGGGAAATGCAAAGCGATGGAAGAGAGGAGAGATACAGGAAACCTGATTAATATAAATTCACCTTGGAAAGCCCTGAATTATTCTGATTTTTATTTTGCCTTATTTATAAATCTTAACACTGTTTTCTATTTGTTCTTTAGCTCTAGAAAATTATAATTGCTCCAAATGTTGCAAATACTAATAGCTTTAATAGATTAAATCTGTGGTAATGTCTATGCAACTTAATAAAGCTGGGTAGTTTGTAATACAGTGCATTAAGTTTTCTATTCTTACTGTGTTAGCAAGAGGGAATATGACAACAGGGGAAACAATTCTAAAAGCATGCAAACAAAACCCAGGAAAGACTTGTGAGTCTTCTGACTCGGAATAAAATGAATTTATAATGAAACAGCCTTCACAAAAGGGAGTCTTTGATTCTTCACTGAATGCTATTTTCTAGAGATATTTGACAGTGTTGCTCATATCTTGGAATCTAGAGAACAAAGAGAAATTATTTTCATTTCTTCTCCACTAAAACATTCCCTTGATGTTTGAGTTCAGTTTTGGTAATACTCTAATAGGTTGCACTTGTATACAGCCTTCCATTTTAAAATCTGGAGTATTGTACATATACCAAACTAAACCTCACATACCCTCATGGTGTTGGGCAGTGGTGACATCCTTGAACCACAGGAATGGACACTGAGGCATTGAATGTGATTTCCTTACTATCCTCCAACACCTCTGAGGCAGCGTTGAGTGGACAGTCCTATGGATTTCATCCTGGGTTTTTTTCTTTCACGTGTACTGTGAATTTGGATACCCATTTGGCTTACTTGGAAAAGCCTGAGTAGATTTTATTTTCTTCTTTCCCAGAGAAAGAGCCTAGGATTGCAGAAACATGTCCATGAAGAGTAGCAATGAACAATTCTGGTAAACTTGCCCATGGGTTGGCACAGAGTATGATTAAGGATAGAATATGGTACAGAGATTAGGTTTTTCAGAGATGTATGGGTGCATCTTCCCATAGCAGTTTAGGGAAGTACTTGAGCTGAACCAGCATGATGGCTCTTACTGTCTATGGACACTGCTGTCCCTTCCTGTCCTTTCTGTGACTGTGAAGGGGGAGGACTTCTCCAGTGCAAACCATGTGGAACAAAACCAAAAAAATGCCAGTCTGGGAGCAGGTGTGGCTAAGCAAGGACACTTGGTCCTGTCAATAGACTCCTACAGAGGCAGCAGCTTCTGGCAGAAAGAGTGATTAGCTGGAAATGATAGTGTTTTAACGTGCTTTATATGTATATATATATATAGTGTGCAGAGCTGAAATATAATGTGGGGTTTTTTCACCAAAAGTCTTGTGTGTTATGTCTGAATGAATTGCTTCATTTTATGCCCGGTTTTTAGGGCTTTTTTGTTTTTATAGAAAGTCGGATTTTGACTTATCCTTTGCAGAATTCTGAGGAAGAGATATTAAGCAGCTTGTAGGTGTACTTGCTACCTACCACATGTTTGCATGCTGCAACTGCCTGCGCTTCTAATTAAAATCATTGTGATTGGTTTATGAAACTTGTTTCCAAAAACATTGGGTACAGAAACAAAAAATTCTGAAAACTTAAATTATGTATGTTATAGAGTGCATTTGAAGTTTTCTGAATTGCTATTTGCTTGCCAGTAAATCTGCACATCAAATCCCCTTTGTATGCTCACTGCTAAGCACCAAATAAGTACTGTGTGTAACTATTATGCTTCTTGCTTTCTCTGCTGTATACTTATAGATGCCTACTGACTGTCTTTCTGAAAAGACAAAGAGATCATTTTGTATAAAGTCCAATACAGGCAGGAAAGGAGAAGTGAAACCATGTGGTCTTTCACACAGCTTCCTTTTGTATAATCTAACATAGTTATCTTAGCAGGAGGAATAATTTTGATCTTTGGTGTGTGGATAAACGTGATAGGATTGAAATATGAGTCTGTATCCACAGTACCTTGAATGTATTGTCCTAGAATATTGCATCAGATTCAATAACATATAGGGCTGGATGGGCAAAAGCCTATCTGATCTTCTTCCATTAGCTTTAGTCATAATGAAACCAAAAGCACAGGTTTCCTTTCCTCAAGCTTTGAGGGGCTGTTTCCCTCTTTTTACACACTGATGCTCTACTGCAGCACAAGAGGATCTTGTGCCAGCACTTCATCTTACGTCTGAGTTGAAGTATCAATGGGAAAAGTTCGCAAGAAGCTGTTTATGCTGTGTTAGATCTCATTAGGAGCTTTTTCCCTGTCATGCTAATCATAAACTTTTATAGGAACAGATTCCAGTAAGGAACAATTATATACATGTGGGAAACCAGAACAAGGGTTTTTCTGTTGGTAGATGTGGCTGCCAGAGATTCATCTACCAATTACAGGCTCCATTTTCCTCTTTCAAAATAACATTGGTGTAAAAAAGAAACTTTAGTCCCTTATAGCAAACGCTTACCGAAGTGCTAATTTCAATGGTTGCTCTTTTGCTGACTACTAGGTGGTCTCTGTTCACCCCTGTTTTCAAGCTGCCTACTGAGGAGCAATGGTATTGCTGCTTCCTTACTTAACCAGGGGGTTATTGGGCTGGGGCTAAATAGTGATGTCAGTGCAGATGTAAAATAGAAATATAATTCAATTAATAATGTCTCTTTAAATACACAATTTCTGTGTGTACAGCTATGCTTCAGCTGACCTCTGGAAGTACTCTAATGCCCTTCCACTTGCTATGCTTAGATTTTTTAAAATTTTGGATTCAATAAAGTTCTCTTAAGCAGATTCCACTCTCTCTTTCCTACATTTTGTACAGTTTGATTTTCCTATTAATGAAAAAGAAGTTATTTAGCATTGTTAATTCCTTCATCTTGTGACTCTTCAATCGATGGAATAATAAGAGCCCATTGTGCTCTTTACAGTTATTCTGGGTAATAATAGTTCTAATAGGTATTTGTAAAATATTTTTTTTTATAAAACCTCACTTCCACCCACAGTTTTTAATGCTTGGATGACTTGGGGAGAAGTGAGTCACCATTGTCGTGCTAATGCAGATTCTAGTAACTTAACAAGGGCTTATGAACTTCTTAAGCTTTAATTACATTGTGGCAGGACATACACACATATTCTATAACTATATTTAAAAGTTTTCTACTGCTTCTCTCCTGCTTTTACACTTGATGAAATCTCTTGGGCAGCTCAAGTGTTTGTAGGCCTAATATAAAACTGGTAAGTGCACCTAACTTGATTTTTTTTTTTTTTTTTAATCATGGATACAATCTGTATGGATATTAATGCAATGATAGTCTGGTTGCATTATCTCTGATGGTGAATATGGCTCAGCTGAAGCCTGAGACAGGGGACTGCATGACTATGGGCCTAGAATAGGGTCATGTAAGTACCACAAGAGTGCCCCAAGAAGCAGGGCTCATTAGAAGAAGGTGGGTGGGTATAGGGCTACAGATTGTTTGCTCCTCTCATCCAGCTCACATTTCAGTGTTCAGGAGTATTCATAAGTTGGGGTTTCTTTTAAGGAAATTCTAGGTAATATACTACCATTTGTCTGGTTGTGGATGGGAAACTATGACCAAGCACCAAGTCAATACTAGATGGGTCTGACCAAAAATCCTATCTTAGCCTTCAGACTCATCAGAAACTGATCTGAGATTACATGCTATCTAGCCAAGCTTTGCAAGTATGGTCCATTTAATAATAAAATTTGAAATAGCTGTGTTTATCTTGCTTTAGGATTTTGCTTTGGCAGTTTCATGGTGTGGACATGTCTCTTGTTCTCGTTTTTGTCCTGCCAGGTAAATCTAAAGTGTAAAGAGGATGAATGGCTTTTGGCACCCTCCATGTTACTTTGTTTGATCTTTCCTTGCAGTAAGCAAGCCAGAAAAGTCCTGGCATGGCTTCTTTTCCCACTTCCTTCTTTTGGTAGCAATACATCAGGTTTGCTGTCTCTCTCCAATCACACTCTACAGGTCAAGGCCTAAACATTGTGATTCAATTTGTTTTACCTCTGCCTTTCTCCTTTATACCATTCCCTCAGGAAAAACTACCAGTCAGCTGCTTTCATTATACTGGACCTCTGAAGAGTAGGATGCCACTAGTCCGACAAGCTAGAAGTCACTCATAAACAAGGAGATGTTAACTTTGTGTTATATCCATTTGCTGTTAGATTTCTATTGTCCAGCACTATCATGAAGATCCTAAGAGTGCTACTAATGTGATGTGGGATTCTGCTCTGGCAACAGTCCTCTAGGGCAAGCTACTTAGGGATGACTTATGAAATAGAGGAAAATTAATAAAGCAAAAGACTGCATTATGTTTAGAGCTGAAATGAAACCTGTGCTTTACCATCCTTTGGGATATTTGGGAAAGGAAAAAATTCTGTTCTATGTTTGAAGCAGATTTTTTGAAATACTTGTAGAAAGAAAAATCTGAAAAAACAGGTCTGAAAACTTGGAAACAGAATTTTAGCATACCACTCAAATCCGAGGCTAGGGTTTGGTTCAGCCAAAGTCTCTGGACTGCCAGCTTTATCATGGGCAGGACGGGAGTCCAAAGCTCCTGGGGGTCCCATCTTTCCATGAAGGACTCCGTGAAGGACTGCTTTGGCAGGGGAGTTGGACTAGATGATCTCTACGGTCCCTTCCAACTCTAAAAATTCAGTGAAATTCAGTGAAAGTACTTGCTGAGGATCTCAGGGCTTTGCCTCAGGGAGCCTGGAAGATATCTAGCTTTGTTTCAGAAGCATTAGGCCAAATGGTCCTGTGTTGGCAATTTGGTAGTAAGTCTGGCAAATTCCTGCTCTTCCATTAGTAGCTGTCTGAAATTGCTGCATTGCCACAGATTTTTAATTTACAGGGAAATGCTGGTTTTCAGCAACAACAAAATATTTCATTGAAATAAGTCTTCCACTCATAATTATGATGTTCCAAACCACAGAAATGGAAGACATATATCTAAACCACTGTTATATTTGAGATAACAAAGAGAACTTCTACTAATTGCCTCATTGTTTTGTAGTCTGTTTAATTCTTACCACTGTAACAAATACAGTCCACTCAAAGATGTCTTTTGCAGTTCCTTCTGAAAGGAGAGGTAATTACTGAAAGTTAGTTCTCTGCTATTTGCAAAACTTTAACACCATACAGATCTATAAGACATCAACATCTCTCTTGTCTCAGGTGAAAAATGAATGCTGTTTGATGATTGACCTTCTTAGGAACAGAAGCTCCTCCAGAAAGACATCAGATCTATTGGTTCCCAGCTGCTGCTAGGTAAAAATCATTATCAGAGCACACAAGGGAAAACTAGTTGCACTAGTTGCTTAGCTCAATGAACATATTTCTTAAAAAAAAAAAACCCCTAACATAATATGAGCCAACCTGGACATAATATGGGATTGCATCTTTGGGTCTTTGAGGGGAGAGGTCTGTAGCTCAAAATTGATAGGACTTGTTGAGGTGAGCAGTAGATGTCAAGTAGTTTAAAGAAAAAAAATACTAATAAAGCACTTCAGAGTTTAGACTTAATTTGCTGTCTGCCTGTTCTTGGAAGGGGAGTGAGGGAAGTAGATGATGCGTGGTCAGAAAGTCTCTTCCTTGATAGGCAAGTTTCTTGCTTTCTCACTTCATGTACAGATAGAGACAATGTTAGGTCAGTTTCCATAACAGATTAATTCCATTAATCATTTTAATTCCCCATTAGTAGAGTGGCTGCTGATTGGCTAGCAAGGTCTCATGCTGCAGTCAGGTTTTGGGGATCAGGAAGAAGTGCATATGGTGATGAGAATCTCCTTGGATATATCTGGCTGAAATTCTAGGACCTCAGTCCAGTCCTTTAAACACTTCATTTAAATGACATGCATTGTTTGACATCACTAAACTGGGCTGTGACTTTACAACTTCTCCCAGCAGTATACTGAGGTGAGATTTCTCAGCCTTGTCACGTCCTTTGCTCTGATAGTACCATGTTGCAAAAGAGTGTGGTGAAATATTTTTTTACTATTCTGTCCCAGTTGAGCTGGCTGCTGGTAAAAGGTGGGGAGAGCAATGAGCAAAGGCTCTCCCTACCTGTAAAAGGAGAGAAGAATTCTCCTTTATTCAAAAATGCCGATTTTTGTCTGTGTGCAGCCTTTGGAATAAGGAGATCTTTCTCACCAAAAGAGGTCCTAATGGATATGCCCAAATCTGTCTCAGCAGCTTAAAGGCAATACTGAAATCCTCTGAAGATCATAGATAATTATACTCTATTATCACAGCCTATGCTTATTTCCTGCTCCCTGGGAAACAGCTGAAAGACAAAACATTTCTTTACACTTTTTAAAGAAAACTATTACAGTTAATGATATTTCTGAGACTAAAATAAGAAATAGTCATAAAAGAAATGTTTGTAATTGACTCTCACTTATTCTCTCATTAACATCTCCCACCCCACAACACACACACCTACACATGTAGCCCTCCTTCCCCAGCTCATACTGAATTCTGTCCTCTGGTGAAATGCAATATAAAGTAGGATAGAGAGCACAAATCTAGTAAGACTGTACTTGGTAATCCAATTCTGGGTTGTTTGTTTCTTATCCTTTATTGCTCCATTTTGTCCTTATTGAAACTCCAATATGTTGTCTGCATTATTTTATATTCCCTAAGTTTTCTCTCTAATGGCTGGGTATGTCTGACAGTTACTGCCTCTCAGTTCTGTTGCTTCAGAACAGAAAGTTCAGGTTTTAGGTAGGCTGTGAAAGTTGTACCATTTATAGTCCTCCACCTTTTTGATTGCAGTAATCACCTACTGGCTGACTTTGCAGCATCAGGCCTTGCATGAAAGCATCCCATGAGGACCAGGCATTCAGGACCAGCTGATTTCTTTAGATTTGAGTTGGATAAAATTCTCTGGCTGTTGCCTCTTATAGGAGAGTGAATGTGGAGGGTTGTCTTCTACTGGACAGTGAATCCTAAAAATTAATGCTGTGTCACTTTGTGCAACTTTACATTTTGTACCTTTTTTTGTCTAAAAGACCATTCAGGTGGTGATCTAAGATATACAGTATTATTCTGCTTCAAAGGCACAGCATATAATGTTGGGAATTCAAATATCAGATTGCTGGCACAATAACAATAAGCCTTTGTAGATAAGTTTAGGGAAAAAAACGTATTTTTAATTAAAATCAGTTATCATGAAATTGAAGTTTTTGATCACTAATTGTCCACAAAATGACTGAAAATTTTGAAACGTTGGTGTTTGAACAAAAGCTCTGTCCACTGTCATTCAATAGGTATGTCTTCATGAATTACTTTGAATTAAGATTATTCTTAATTTACACTGTGTGAAATCAGTAAATATTGTGGAAATGAAGCAGAGGATAAATGCTGAAGGTATGCCTTCAGCACTGAAGGTGTGCAAAGCTGAGGTAATATATCTTTATGTTAAGTCGATATAGCTCAAGAGATTGAGGATGCACTGAAATTACACTCAGATGGCTGCATCCATGTTAGTGTTGCATTCACCCGTGTACGTATGAGACTGAGACTTCTGATGCTCTTATTATCACAGTTGTTAATGAGATGAGCAGTTCTGCAGCAGCCTCTCTCTCTGGTCCCACTGGAGGGTTAAGGGAGGAATTGGAGCTGGTGGCTTTGCAGTGATCCTTGTTTCCTTCCACTGTGTAGTATGATTATGCAAATGGCTCATTTGTACTGTTTGAGCTGGCCTGTGTAAGTTATAAAGGGCTACAACACACAAGCTGAGAGACTTTTTTTTTAGTTGGTGTGGTTTTATTGTTTGTTTGGTTGTTTTTATAGCAGCTGAGTCATGTAAGTTCTCATGGGTAAGTTGCTTATCAGAGCTTGCTTAGAAAGACACAGACTGAGGCTGCCTTCATGCTGGGCAGGAGCATTAGCAGACACACTCTGTCTCATCATGGCCCCTTTTTAAAAAAAAAAAAAGCACCACAATTTTATTCAAACAAAACTATTACAAAAACTGTGAGTTTTGATGTTGCTCTCTTAGGAGAAGCGGAGAAGTTTTGTTGTCGTTGCCTGTGAGTAATTACAGTTCCCCTGCAGTCACTGGCGCACACAATTTTTTCTTCAATTTTGGAGATGTATCTCACATCACAGCAATGAAGGCCTCTTAGGTTGCCAACCTCAGCTGTGCCCTCAGCATACATGCTGAGCTGAGAAGTCATGAATTTTTTCAGGATTTTTTTGTTTCCTCTGTGCTTCATGGCTTGATGTATATTCATTTCATGTTTTCAGCTCTTCTCCCTGAGAGCTTAAAAACTTACTGAAAAGGAAACAATGAACATCGAAGATGCTTGTCTAAGTCCTGCTTAGCTGCAGCTGTGATTAGAGTATTAGATTCATGACATAACCCTAAGAGCTGGCAATGCCACAGAAGTATGTCCTCATCCATTCAACAGGCCCAATTGGGGGATTGGAAGAAGGGATGGGGATAGTACCAGTAAAAAAGTATAACGTCATTGCATTAGTAGAGAATGACTCTGAAGCTGTCTCTGTGGGTCACCAGCTTGTGCTATAAAGAGTTAACTCAAGACTTGGACATCTCTGTCTAAGGATATGAAGTCCACTGAGGTATCTCTGTGCTCATCTCCTGCACAATGCAGCCCATTACTGGAAATAATTTCCATTTGAACAAATGGTTTCTAGAGCGATGAAAGTTTGGAGGGCAAAAATGGGAGTTCTGGAGGGAGGACACAGTGAGATACCAGGGAGCAGGAGGTACTCTAGAGTTTCAAGAGCTTTGGGAAGGCATGGTTGTAGTTCATTTCCCACACCTCATCTCTCCCATGACTGTCTTCCTGTCCCTGAAGGCACTGGCCCCTAATGCCTGTCTTACTTGGTGTAGTTTTCCTGGCAAATCAGGAAGAGCCATATGTTCCTCCTCCCTTCCCAATGCCTGCTCCCCACCAGCGAAGCCTCCAGGCTGGAGAGAGGCCAGGGTGCAGTGCTGCTGTGTGGTGGTGAGGAGAAGCAGAGCCAGGATGCAGACATTAAGCAGAGACCTCAGTTGTGCTGCTGCTGGCAGAGCTGCCCCTACACAGGTGAAAACCCCTCTATTGGTGTGGGAGCTCTGCAGACATGTGGTGGCTATTCAGGTTGGGATGAATGTTTCTTATCTCCTTAGATACAAAATAGGCAGATTACTGCTCGCTGCAGGGTGCTTACCTGTGCAGGTAACTGCTGTGCCAGTAGCTTGCTCCAGATTCTTTTCTTTTTTCTTTTTTTTTTTTTTAATGTTGTTGTTGCCAATATATTAATATTAATGCTATTTATTAAGGAAAATAAAGGCAGAAAAAAATCACCTGGGTCACCAAGTCTCATCTCTCCTGACTGCAGGCAGCCAGAGAAGAGGTGTTGGTCTGGAAATCATCTGCTTCTCTGGCTTCACAAACACCCTGTCACAAGCAGGGTGGCTTTTGGTAATGAGGGTCAAGATTCATTTCTGTCCAGAGTACAACGGTTCATAAGGATTTCACAATGCAGATAGTCAATTCATTTAAATGTTAATAAGATCCCCGTTTTGTTTTGAAATGTAGAGAGGACCTTGCTTCTTTACCCTTTAGTTCCCTTTCTCCTCGTTTTTACAGTCTTGCTTTAGCAGTTCAAATTGGTTTTGCAGGTAAGCAGCACTCTTGCTTTGGCCAGGGTGAAAGCCTCTTCTAGATGTACTTTTCAGAGGAGTGCATGCTGGATATGAGCAGTTCAAGCAGGGGCAGCGGAGCTCTCTCCACCTCTTTGGACTTGCTCCATCCAGGATAACAGCCTTTGTTGGTTTTGTTGTTGTTTGGTTTTTTTTCCAGAGCTTTAGTCCCAAGAACAAAGGCCTGTTTTACTGATGCAGGCTCTTGCAAAGACAAGAAAATGCACCTTTAAGGCCTCCACAAGTGGCCACTGGGGACTTGCCGCTTAGGGAGGGGGAATCCAAGATAACAGCATAGCTTCTGTGGGAGCCTGACTCCACTTAGGAAGGGATGGCGCTTTCCCCACGAGCCAATACCAGAAATAGAAGCAGAAATAGAACCATGTGTACCACGTGGTTTTAATAGCTTCATAACAATGACATGAGTAACCCTGTGAGTATGCTGTAATGGTGACAAGAAGCTGGAGATAGTGGTGTAATGGTTTTCTCATCACGTATTCTAGATATATGCAAGGTAACAGAACGTGTGTCCAAAAGTATATGATTTAAATAAGGCTTAAACTATTCTACATCGCTCTGACATCTCTCCTGAGATTATGCATTAGAATTAAAAGAGAGGAAATTGGAAAGGTCCTACTAATATTATAAGTTATGGTTTTACTCATTGCAGTGATCCAGAAGTCCCAATTTATCTTGGCCCAATCTATGACCACACTCATGTATGCACTAAAAAAAGCTCCTGTCACCACAGCCTCATATTACAGCATGACCCAATGATAGCTCTGTTTTGAGTTTAAGGACAACCTTGGTCCTCCTCTTCAAGCAGTAGAAGTGATTAAACCCTTTGGGGCATTGCGTTGTTCTTCAAGTGGTGATCTATATGCGTGTTAGTGCCCAGGTTAGAGGAGCATCCCAGACCCTTCAGGTATCCATGGCACTGAAGAACCACTGAGCCTCAGAAACAGTAGGGAAGAAAGGCACAGAGGAAATTTTTGGGCACAGCTACTTTGTGTAACGCCAAAAAGGCCAGGCGACAGAGCGCTTTTAGACTGTGTGCTGGTAGGAAGATGCAAATGAAGAAATAATCTCCTGTCGTGTGACACCCGGCAAACAGGACTTGATGTTCCTTGTTGGAGAGCAGGGTTTCTATAACAGATAACAGGCTCCACTGCCAAATGCTTCCTCCTGATAGAACAATTTGCAAGATCCCAAATTTTTGGGAACTATTGAGTTCAGAGAAAGTAGCAACACAGCTGAAAGTGTTATGTAAACAACATATGTTAGATGTCTGATGTGCAGAGCTGGCTTGCTCCACACAGAGCACTAAAAACTGCATAGAACATAGAAGCCCAGTCTCCCATTTTAACAGTGTGAAAGAGCACTAAAAATCAGAAAGGTGAATCTCTATTTCATTTTATAGTAAGATTATAGTTTTTTCTTATATTCTATTGGATGTTTGCATAAGGGAAAGCAATATGTGAGTTGAATTTCAATTAAAAGGTCCAGTCAGACCATAGGCTCAATAATTAGGCTTGCATTCCTCTAGAATGACTTTTGACATCTAAAATGTAGTTACCAGGCCTAAACCAGCTCTCAAAACTCCCTCCATAGCTAAAAGAGGGGTATCTCCTGAGGGCAATTCAGCCCTTTATAGAAGGACTTCTGAAAAAGGCTGGATGATTTGTCATCCAAAGGTGATTTACTCTTTTTCTTACATGCTTTCCCTTGATATAGAGAGAGTTAACTGAGAGTAATCTTGTCCTAAAGAGGTCTGTATTTTGAAGGGTGTCTGGGCAGGACCGATCAGAGACCTGTGCTGGCCACACAGCCTTGTAGAGCTGCTGTTTGGAAGCCCAGCCTTGCCAGACCTGCTGCAGCCTAGGCAGAGCCCTTCATTTTCATTTTCACGGCATCCAACACAGAATTACTGCGACAGCACTAAAAGGCCCTCTGCAAACTGTTATTTTTCTCAGTCTCAACTTGCGTGTTCTCAATCGATTGCACTTTCTGCTTTGTCTCCGGATTCATACTCAAAAGCTGTCGTATTTGCTGCTTTTCTTATGAATTGTGCTGCTGGTGCTCTGACAACTGAGCTGCCTTGGTGGTGGCATTACTGCAGGGCATTTGTGCTGTGCCTACAGTGACAGGGGCTGACATTCAAAGCTTGGCTTCATCCAGTTGCTTGAGGGGGGGGTCGAGAGCGAATTCTTGCCTGTGAGCTGCAGCAGCCTTGACGCCAAATCTTTTAAGGAAGCCTGTATCTCGGAGGTGAGAGCTCCCCTTCCTCCTGCTCATTAGGTGGTAGGATCTGCTACAGTGGTTCGGCTTTTACAATGCCACAGGCAAGAGTTGCTGCTGCTTTTTGCATTTTTACCTGATCATTGGCATTCTGCCTCCCTGCATTTGAGACTTGGATCAGGTATCAGATTCAAGAGGAGGCTGTAGGACACAGAAGCATGCTGACTGCTTTCTAAATCAAGTCTGATTAGAGATGAAAAATTCATTTCTCTTATATATAATATATATTTATGAAAGCATTGTCTCTCTGCAAACATTAGCATTTTTACCAGCTTATCATACATCAGTCAAATGAATCATTCTTTGCATTTGTGTGTGTGTTATTGTTAAACCTGTCTGCATTTTTTGGGTGTCTGTATTTTTATTTTCTGTGGTTTGGTATTTTGGTTTTTCTTTTTTGTGACTTGATACAATTGATTGTAGTGCCTTGTTTCTGATACCTAGCACTTGTGTTGCAGAGGAGAGAGACAGAAATAGAACGTCAGATCCCTGCTTGGTTGGGAAGGCATTTGTTCCTTTTCAGTGATGAAGAGGGTGACAGCTACTCAAATGGTGGTGAGGGAGCGAGCAGACGTGTGAGGGAAAACCCAAGCTGGCTGTCATTGCAAAGGCACTGTGATGGTAGGAACCGTATGCACCAGAGCAGTGTAAGGACTAGAAAATGGGTCAAAAATTCATGCGTTCCCTCCACACAAGTAAAAATCCTGTATAAACACATGGATCCAAAAGAAAGCATAGTCTGATCTTAGACTCCTTGTGACTCTGGGTCTCCTCAGCGAGCTAGCTTGCTGCCTTGCTTCCTCCCCTTGCTAATTCCTCCTCCTTCCTTGCTCTCCTTGCTTCCTTTCACGTTTCCCATACTCTACTTCCACTGACCAGTTAAGGTCTTCACTGTTTCCCTATTTCTGCTTAGCTTTAATAACCAGTAGAAGTATGAATTTCCCTTTTTTCTTCACTTTTGGCACCCAACATAATTGTAAACCATAAATAATACAGCTTTTCAGAACTATACTCTTGCCGGCTTCCCTACCTCTTTTCTTATGGCCATTTTCTACATACCCATAAGGTATGTGCTCAAAGACAAAATGAGATGTTTCTGAGCACCTCCCTGTCCTTTGTATTAGCATTTTGAACATGTTAGTTTTGAATCTGAAAATGGCCTTATAGCTTATGGTTCTCTTTCAAATATGCACAAATAGAAGGATCTTCTATAGCTCATGTCTTTGAAATGCATGGGAAGGTGGGCTGGATGAGTTCAGGGCTTGTTTTTTATAAGGTGGTCTGTGATGGGATCTGTCTTAAGACTGCTTTTGTTGAAGCCTTAAATCATGTGTGCTTCCACTCACCACTCGGTGTCCCCTGTGCTACTCCTGCCTAGCCCTGGATGACCTAAGGCAAAAAACCCGGTGAAATTCACCCCTGAGGGGAAGAAATGCCCAGAACGGTTTTACTGGAGCAAGAGCAATGGGAGGCAGAGGTGATCAGGCAATTCCGCACATTGAGGGTCTTGTATGGGAGTACCCTACGGTGAGTGGCAAATGGATTTTGGGAAAGTAACTCGCCACCACCCCTGGAGCTCTGCTGATGACACTGGCTGTGGCAGGATTTCAGGGCTGTACCATCCCCCTGGCTGTTGCTGTTTGGCAGGCTTTGGCAGTAGGATTCCCCAGGGACTCAAGACAATGTTGTGAACCCATCTAGCTGTTACTGCGTATTATCGACAGTGCCTTTCCACAGCTTCCCATCCACCTACCAGAGCCCTGTTCATACCACGTTGTCAGGACCATGCTCTTCAGCAGACCTTCCTCTGACCTAACCTAGGTCTTCCTTGCAGATCTAACCTCTGCAAAGTTAAATTGCAAGTAATTAGTAAATACAACGTGAATTTTGAGATATCCACAAAAGGTGTCAGAGAAGAATGAGCCCAAGTTCCCAAATCACACCAGCACCTTTTTGGGTGCCCAACCACAGGCTTCTGAGTTTGGGATAGAGGTTACTTGTATTATAGTTATGCCTGGAGGTCCCAGATGGGAACCTGTGCAAGCCAGCATCAGCACTCCTAAATCATCCTCCATCCCGGCCCTGAAAGAATAGGCCCTGCCCTGGTTTAATCAACGTAAAAAGATTTTTCTAAGCATTTTTCTACTATAATTACATAGGGCTAGCTAAAGTATTTGTACAGCTCT
Organism: Scolopax mira; assembly: GCA_004320125.1. Lineage (NCBI taxonomy): Eukaryota > Metazoa > Chordata > Aves > Charadriiformes > Scolopacidae > Scolopax > Scolopax mira. The sequence continues at coordinate 175,145 of BJBW01000522.1, forward strand.
CTCTGAAGTAGTTTGAGCTCCTCACAGGTCAGGTCCCGGCGGAGGTACTGTTATTCTTACCTATCGAATGTCAGCAGGCAGCTTTCCTGAAGGGACAAAATGACTGCACTCAAAGAGCTGCCCTACCTAAATTTGCTCAGGCTTGTGTCATGAAAGAAACTTGGGCACAATGGCCTGTTTCAGCTTTTGTCAGTGGGGGAAGCCAAATCATGGGTAAAGCACACGAACAAGGACTTGCACAAAATCAAGATAATCCAGTATTTGCTGAGTGGTGCTTGTGTGGCTTTTGTTGGGTGTTGTGCTCTGTCAAAGGCTTGCAGCCCCGGCAAGGTTTCAGAGGAGTCCTGTGCTATTGGGGAGGCTGCTGGTATCTTGCTTGAAAAGCAGTATTTCTAAGTTGTGTTTATCTTCTCTTTGTTTGATAGCAAACATAGGCATTCAAAAACTCTGCTGTATCCTTGTGGTTTTCTCATGGCTGTAGTCTTGCATACAGAGCAAAAGGTCCAACAGACTGTTTGTTCTACTGTCAGATAACCAGCAAGGGCTGGGTGTACACAAGGAGATGGGGCTGGGGTCAGCTTGAACTGAAATTTGTACTAGTTAAGAAGCTCAATTAGGATAAGCCCAAATCACTTCAAGTCTTCTCAGCTATAAAACGGGAGAAGATGAATCTGTCTTTATAAAACTTGGTTTTAAGTACTGTTAGAAAGTATCTTGTCATGGCAGTATCTTTTTCATTCTTGGCACTAAACGATTTTTTTCCTTATTTCTGTTTCTTAAAGCAATTTCATGCCTTGATAAAATACAGTAATTTTTCTATGTTGTATGTAGTCGAGTAGCCACTCTTGAACAGACCAAATATATTTTGTTCCCTCCCTGCCCTTACTGCAATACAAAATAGCAAAAGTAATTAGTCCACAGTATGGATGAATTGATTAGATTTTCAGCTTGGGGAGCAGACGTTTTAAGATGAGAACCTCTGGAGTGATATCTTCCTCCCTAGTACAGAAGTTAACTAGGACTCACGACAGCACTATATTCCCGACTTTCTTTTTTCTTTTTTTTTTTTTTTTTGGTCTTTAATTTACTGTGCAATTTAACTGAGGCATTTACTCCCTGCCCTTAATTTATCATGCACTCTCTTCCATCTGGGCAAAATAGAGCTGCACAGAGCAGGGGTTCAGCATACAGTGGATGCATAGCAAGTCTTCTTGATGGAGGGGGTGCTCTGGGTTGGGCTGGGGTGGCAGGAGAGGGGCTACTCATCAGGACCTGTGTGGTGCTGGTCCGATGCTCTCTGCTCTCTGTCTGCAGTGGCTGCTGAAACCTCTGGGGATTGCAGAGCAGTGTTCAAGGGAGACCCAGGCCAACTTCTCCCTGTTTCTGCTCTGGGGGGAGCATAAGGGAGAGGCGAACCTCCCAACTGCGCTCTGTGGCTTAAGTGACACCTCAGTACATAAAGTTCTTTGATTAAGTCCTAGCGTTATTCTGTAACTTGAAAACAGTTGAAACTCTGCTTAAACACAAATTTAATTGACTTTGTTTTAAACAAAGTTTATTATGAAACACTTCTCCAGCTGAAGCTTTATCTGCCAAGTTTCACTGCAGGCCATGCATTTGCATGGCAGAGTTACACACACTCCTGAAACTTGTAGTTTGCATTGGACAAACTGGCAGACTTAGTTATATCACCATTAACAGACATTCAGGATAACTGCAAATACTGTCCCTTGCCAAAAAGAGAGTTTAATAGAATTTTTTTATTATTTTTTTTTTCTTCAGGTCCTTTCACTTTAGTAACAGAGATTGGTTCTGAATTTATTCCTGGGTCATAGGTATCTGACTTCCCTCTCCCGCACATTCTACTCATGAGCTAAGCTTGGGGTGCGAACGCAGCTCTCCAATCTTAGAATTGCAGTATTTCTGCCCAATTTCCCTGCTCTCCCACACGCATGTGATCAATGGGCAGGGACATTTTAGAACATCCTGTTTCTCAGGTCAGGCAGTATGATGCCCTTTGAAAATCCCTATGTCAGGGAAGAAATGCTGAGGGGAGGTGGGAGTGGTACTCATGTTTCACAAAGTCCACAAACTACAGCCAGACTCAAAAGCGCTTAAGCACAGCCTGACTGCAAAAGGAATTCAATATTCCATTCTCCAGAGTGAATGACGCTGATCAAAGAAGCTGCGTCTGAAAAGACAAACTCTCTCTCCTGTCCCCTTCACTTCCAGACTTGAAGGAAAAAGTATGAAAGATCACTATGCTACAGGAACTGCCAACCCCAATTTCCATGGGGAAAACCATTCTTTTTTTTTTTTCTTTTTCTGCCAACTTTCTTTCTTATATCAAGATACTAGTACCTATTTTTTTAAAAGGGGAACACTTAACTTATACTGCAAAACTGGCTTCAAAATGGGTAGGACAAATTCAGGGTGGAAAAATCCATCAGGAATTGCTAAGCAGTTTTAGACAGAGCTGCAAGTACAATACTGAGATAGAGCCTGGAGGATATAGCACAGAGGCACAGCTCCATGCCTGCCCCTCTGGTTCCAGCCACGCAGTGATGCCTGCCCTTGGCCCCGGGCAGATGCTGCCGCCAGAGACCAGCGAGGCAGACCTTTGGTTTGACAGAAGACAGACATTGTGTTGCCTTACCCTGGTAAATATGGAACAAGATGTCATTTTCCGCTGCGAGGAAGAGACAGGTCCACCATGTCACCATCCTGCCCATGTTGTCTCTCCCCCAAAGACTCGTCCTGCACATGCAGCTTTCGGGAGCACATAACGCTGTTGGTGCTGAGCACCTTCCTTAGGAGCATCCTGCTCTCCCTGCAGAGCAGCTGCTGCCCAGAGATGCTATTTGTGGCCATGGCCACCTCTGTGGCTGCTCGAGGTGGATGTTTTCAAACTCCTTGTCCCTGTGCGAGAGCACAGAGTATTGGAAACGCCTCTGCGCAGGGAGCCAAATATAATCCTCCAGGCCTCCAAAGGACCCTCAGAGAGGTTTACATTCAAAACACCAATGCTGGAATTATAAAAGCGTAAAACTGCATCAGATCAAATAGTTGTAATTATAGCAAGCATATGAGACAAAACCCATTGTCATTTATCTCTCTGGGGACACCACACTTTTTGTTTGAGCCCTGTTATTGGTGAAGTATGAGTTCTAAAATTATAATAATTAAAATGATTATTATAAAGTGTCAGGGATTGTAATTTATTTTTTTTTTTATAGCTGGGAACAGTCTGTTCATTATTGAAGCAGAGATTTGGCTTTAAATTCACATCAGTTTAAAAGACAGTGAGAGGGGGAGCATGTTGATGTGAATGCAGTGAGCATGCCTGGGTGCTGAGGCCCCTTTTCATGCTGCAGACTGGATCCTTTTTCTCCTCTGTAAGGCATGGAGAAGAAGGGACCTGTGGTGAATGACAGTCCTGGACAACGGGCTGGAAATGTGTCACTGCTTGACTTTCTAGGGGCCTGATGGTGATTTCTGCTGCTTTGTAAACACCCACTGCTGGGATGTGGGGCTGGGCAATACATTATTTCAGTTTTCTGGCAACAGAAGCCAAGGTTAAGAAATCAAAGAAAATCACTAGAGGCATCAGCAATTGGAGCACAGGAGCTACTTAACGTCAAACTCACCCTCAGTTCATCCACTTACATTCTATGTCTGGTGCTGGAGCTCCTTCTTGCCATGAAGTCCTGGCTCTGTCTCTGGCCAGAAGGTAGGGTGTCCATGGCCAGAGCAGCAGCCACTGCCAAATCTGAGTATGTATCTCAGGGAGCTGGGTTTTAGCTTTGTTGGTTGTCAGGGCTAGACTGGGTAGATCAGATGAGAGAACATCTTGAACGGCTGAGATTCAAAATACTTTGCATTTTTAGATCGGCTCAACTTTGAGGATGAAATGGCCCCAAAATGTTAGCTATGTCTGTTCCAAGTCAGAAATAAATGAAAGCTGAGATGAGTGTTGTCTTCAGGCACTCATCCAAAGCTGTAGGGGAGAGAGGGAGGAAACCTATACCATAGATTTCAAAGTGCCCATATGTCTGATCTAGGGCTCGCTGTCTGCCGTTTGCTGGATTGGGCCCACCTCCGTGACGAAGAGGCTGGGTAGCAGCTGGGGGATGGAGGGAAGAGGAAGAGAAAGGAAAGGGAATCAGAGAAATATTGATAAGTTCTATTTAGTGAATAACACAATGCATGTAGCAGCACAATGGCCTTTTCTGCAGGCAGATTATCCCAGACAGAGTCTTTGCTATATTAAAAAGAGGGGGAAAAATAGAGCACCAAAGAAAAGGAAAGGCGGGCTGTACAGCAGCAATCAATGCTGCCCTTTGTGCTGCCTGACATTTGAGGGACTTGTTATCAACGATTGCTGGCTGCTTTATCTAAATGTATCTCCCCAGCTGCCAGGCACAGCGCTGATAGGCGCCGGGACGTGCCGATGGCCTCGGCTGATACCGCGACCGCCCATTTCACCCTCCTGCCTTGCTGTCAGGGGCCGGACGGCTCCTGTCACTCTACTGCTGGCATCCTTCTACCTACCCCCTACAGGGGAGAGAGAGGACATTTTCCCCCACCACTCCTCCCTTCCCCTATCAGCTACTTCAATGTCTTTTTAAAGAAGAAGGAAGGGGAAAAAAAAAAAAGACCAAAAAGGGCAAAATTAAAAATAATAATAAAAAAAAAGTCAAGAAACTTGGGATGAGGGAAGGATGTGTTGAGGAAAGGAAATTTTACTTTATTTTTGGTTTGTCCTGCAACAGCTCTGTCATCTGCTGCTCTGGCAGAAATTGCCTTATGTGTGCTTGCGTTCTCTCTTCTGCTTTACTGCAAAAGAGTGATAAGAATAATCTACTGCTTGGCTGCTGGGTTGTCTTCTAGTGTGGAAAATGCGTCTCTCTAATATTTTCTATTTGTTTACAACATACATGCTTGTGTCTGTGTAACGCAGGGAGCTGTATGCACAAGTTTGCATGCGATTACTTTTAATTTTTATGACTACAAGATGATGAATGGGCATAAAATAAAGACTAGCTTGTCACATCTCTTAAATCCTGGAGGGTATGTGTGTTTAAAACCAACCAAAAAAAAAAAGTAAAAAAAATAAGTGTTGTAGGCCAGTTCCATCCAGAAAGTAGATGCTTTTAGGTGTGCAAAATGCTTAAAGGCAGTTTAATTCTTGCTAAAAGGTAGCCAGTTATTGACAGATTTTATAGCTCTGGATTGGTAGGGCCCCTTATTTCAAAAGACAGCTTAAATTATTACCTTTGCTGCTAAAAAGGTTTTGAGGTCTGCATGGAAATGTCAGCTCATAGGCTTGCATGTATATTTACTCTTGCTTGGTGCTAATGAAGCCATTAAAAATGCAATATGGTACAGCTGAAAGATTTCCCTAAAAATGAACATTTTCTGCTGTCTCTGACTTCTTCTGAAGAAGCATTTGGGAAAAAAAAAATTACTGCATAAGCACAGGAATACAGAAGACGCTGTATTAACTGCTCTGCTTTTAATGATTCTTTGCCAAAATCAGAAACTAATTAGAGCTCTAAAAAAATAGATGATTCCAGAAGAATAGAATAAATTCTTATCTGTCTCCTGTTCAACTGTCTTTTGTTAGTTTGTACATTTAGCATATGTTTATCAGTAACAGACCTGATTTTAAACTGTGTGCAAATTGCTACCTTGACCATAATTGGAAATCTCATGCATGTTGTGGAAATTAATTTTCGTAGTGTATTTTGAGGAAATTCAGGCCTGTTTGAACCACCACATTTTTTTGATCACCACTGTGCCACGGAAAGACTTCTGGCATCACTGTCCTTGCATTTCTTCTGCAAAGAGTTACACCTACTTCCATCAAAAGACCCATGAGGAAAGAAGCAAATGTGTGAGGGATGTTGCAGATGGAAAATCCTGCTGGAGAGCCAAAACCAAGACCCAGGTACCAATAGATACCTGCTTTACAGACGACTAGCAAGATCTTAATAAAATATAGATTTGCCTTTCCAAAACGAGACAACACATTAGCGCTTCAAGTGTCCAAGCCAAGCACAGACACTGGCGAGGAGTCTTTGGTAAAGCTCTGGCTGAGAAAGCAGCATGTTAAGACTCCAGCCCCAACCTATGAACTCGATACCCTCACTCGCCTCAGCAGCTCCTGGTTTTGGCTAGATCATGGAATTCTTAGTGGAGCCAATGCTGCTTTTCTCTATGGGAAACAGGAACCACTTCTCTGTGTAGTGCGGAGCAATGTTAAACAGAGGCCCTTCTGCCTAGCTTCATAAGCCTTCCAAAATATGACAGAAGTGCTTTTCATTAGTAAATGCTGACCAGTGATGGGTCCGTTTGTCTTGCTGTCTGATCACAGTGAACCAGGGGGGAACACCCCGCACCTCCTGGTGCTCCTCAGCCCTGCGCAGGCAGCACAGCTCATGGAGCACAAGCTCAGATGTGCACATGGTATAACCTTCCCAAGCATTTCTCTTTCTGTGGCATTAGGAAGCCAATTCCTCCCAAGAGCATGTTTATATCAATCTAAAATTCATTTAAGCTGAAATATTGATGATTTGGGGAAGGGGGGGTGGGAGGTCTGGGTGTTGAGTGTGGTCAGATCAAGTTAGCTTCAACCGGCAAGGTTGACAAAAGTAGTAATCTCTGTCCCTCCTCCCGTACCTAAACGAGCATTTATTCCAAGCCCTTTCTTAATGCTGTAACATAATTCATTAGGACAGCCTTAATGAGCTGGTAATTAGTCTGGTGGGAGGGGGTGAGGAGGGGAAATAGAAATGCTAGACAGAGAGAAAGTCGAGCAGGCTGGGGCACCATAAAGAGCCCTGAGAGAGCCTTTTGTCAACAAAATGGATCGGGCTTGCAGGCAGTAAAACTTTCAAATGACCTTCGTGTCAAAATATTGGGCTGCTATTTTTTGCTAGATGGTGGTTTCATAAACATAAAAAGCGCACATATCATTCAGAGTGCTGTAAAATTTGTCTCAAAGATGCGGTGTTTTCTTCCCTCTCCCCTATTTTTTCTTTTTTGTTGCAAGATGAATATCACCTCTGCGTGGTATCAGTGGGGGATGGGGTAAGGGGAATGGCATCTAATATCACAAACTTCTGCTTAGTCTGAAAGTAATGTTAATAGCAGCTCATCTTTGTTTTGACAATTTTGAGTGCTTGCTCTTTGATTTTTTTTCTTCTTCTGGAAGCAAAACCAAGTGAAACACATATATCAGTATACATGCCACAGACAGATATTGAGAGATGGTGACATTTTCACTTGTAAAATTCCGGAAAATTACTTAGATGTTCATAATTTATGTTAAAAGCTAGATGTTAATATTGCTCTATGATTTAGAAGACAGATGTGGTATAATACGTGTATCAAAAACAACATCTCATTTCTGGAGAAGTGAAACATGACAGCAGTTGGCTATTTAAGTGCTTTTCCTTCTGTTAAATCTTTATTTCCAAGGTCAAATTTGGACATGGGGTTGGAGGGTAGAAGGGTGACTATTTTCCACAAGGCAAAGAAAGGATTACTCAAAGCATCCTCTTGTTTTGTGTTTTGCTTGTGTTTAAGCTTCTTCCCTTTCTGTCCTTGAAAGGGTCTAACAAGCCCCAGAGTGGTGGGACTTGTGTAACTTGAATAAGTAGCAGAAGGCTGATAAGCTGTCGCTTGAGCTGAACCACAGGAATGGGCAAGCAGCAATAACGGGGGTAAGTAGCCAACTTAACAAAAGCAAAAACCAAGGAGATAACAGAAAGATAGAAAACTTGACTTACTGATCTGTTGTGCTTTTAACTGTTTCTTTCTCCGCCATCGTGTCACACCATGCAGAAGTGACAAGCTGTTCCCTCTCTGCCTCCTGTGTCTCGCCTGTATTTCCCTTCTGAGTGCCTGAACTGTTTAGTACTTGTGAACAGCCATCGCAGGTGATGGATGCACTGGCAGCTGGACCGCAGCCAGGAGTCCAGATCTTCCCCCTGAAAGGGCCATGATGGGTGATCACAGAACCTGGGTAAGGGAAAGGCAGGGTTGGGCTTAATAGACATCTGGTCCAGCTGTCTGGCCACGAGTTTCTGACTGGGAGTCATTGTTCAGTATTTAGACAGACATCACATGAAATATTGCTGATATGCCCAGAAGTATCAGGACCTGACCCCATCTGAGGAATTTCCTACCCCATTGATGTGCCAAAGAGACTTGCCTATGGCCAGGTGTGGCTGAGGCTGGAGACTGGATGGGTCTGAGCCCATGTGCAAAAGCCATGTAGGGCTGGCTGCCTTGGGGATCTGTGGCTTGATAGGCTTTCCCTTTGAGATCTAAAGGCCATCTTTCACACGTACAATATGAAATTAGAAGAGAAATTTAGACAGGAATAACATGATATCTGATTTTTCCTCATGGATGAAAGCAGAACAGGAAATTTTACCTGCACTTGTGAAAAGTGTAAGCCTGCAGTTTCATACTGCTTTTAGTACCCATTGTTTGGAAAAAAACCCACCAACTCAGACTTTTTTTTTTTCTTCCCTCTAGAAGAGTTAATCTCAAGTACTTTACCAGTGTTACAGTTGTGATGTCAGAAGAGCTGAATATGGATCACAATGACCTCTGGAGAACAAGTTGTTGAGTTTAAAAATGAGAGGTTTTTTCCTATTTAGTTTTTAAGCTAACAGGAAAGATACACTGAATCTTATATCATCTGTACCATACAGATCCATTTAGAAATGCTCCAGGTATGATCAGTTTAGCTGTGGGGAAACATTGGTTTTGCCCTCCAGTGACATTGGATCTTGCTGACTGGCTACATCAAAGGTCGTGATGAAATTCAATTTCTCCCCCTCATTCTCCACCCCACCCCACCCCCATTTTTCCTCTTCTTTTTTATCTTTTTTTTTCCTTCCTTTTCTTTTTTTTTCCTTTTTTTTTTTTCCCCTCTTTTCCTAGCCACTTACTGGGAGAGGCAACAACTTCTTTCAGCCTCTAACATATTGTATTCAGGATGTTCCAGGCACATAGTACAGCAGTAAAGTGCCAAAGCTCAGTAAAGAAACTCTTATCTGTTCATAAGGTGCAATGCAATGTTAAGTGTGTCCCAAACTCTGCTTTTTACAGCACTTTTGAGACTTAGAAGGTTCTATCACGTGAATAACTTGTGAGGATGCAAGCCCTGCCTAGATCTCCTTATTGGAAAGTTTTTTCCTTCTTTAATTTTTTTTTAATATAATATTTTTTATTCCCTAGACCTTGATTTGGGCTGAAATTTCTCTACTGAGTGCTGCTGAGTGAAGTTCATAATTCTCAGGAAAAGAAAATTTTAGCAGAGTTAAGGGAAAGGTATCTGCTAAATTTTGGTGACTTTTCTTTTGACTTTTCTTTCAGTCCTGACTGAAAGACACTATTTTTGAGAGAGGACTTACATTGTTTCTAGAGGGATATCTTCTTCATCTCTCACTGAGGATTTTACAAATTTAGCCAAATTCTTAAATTTTTAAAATCTGCAGCATATATAAGCTTGGTAAACATTTCTCAGGTGACAGAAAGCTGTCCTAAGAAGAGAAGAAATAAAGCTGCAGGGGAGAGGCAGGCTCAGAGAGGAGCTCAGACAAAGGAGCTGAAATGCTGCTGGGATGGAGGCTGGGGTAGCAAGTGTAGGATCAGTCAGGTTTTGAGAAATACACAGGGGGTGGAGCTGGGGATCTGTTTTAGTGCCTGAGGAACAGAAGAAGGAAGCACCTTGGTGAAAAGAGGGTGACCGTCAGGCAGAGGCTGGAGAGATGAGAGCAGAAATGAGTGAGAAGGTCACATGTTGTGTCAGTAAATACAGAGTTAGCTGCGTCCATCACAGCAAATGCCTTCCTCCCTGCTCTGGAGTACCTGGAACAGCATCTCAGGTCCTTGAGTTTTAGGATTTGTCTGCTACCAGCAAATAGCCACAGCATTGACTGGCAAAGCCTTCCACCCCCTCTGAAAAATCAAATCGAGTCCCAAATTAGTAGTTCCTTTTGGCTTAATATCCCCGTGACTTGCCTCTATGTACCATGGAAGTAAATTAACTGTGAATTAGTGCCAGAGCCATAAGAAATTCACACAGAAGTTAATAGTTCTGTCTTCATAGCAGGGACTAAATAATGTGCAGCAGAGTAAGAGCTAGGCGAGTGTATGGAAGAATACAAACAAAATATAGAAGAAACGTGGTCTGTGCTGAGGCAAGGGTTCCCAAGGCAAAATATACGATTATGTAATTAAGAGAGGTATCCTAATGTGGAAGCAGTGAGTAAAGGCTCTGCGGGCATCCTTCATTCCAACGTGTCTTAGCTCTGCTTTGCCACCTGAATAATAATCTTTAACTTACACATTTTGCGAGTTATATTTATCATTGCGCTTTTCACCTGCCTCCTGCACAGTGTTGAGTGTCAGCAATTCACTGTACACCATCCCTCAGTAGCAATGTTATTTTTCTTGCTCTGGAAATGCCAAAGCTAAAGTTGCCCACATAACCGCAACTCTGGTCCCCTGTGTAAACACATTACGAGACAGTCTTTAATTACGTGAGCTTATTCTTTTTTTTTTTTTCCTTGCTGCACAATGCTCAGAGACATCTGGCCATATCATTCAAAGTGTGGCCTAGGCCTTATTTACCTCACACCAACCAAACAGTGTACTGAATACAAAATTATTGATTTGCTCTTGGGTGTTTCAGCTGTGGTCTCGGCAGAGCATTTGAGTACTTTATAGATAAACATGGATTTGAATTCACAGCACCCCTGTGAGACAAGACGGTGACTGTTCCCATTTTACAGATGGGGAGCTGAGTCACAGGGAGATTAAGGTCAAAGGACCCACCAATTTTGGGGCCCCAGTTTGATGTTTCTCAGTACTTAGTGTTTTTATAGCCCAATATATGTTCAAAGCACAGCTCCTAGAGACTTCAATTACAGCTTCCAGCACTCAGCACTTTGCAAATCAGCCCCCAGGGTTTCAAGTCAGGCATCCAGAAAATGAGGAACACACAGTTAGTGACCACCTGTGGTTTATAACTTGGCCAAATGCGTGTGGATTTTCATGGTAATAGCAAAAGGCACCTCTCTTATTCCTGGGTGATTCTTTTCTCTCTCTGTCAAGCCAACCGATCCCTGCAGTAAAACATAGAGTGCTGCTAAGGTCTCTCAGTGGAGCAGTCCCACACGTCGTGGAGGAGGGACGCAACAGGAGGGGACCATTGTCATTACTAGCAAAACAATGTTCTTATGTCAATTGTCACAACAGCTGAAATCACCTTTGCTAAAATTTTAAGATGGCTTTTCAGTTTCCAAGATGCAGCTACTCATCTCCAAAGTCTTAAGCCTCAACAGTACAATTGACAAAGTTATGGGAGACTAAAAGCATGACCTTAGAGTGGGAGGTAGCAGGCACCCTGCTGCAGGGGCTGCTGCCTGCTCTGCTGCTAATGCTCTCTAGTAGTATAGTGAAGGTGAAAGGGTGATAAACTGAGGACAATACTCTGCTTCTGCATAGTATTGGTGTGGGAAAAGTACTGGTGTTCAGCATGGGGCAAGTATTTATGGCAGAGTGATGAACTCCTGGAAGTGATATTTTTCATGGAGATGTCCCTGGCAGACTGCAATTACAGCCATGAAAGTGGCTTTCATAAAAAGTATTTAAAATTTGAGAAACATGGAGCTGGAATGCCCAGACTTAGGTCACTACCTTTGATAGTATTAACATTAGAAAGATAGTGGTGAGCATGGTAGGGAGGATGCATTATATAAATGAAATAATAAATATGATTTATTTTCTTGAAATTCAGAGAGGTAAAACTGAATTAATCTCATGGTTTTATCTGTATTCCACACCTTGTTCTCTGTGCTGGCAGATGCCTATTGCTGAATAAGGTGAAAGATAGCTGATGAAAAGAGCTGGAGGTTGCTTCAATTTCACAAGGAGAGATATACTTCAAATATCAGCTCACAGAATTGTGTAAACTGGGGTGAACTCCAGTGAGGGGAGAACAGAAGGCATGATGTACTGAGAGATGCAGGTGATTTGGACAGAGAGAAAAGCTGCTTTGAGAATTGATCCCTGGGAACTGGTAAGATCCTGGGAAAACTCAGAAACTGTTTCAAAAGAAAGACACAAAACGTTGGGAATGGATGACTAAGAGATGAAAAGGATCTAGCCTCCTTAGAGGAGAAATACATGTGAAGAAATGGCTGCTCCTCATTTGCTGGGTTTCTTATTCACTGTGAGTTTATGGTGCTGATCATGAGTCTCTTCCTTAGCAGCAGCATCTTTTGCTTATAAGTTTTTCCACTCTTGCCCAAGAAAACTGAGAGGGATTGCTGAGAAAACTGAGAAGGATTGATGGTGGACACTGAGATCCTAAGGCAGCAGCTCCTCCTGCACTGACAATAATTAAAGTCTCGCTCGTATCTTCACACTTGCCCATTACCATTGCAGGCCTTTCAAGGTGCAAAGAACTGTCCAGCATCACATCTTATTATCATAAAATCTTGGTTCTGAGAAGGAAATCTTAGATCTGGGAGAAAGCAGTGGATAGATTTCTCCCTACTGTTTCCAGATATTTCCCCTTTTTGTCCCTAGGATGGAAGGTAAGTTCTGAAAAGCAACATTTGAGACAGTGACTTAAAAATACAGAAGAAGAGAGGGAAAAGATACCTGCAAGGAATGTGGCATCTTCTTTACCTGAGTCTGGCTGAATCCTGCTCACCTTTTGTGAGTAACTACCTTATATGAATGAAATTATTTGCACCAGGAAGGTGAGCAGGATTTGTTCCCTGGCAACGTTCAGAGGGCTCGGAGGAGAAAGAGCCTATACCCGAAGGAAAAAAATAAACACAAAAGAAACTTCCCAGTTTCTTTTATCAGCAGTTCTTTACAGGTCACCTCTAAAAGGTTTGCATTTATGGCATCAGTATTTGAACCTCCTTTCTGTACAATTTGTGTGTGTAGGCTAAAGCAAGACTATGAGTGCCTGAAAAATGCAGAGGCTGATTACAGCAGTGTGAAAGTAAAATAATGAGAGCTTGAGAATGTGACTGATAAGCAGTTAGATAATACACTAACAAGCAGGATGTCTGTAGTCCATATAAGGGCTAATGAAGGTCTCTGTGTCCTCTGTTACTGCCTGAGGAGGATGTACAGATGGAAAATATCCCAGAAATGGCATTTAAGGATATACACCATGTACCGACTGCATGGTGATATAATGATTGGATTCAGTGAGCGCTTAACCTATGGATAAAGCAATTACTCAATTAAAAAGTGCACACTAGGCACTGATAACCAAGTGGGACATGCTTGAAACAAATGTTTACAAAGGAGGTGGTGCTTAATTTCTTTGCACTGAGGCTACCGCCTGCCATCCGGCCACCTGCCCACCGAGCTGTGCTCGCAGCCCACGGTGCTACATTGGTTGCAACGGCCTGGCAAGGTGGCACGGCAAAACCCGGGGGGGCTGGTGCCTGGGGATGGCCAGCTTGGGAATGGACAATGGAGCTACTGGTCTTTGGTCTTAGTTAAAGTTTGCATCTGGCTCACATGTGTCCCCTCCTGTGTCACAGTAACGCAAGCGGAGCTTTGCTGATACCAGCTTTGTGTGCATTGATGCCTCTGCTGTATTTTCAGCTGAAGAGCTGCCTGTAAGAAAAGGACCTGGGGGTGTTGGTCAACTGTTGGCTGAACATGAGCCAGCAGTGTGCCCAGGTGGCCAAGAAGGCCAACAGCATTCTGGCCTGTATCAGGAACAGTGTGGTGAGTAGGACCTG
>BJBW01000522.1:189288-221094 GCA_004320125.1 Scolopax mira
GTTAGATATTAGGAAATATTTCTTTACTGAAAGGGCTGTTAGGCATTAGAATGGGCTGCTCGAGGATGTAGTTGAGGCACCATCCCTGGAGGTATTCAAGAGACAAGTTGACGTGGTGTTTGGGGATATGGATTAGTAGTGGATTGGTGTTGTTTTGGGTGTGGTGTGGGGTTTGTGTGTAGTATTTTTGTGGTTTGTTTTTTTTTTTTTTTTGTTCATTTGTGGGTTGTGGTTTTTTGGGGTTTTTTTGTTGTTGTTTTGTTTTGATTTTGGGGTTTTTTGCTCTTTTTGTTTGTTTGTATTTGTTTGTTTGTTTTGTTTTGTTTTTTCATTGGTTGGACTAGATGATCTTAAAAGGTCCCTTCCAACCTAGGTGTTTCTGTGATTCTGTGATTCAACCTCTGTCAACTGACTGACTTCTCTTGGTAAACATGCAAAGTCTGACCCTTTGGGGTGAGCTGTTCCAAACAGGGAAACTGGGGAGTTGAGCACTCTGGTAGGCTCAGAAAAATGCCAAGGAAACAAAAGAACAAACAAGTAAACCCATGACCGAAAAAGATTAATAAAAAAAAGACATTTTGGCCATTTGGTCATAAATAGTACTGTTCAATAGCACAAGAAATCATGTAGACTGTGCAGGGAGACATAAAACCACTGAATTATGTATTAATATGTCATATAAAAGGAAAAAGTAGTAAAGAAATACTGTAGGAAAAATAAATAAAACCACCATTAAAAGTGAACATGTCCCATTTGGTCAGTTACGCCAAACATAAAACAACAGAAAGCACCGTTTGGAAGTTAACAACACTTTTAATTTTACTTCTGACTTTTCCATTATAAGCCATAGAAAGGTGTGGTTAGACCATAGGCTCAGGGATTGATTTTATGTCTGCGCTCATCTAAATCAGTGGGCTTTTAATATATATCTCTAGATCTGTACCTCTTTGTATATTTGTAGGAAGGAAGAGAGGAAGAAAGAGAGGAAAGCCAGTGAGCTGGCTGAGATTAAATTAGAGCTGATGCCCTCTCAAAGGGGCTGTTTGGGTGAAAGGATCTGGAGCTGAATGTGGAAAATACCACAATTCCAGCACTTTCCAGCCCTCGGGTCTGTGGAAACAGGATACACTCACAAAATCACAGAAGGGGTTGGAAGGGACCTTTGAAGATGATTTAGTCCAACCCCCCTGACAAAGCAGGTTCACCTGGAGCAGGTTGAAGAGGAGTGCATCCAGGCAGGTTTTGAATATCTCCAGAGAAGGAGACTCCACAGCCTCTCTGGGGAACGTGTTCCAATGCTGTCAGGCTCAAAATAAAGAGGGATTTCCCTTATGTTGAGATGGAATTTCCTGTATTCCAATTTGTGCCTGTTGCCCCTTGTCCTGTCACTGGGCACCACTCACCACAAGATGAGTCTTGCCTCATCCTCTTGGCACCCATTCTTTAGATACTTATAAGCACTGATAAGTCCCCTCTTAGTCTTCTCCAGGCTAAAGAGACCCAGGTCTCAGACTTTCCTCATAAAAGAGATACTTCATTCTCTTTATCATCTTCATAACCCCAGGGAAAGGTGTGGAAGAGTGATGCGCCTCAAAGCAGCCTGGGGTACAGAGGAGGCACTATTCAATAGCACCCATGGGAGATGGCTCAGCCCTGCTCAGGTTGCAGCTTTCATTTCACTCCATCCCTCAAATGTCGCCAGCTTTAATGTGAGATGGCTGGATGCGGGAAAGGGGCTGCCCACATTGGCATAGCTGGGCCAGCTCTGGCCAAGCAGCAGGACCATCACGTCACCCACAGAGCCGACTGGTGCATCACTGAGCAGGTTCTAGCTGCCCCCTTTCATGCAGGAGAGCAGCTGGGGAGGAAAAGAGAGGCTCTGAAATGTATCCATCAAGGCTGGGCTGCTCAGATCCAGATGCTGCTTCATGACCATCAGGCATTGTGAGCCTTTCCCTCCCGGTGCAAGGTAGGGCAGCAGACCAGGGACAAATATCACTTGATTTCAGCCAGCTGACAAGCCCTTGTTTAGCCACCAGTGCCAGGGTGTCCTAACTTGAACACAAACCTCTGGAGGGATTAAAATGAAGAGGGAAAAAAAAAAAAAAAAAAAGGAGGTGGGAAGGATTTTGCTAGCGGAAAGCGCAAATGACACGGAAACGGCTGTGCTGCTGCTTCATTAGATACATTGGCCTGCTAGAGCTGCATTGCAGATATCCTCTCTGTGTGTTTTGAAGAGCAAAATTCCTTTTGGTCAACTCTGCTGCAATTTGTCTGTATTTCCTAGTCTGTCCCTGGCGATGCTGGCAACACCTTTGTTGGGAGGGAACAGGCCGGGAGCTGGGGTGGTGATGGGGACTCCATCGGCCACCCTGTGCTCCCTGTCCCCAACTGTGGCCTCATGGGGCTGTGCTGTCCCCGCCTTGGTTGGGGGCTATAGACCAGCACCAATGGAGGCAGTGAGACCCACCAAAGCTTGTCTTCCCACCCGGGGATAAATGGGGACGCCTGTAAACTGTGCTGCAGTGGTTGTTTCACAGCTGCAGAGGGAAAAAGGGCCTGGTGTGCCTTTGGCATGCGAATTCACAGAGCTGGGTCTTCAGGGCCCTTCTTTGTCAGAGCCTGTCTTCCACCCTGAGGAAACACTGCCTTTTGATACTGTTCTGCTTCAATTTTAGAAGTCTGGGGCAGTGTTACAGAGCGTGAGAGCAGAGAGAAAGAAAGAATAGGAGGCAAGTATGTAAATAATCACTATTAATCTGAAGGTCTAATGGCCTGCCTTGCTTCCCACCGTAATTTACCATATGCTCTAGTACTTGTGTGAGACTCCCTGGCTCACGTGTTGTTAGTTTATGTAAGTGTGCACAGACTTTTGGCAAATTTGTATTTTTAGTATGTAGAAGCTAACATTTAGCTTTCTTGTTGTGGGTATGTTGTAGCATATGTTAGTGTTTATGTTGCAGGGAAAATGAATCTCTTGACTAGAAAATATCTACTTCTAATATTCTAGCAATTTATTATCTTGACCTTTTTTATAATGATGTTTTGTCAATAGCAAAGGCAAAGCTAAGTGGGACGGGCCAGGTAAAGGCTAGCCATTCATGTGTGACACACATGGTATATTATTTCTTCTGGATCCTTGAGGGGATAATCACGTCCAGGTACAATTCAGAAGGTCAACCTGAATTGGAGGGAAACAATTTCTCCAAAGTGGGTATGAAATGGGAAGTGGGTTTCCCTTTCCTCTTTCCCTTCTTTCCCTTTCCCTTCTTTCCCTTTCCCTTCTTTCCCTTCCCTTCTTTCCCTTTCCCTTCCCTTCCCTTCCTTTCCTTTCCTTTCCTTTCTTTTCTCCCATTTCAGAGGGAAAACCTATGTTTAGGAGGGATGCTACACATTATTTCTTAGTTTTCTGTGTATATATGTTACCCATTGAAGAGTTCTTTTCCAGAATATTTTATTTTTAACTTTTTCATGGTAAAATTTTCAGTGTTTTCAGTGAGAAATATATTTACAATATTGGTATCTGTTTTCCCCAGGGCCAGCAAAGAGGAGCCCACAATGTGTTATTTATTATTGGACCAAGGCCAATAGATAATATGCTGTGATTTTCCACAATTAATGAGAAAAATACTTAGGTCTAGCAGCAATTCCAAGTGTTTCAAAATTTGGAGCTCCAGTTTTCTTCCAAAAGCCTATGAGAGAAATGTCCAAACTTCTCTGAATTTCAGGGTACCTGGACTGGGCATAAGCCACAGCCAGCCCTATGGGTGGCACCACAGCCAAACCAAGAAGGAAGTCCCCCCAGTGGGCTCCTGTTGCAATCTCAGACAGAAGCCTGTCCCCAGGCTGGAATGTAACTCGGAGTAGCCCTCTGATGCTGCTCCCATGTCTGGAAAAGCCATCTGCATATGAAAGGGTGAGTGGGTGTAGTCTGTGTTTTTCTTTGGTTCCCATTAATTTCTTTTTACATCATTCCCATGTGCTCTGAGACTGACCCTTGGTTTGTATTTGGAAATATCTGCCTTCCATATTCACAGAAAAGTCTGATTTGATTATCTGCAGTCCTATGACTTTGTATGCTGTGTTCAGGTCAGATTCAGTAATTATTGTCTATAAATTAATAGCTATGGGTTTTTAGGACCTCATGTGATGTCTCAGGAAATGCATTTGAATTGGCAATGAACAGTGACAAATGGTGGTTTTGCCTGTGTGAATATTAGGTTCTGCACTTGCAGCACTGTTGCTGCTTGTGAGTTCCATGCAAACCAGACCTGGAAAATGTGGGGAAATCTTCTCAGTTCAGAAATAAAGTCTCCTTGGACTCTATGTGACAGGTTGTACGGGAAATTTTCCCTTCATGCAACCTCACTTTGACTGAAACACGTTCACCTCTAAAACCATGCTCTCTCTGTTGAAAATAATGGTACATATTATGATTTAAGTCCAAAATAATTACTACTATGAGGATTAGAAAAGAAATCATTGTTGAAATATGCTTTTAACCTTGATGTGACAGTATTTACAGAATTGATGTTTCCTGAATCTCTGTAAGCAGTATGTTCCAGGGTTGCTGGACATAATACGCAAAGACTCTGACACTTAATGATTTATAGCACTACGGTGTTTCTGTATAAGCTGCAGCCCAATATCTACCAAGCACAGAACATGACCTGGGCAACAGGGAACCAAAACCTCATTTAGCTATATGGAAGACTAAATTGAGCAGTGCTTTAAAAATCAACGGGATGTTAAAATGAGTCTTGTAACCAACTCAGCAGCAAATGAAAGATTTTGGACATGAGGAGGGTGTTTTTGACCAGTTTTAGGCTGTGTTGAAGCTGGGACAGCTGGATTTTGTGCAGCTCCCACTCCAGGGAAGCCTGTGAGAAAAGACATATCCATAATCTGGTAATTGTCCCTGTTTCCAATTTTCAGCTGCTCTGTCTCTTTGGATGCCACATCAGGAACAGTTTTTTGTTTCTTTCCAGCCATTCTCATTGTAGCCACCCCTTCAATGTTAATGCAGTACTAGCAATCAGAAATCTTGCTTGCAAATGAGTTGTCAAAAATGGCAAGAAAACAAAATTTGAGGTTCTGTGGCATAAAGCCATTCACATGCATTCTCATTAGATAAGGTTTGCTGGTTTTGGTTTTGTTTGCTTTAAATGAGAAGTTTGTTGACCCACTGAAAAAAAAGATGTCGCAAACCACCCTAACTGACATATAATGGTAGTGTTGGGATGAGCTCTCTGTGTTTGATGGGTAAAAAGTACACGTAGGAGAAAATGCCTGCACAACTATGACAATTTTCTGTATGGTCCATGGCTGGCATTCATTCACATTGTGAAAATGTGAGAAAGTAAATGAGAGGCTTAAATATTTTGTTATGAGAGTTTGCATTTTCTTACTTGGGTGCTTTCTGACATGCACCCCAAAGATGGGGGCATGTTTGGAAAGGGTAGATTCTTTTGTGAGTAAAATACCAAGTAAAAGGACCAGATTTTCACTGTGGAAACTCTGCAGGGTTGTAGGGTTGTTTCCAGCATCTTCAAAGCACTTACCAGGTGCTGCAAGGCAACAGCTATTAATAATGTGCTGTCACAGCCTGCTCAGCCTCTCTCTCTTGGGAAAGGCACCAGCCACTCTGGGTGTATCCCCCAAACTGGAGCCATGTGTCTTCAAGCTGTCTTAATTTGGGCAGAGTCCAAGGACTGTCTCCAATCAGGCTTTCTAGGAACATTTTTGTTGCATGGACTCTTTCTAGGACTGCTTTCTGAGCTGAGATCCCAGAAGCATGGAGTTGTTCTTTTCCGAACATCTGCAGCCCAGCATTCCCCATGGTCAGCTCTATTAGCTTCATTGCAGAAAAAAGGGTGCCCTACTGTACAAGCAAATGCCTTCTGATCTCCCTCTCCTGCCTGATATTTTTCTCATCTCCTGCTTTCCCTTGCCCCGCTCTGTTCTTCAAAGCCCTTGGAGAAAAATGTTTCTTTATAATTTTGTTCCTCCAAGTCAAGATCAATGCCGGTGCTGATAGCCCTGACTGAGCAATCTATTCTGAGACAGAGATGTAGCCACCACTCAAAAAAAAAAAAAATACAGGGCAAGGACTTATAGCAAATATTTATGAGGGTTTCAGTGTGCAAAAGGTCCATGATCTCAAAGAGAATTCACAAGTTGCATCTCAGTTCCTTGATCTGAGGCACAGGGATACTTACCCTGTGTCTGTACCACAGTAGCTGTATTTTTGGAAAGCCGTGTTTGCAGAGAGATTTTTTTTTTTTCTGTGCTTTCAAAGCACATCTTGAAGAGGTTTTGGGTGTTCTGAATAACCAGCCACATCAACAAACCAAACTATTACACATGTCTCTACTTCAGTGGAAATAAAGTATATGCTAGTAAGTCTGACCTACTTGGCGCTATTCAATGCTGTTAAAACATTACATGCAGGAGTTCTTCTGGGCAAAATCAAGCTTTCTATGGAACACAATGCATTTGAATTGGAACACATTGTTTCTCCTCAGTCTATCAGTAAAACCATTGCACTGGCCTGACGTAGCTGGAAACAGCTCTCCCTAATATCTTTAAGCCAAAAAGATCTGAAGTTGACAAAGTGTTTGTGGCATTTCTTGTTTCTTGCTATTTTTCTCAATAACTAGGCTCTGGGGAAAAGTCTTCAAATCCTTAAACAAGCTGAAGAAAATCACTCCCTCTGATCTGCACTCCTCAGTGGAAATTCCTCACTGCTTGCTCCACGCTTATCAGTGGAGAAGCCACAGGTGGGACATCAATAGCTGGTCCACCTGCAGAAAAGGTGCTTGCTATGCAAAAGGTCCCAGTGGCTGCATCGTCTGGGAGGAGTGATTTTTGTCTCCTTGCTGAAGCTTCATTGGCTTCAGCAAAAGAAAAATGTACATTTCCAGAAAAGCCTGGAAGGATGCCTGCTCTGAAAAAATGAATGAGTCTTCCAGGTTCTTGTTTTCCCCTCTGAGGGAAAAATTGAGAGATCCATATAGTTGATGCTTGACCCTTTGCACAGCAGTGTCAGATGCTAGCCACTGTTTGCTCTCCAAGAATGAGGACATCTGCTATGATTTGGCACAATATAGATAAATGTTCCTATTTTTGCTTTTTATGATCTATTGAAACTTTTATACCAAATTTACTACCATGAACTCTGGATATAAATTTGGTTATGGGCCAGTTAAATACAGAGTATATAGCCACTTGGAAACTTTTATTACAAAACTCTTGCTTGACTTCTTATTGCACGTGTGCCATTAGAAAAAATGAATCACAGTATTATTTTGCATCATGGTTGCACCTGACAACTGAAGATCTTGAAGTGTTTATGAAGTAACTAGATTTAGTCTGACTATATTCTGCCAGGTATCTTTTCTTTCCAAATTGTATATGATCTCCATGAATAATTCCCTTTACAGATTTGAACTTTTTCTCTTTGTGAAGAATCCAGTCCAGTGCTACCTCCATTTCCGTGTGGTGGTTCTTGTGAAGAATTACTGGTGAGAAATTCTTGCTCCTTATAGTGATCATGCTGATCAGATGCATAAGTAACTCAATGTGACTAGAGGCCTAATTTCAAAAATCACTGCTCAGGAATACTTACTGTATATTTTTGATTTTCAATTGGTGTTATAAACTAAGATTCATTAGAAACTATTAATAAGGAAGAGTTGCCTAAAATTTACTTTTATGAGAATCCCTAAAATTTAGAACGTGTCAAGGAAAGGGAACAGAGAAAGTGTGCATATTTCTGAAATGTTGGGGGTATTTGCATAACCATAGTTATGAAACTTGTACTGAGAAACCTGAGGCCGAAGCACGGCACTCTTGGTTTTTTTTCCTTTTATCATTTAACGTTATACAGCAGTTTTCTGTCAGAGTAAAGTTGGAGTAGCCTGTAAACTTGAACTCTTCTCACTGGATGATAGCTCCTCATCTGGAAGAGCTAGAAGGAGAACAGATGCATACAGAAAAATGTGCAACGAAAAGTTTCCAAATCTTTCTGTGCACATCCAGGGACCGTGACACTTTAGGGGCTCTGCAGGTATTCTCTAGATAATGCTCCTGCTCCACTACTGAGTCGATCTTCCAGCTCTCACTGCTGAAGGAGTTCTTTTACTTCTCCTCTTTTTCATCTATGGAGAAGCACAGTTAAAGGACATCATTAAAAACTCTGGAGCACTTGAACTGTTTCTGTAAAGGAAAGGATGCCAGTTAGTAACAATACGTTACTGCAAACAACCATACGTGTGTGTGACCTTGGCATGTATCTCAAACCTCAGAAAGCTGTTCATAGTAATGCTTCTCTTTTTTTTTTTTTTTTTTTTTTTTTCCTGGAAGCAGAGAATACTGGCAATTCAGCTTTTAGGAATTCCTTTAAGGTGGGAAGAATCAATGAACCAAGCTGCATCGTGCTGTAGGTGGGTAAAGCTCCTTTGAAAGAAGCTCTCTTCAGTGATTTTGCTCCTGCAGCAGTGAATTTGTTCCACTGTTCCTGGCTCATGAGACCACCTTCTCTTTTTCTAGTCTCTCTGTCTCTTTCCCCTTTATGTCTTAATTCACTGCTGTCATGATTTATACTAGCAATACAATATGCAAGACATGAAAATCTATACATCTATCATACCCATATCTGAACACTAGGACATGACATTTCAAAATTATTTTTTCCCTATACATTTATCATACTTTTTTTTTTTTTTCATTAGGAGGCACTGTCTTCTGTAGATTCAAGGAGGCTGAAGACGGTCCAACTTCTCTACTATCCTATTTCATGTTCTCCATGTGGTTCATAGGGTACAGAAAGGGGCAGGAGAGCAGTTCTGCTGTGCTTCTCTGTCTGTTCCTTTGGCCAATACTGTGGAGCTAAATATTTTATGATTCTTGTAGAGACTAAGGTACGTTTTTAGCATGTTATCCATCAGTGGCAATTTGAGGTTTAGTGTAAACGTAAATTGTTCTTTAGGGAAGAGTAAGGATCTGTGATGGCTTGTTCCTGGAACTGTCTGATCTTTATCAGCCTTGTGACAGTCCCACAGGGACAACTGGTTGTAATTAGCTCATTTATTATTGATTCAGTCTTTGGACAATTAATCAGAATTAATCAGGTTCAGCGGTGTTTTAGAGGTCTGAAAATATGTCCATAAGAGCTAGGGATGTCTGAGCATGCTGAAGGAAGCACGAGGCGAACACTGTCTCGGGAAACAAATGCAGTTCTGCTTCTTTCAAGGTCTGCAAACAGGTAGCAATTTTTTTTTTATTTCCTCTCCCTCATCTTTACGTCCCTCTACAGTGTAACTCTGGGAGAGGCTGAGCTTAAATGATAAAACACACTGAAAGAATCAGTTTTTAAAATTTTTCCAGCCTAATCTTAGATCTTTCTTCCTTGGTCACTCCCTCTGCAGACAAAGTCCTGCCTCCCAGAAGCTGTAAGGCACTGGAGCCTGAAATTACCTGTGTGATCTTATTACTGCAGCCCTTTTGCTTTTTTCCACGCATACACATATAGGTAGTTACTCTTGTTCTTTATAATTTAATATTAGACATAACATAATCTTGCTGGAGTAAATGCTTGTGTCTCTCTGTTGTTTTGTTGTTGGTGGTGGTTTTGGGTTTTTTTTTAAATAAAGCATGAACTTAATGTCTAGATGATAGGCAAAAAAGTTGGTGTATTGTAAAGACCAGATATAAACATGTAAAATCCTTTAACACTTTTAACATTTATTAGAAGTGGTCAAAAATTTTGACTGTAAAATGAAAGGCTTTGACATAACTGGAATCTGTTTAGAAAAAGATTTTCACATGAAAATGTGGGGTTTTTCCTATGTGGAGCTTCTGAACACAATGAAAATTTATATTTTGCTTTCTCTGATATTCATATGGTTTAGAAAGGAAACTTTCTTTTTTTTTCAATGTGTAAATAGGTTTTAGAGTTAGGAAAATAAGCCATCATCTATCTCCATTTTAGAGTGTTTCTTGCAAATGTTTGTAATGTACATTTTTCATGAAAGGAACTGCCTCATCTTCTCCCCAATCCCAAATATTTTTGACTAACCTACACTTGGATTGGAAATATCCAGAAAAAAATAATTTGTGATTTTTCAGGGAGTGATAAATAATTTGGAAGGGAAAAAGACAACTGACTGATGCTATAAAAATAAGATAATGCTAAATGCTGAATATCTCCTGGATGTGCATTAATCCTGTTTATATCAGATCTAAGTGAAGTACTAATTTTATTAGCAGCAGTAAGTCTAAAATTGAAACATATAGTAATGTGGAAAGAGTCAATGTCTGTTATTGGAGCAAGAGTAATTAACTGAGTAATTAATTGAACTATGCTTGAGTTTGTTTCAGTCAAGGTATTTAAACTGAATATGTTGTTCTTTGTCTCATCATAACAAATTGTTCAAAGAATGTATATGTTACATTCTGCCACTGACATATGGATTCTACTTCATGTCACTAGTACAGTGGTTAACCTCCAAAATTAATTAAATAGTTTTGGCACATTTTCCTGTCCAAGTCAATGAGCAGAACTGGATATAATTTGAAGATTCAATGTGCTCCCCTGTGTGTCTGGATTTTCCTCTGAAGGGAGTGGAGATGAAGAGGCTAAAGTTTTGTTCAACTCGCCCCTTTTTAAGTTTAAGGACCCTGGTGTGTAATTAAGACTGAGGCATTGGTGCTTTATAAAATTATTGCCAATGACACGTAGTATTTGAGATTAATTTAGCCGTAAGTCTTGTTGTCTGAAAGATTTAAGAGTAACATTTTAAATTAGAGTCCCAACTATGTATTCAATTTAAATTTAATATGAGTTATTTGTTCTGCTAATAAAAGCCCCCATTGCATATTAAAAACATATTAATTGAGGATTAACACAGATGTAGTAGATTTAGAAATCTTTGATGAAAGCATTTTAAAGCATCTGTAAATACATTAATAGCATTAATGTGACCATCTACTTATAAATCTAGCAGGTTTTGTCCAATTCAGAACAGAATGTTTCTGGTGCAATAGCCAGCCATCCCAATCGAGTTTTTTTTTGTATGATGCTTAAATAATTGTCTTTTCACTACTGTTTGCAGGTGCAGCCACCACAGCCATGCAGTCACTTTGCTGGTCTGTGAATGGAAACTGGTAACTGTGTGCTGACTATGAAGATCATGTATGTTGGGTGATGTCTTCTTGCAAAACAAAGGTATTTCAAAACTGGCATTTCAGTCTCTCCTGGAGGCTGGGAGCCTCCAGTTAGGAGGTCTTTCTTGCGTGTGCAGAGTGATTGTATTGCTCAACTGGAGAGGTCATATGCAGAAAGTTGCAGGTCAGCTTGGGACGTCCTACTGTCCTGCCTCAGCAGCATCCTCTGTGCTCTGGAGGGAACATAATTAATCCTAGGGATAGCTGTCTGTGTTATGTAGTTCACAATTTTCTATGAAGTATCTGCTGCGGAAAACCTGTGGCTGTGCTAATTAACAAAGTAAGGCCAGCTGGAGCTCTTGGTGGAATGTGATAAGCTGGTGTCCTGTGCACCCATTCTGGTGTCCTGTGCTCCCATTCTGGTGTCCTGTGCTTTTTGGGCAATGTGTTTTATGACCTGGAGTGCAGAGGAGTGGCTGACAAGTTTAACCTTGCAGGCTCCTCGCTGAGGGATACCTTAGCTTGAAGCCTGGTGGAAGGAAGGAAGGAGAGGAAAGACTAATCTCCTCCAGCAGATCTTTTCATGGAAGATCAGGGAATGCTACGAGCACTGGAAGGTGTGGGATAATGCCTTCCTTCTCTGTGTGTATGTGCAATGTTTTTTAGTTGGTTGACTTTTTTGGTGAGATGGAAGTCATGGTGAAGGAGAATGTGCTTTGCCAGCGCAACAGTCTTCTGCTTTTCTTTTAACTTCTTGGGAGATAAGATGAGGGAGGCTTATATGGCTGTTGCTGCTCTGTGGCTCCAGCCAAACTTGTCTTCTGCTTGCTGCCTTCCATAAAAAGTAGCTGTCTCTGGCTCTGCTTCTCAGTTAATGCCTCAGCAACACCCTGTCCTGTTACTCTCCTGCTACTCCTGATCAACAAGCTGTGAGCCAATTTCAGGAAGGCACCAAATTTGATCTGATGACAGCCACATTCCCTAGCGTGCTGCAAGACACTGGGCAGGCAGTACACATGGTCTTGCCTTGAGGGCTGCAATGCAGCCTTGTAGTAGGATCTAGTAAGGATGTATTATTATAAGTCCTTATCATGTTTATTTCACTTTTCATTCCCATTCCTTCCAATCTTTTGATATTTAGCCTAAGGGCAGATTCAGCTATATATCCAAAGATGCAACTTTACATTGAATTAATGTGTATCTCTTTGCCAGTTAAGAAGTTAACAAAAAAGGAGTAGGTGTCACTATTTTGCTTATGGTGGGAATTTGACGGTGCACTGAACCAAGCACAACACACTTCCAGAATCTTAACTAGTTTGATTGCACCATCGACGCTGTTATTTCGACAGCCCCGCTCTCCGGCATCTGGCATAATTGGAAGCAGCAGCCAGCAGGTATCAGATGTCAGTATGAATTGTCTCCTGCTGCGTGAGCACTGACTATGAAATTGATTTGCTGTCTTTTTTACGCAGTTTTGTAATGAAAGTAACGTAAAGTCCCAAACAGACAAATTCCGTATTTGTGTATGTAGAGTTAAAATAGGCATATGTATAAAAATTAGAGTGGGGAAAATATATCAAGAGGAAAGCAGTGTACCACCATCAGGTCCTGCTTTCTCACAGGTCTTTGTGATGGCAGCTCTCCCTGTGTGGCTGAAGAAGCTGAGCTACACCAATAACTGGAAACCAAACCAATTTTTTTGGGTACTTGCATGGATCAAAAGCATAAAACATGAGAAAGAAGAACCCTTCAGTGAGCGAATTTATATCTCTGTTTCACTCACTAGTAATAATAAGGCAAGAGAGAGACACTGTGGAAAACAAGTCTCCAACCTGGAGCAAATTTTCCCCTGATTTGTCATCAGGATGATCAAGACCACTAAGATGAAAAGACTGGGCTGAGCAAAGTCAATGGCAAATTTCTGTTGATTTACTATAGCCAGGATGTTGCCTTAGGGCACATCAGGAATAAACGACTGTCTCTCAGTGCCTTCAAGATGCTGTCATACAGAACAATTTCACACATATAAAGATAATGTCTGTGAGACTGGGATCTTGACCACCAATTTGAGGAACTATAAGGGAGGATTAGACCAGATATAAAAGCCATGCCATCATCCTGAGCCTTGAGAAAAGCTTTTGAGCACTCCTTAAAGATTGCTGACATCTAGGTGATGGCAGTAAGAGCACAGGAGGCCAGGCTTTGCTGGCAAGAACCAGCACCTCTTCTCAAGCAGAGTTACAATTGGCTTCGGAACAATTGTGTTCGTGAACCTCTTCCTCAGCTTGAGGCAATACTTGGCTTGGATACAAAAAGGCTTAATCAGCTCCTACTGTAATCAAATTATCTAAGATTTTTCAAAGATAAAATTGTATCAGGTTCCCTTCCTAAGAAGTCAGGGTCAAAAACCTTTTTAGTAAAATTAGCTTGAGCATTGATTACTGAGCATGGCCACTTTTTAGACAAGAGCAATGGAGAAAAGCATTCCCAACATCTGGTTCAGTGGGGCCCACGTCCAGTATTTAATTGTGTTTTTACTTTGACACCCAGTTGCATAGCAATAAGGTGGAGCATATGATACAATAATCTATATATAGGATAGGTGGGGCTGAACCTTTGACTGGAGGCCAGATAGTCTGGTATTCCAATCTTGGTGCTGACAAGAAGGCAGCCAGTAACCTTCAGTGGGTTACTTGAAGTTCTTCCAAAATTTCAGTACCTCTGTTGATGAGGGACTGGTCTGTAACTGTCTTGGGATTCACAGTTGTCATAACATGATTCAACAGGCCATTTCATACACAGCCAGATCATGGGTGCCCAGAAAAACTTGCCCCTCACCCTGGGTAAGCACAAGCAAATTTACAGGGAGCTGTCTGCTGTGCTCAGAGGGCAGCTCCTTCACAGAAGCAGCAATATACTGCAGTTTTCTTCTCTGCACAAGCAACCAACCTGCTTTGAATCTGATCTCACGGGGAGATGGAGGACAGTCATTTGAGCATCTGTTCCCCTTCCATTTTCCCACACAAGGCACAAGCAATGGTGTTGTGGCTCCTCAGGACGCCTGGACTGCTTCCTTTCCTCAGCCACCTTCTACCCTAGGTAACACCTCACTTTTCCCTATTTTGGAGGTTAGATCTGATTCCAACAGCAAGACTACAACCAGATGCTTACCCCATCTGACAGACTTAGGACTTTTTCCATGGAACCAGAGTTTCTGTTAACTTTTAACCTGATAGTTTGATCTCAAGGATGAATTGTAATTCCATCTGCAAGAGGGTGTTGTTATAGGGAAGCTCACTCCTCAGAGGGATGTGCTAGATACTAATCCTCCCACCTCCATGCCAAAGTGCCACATGGGCTTGCTGAAACACAGGATGTTGCTAACTCAGCCAGCCTACTTTGTGACTGTGTTTTTCCCTTCATTTGCTTGGGAAGCTTCCCTAAGGTGTGCAGGCCCCAATGGCAAGGAGGAGGAGGAAGAGGACTCTACTGTTCTTCCTGCAACTGCAAAAAATTGTGTGTTGTACTTGGGAAGCTGTTGCCTATTGCTCTGGCTGCCACTGAAATCAGGAGAGGAATGGGGATGGGATCCAACACCATTTCCTCTCCTGTGTTAGGGAGGAAAAGTCTCATCATTTATTTAAAAGGTGCTGTTACCAGAGTCAATAAAATTTTTCATATTGATGCGTTCATTGGTGGAAGAAAGAGGATTGCTGCAAGAATGAAACACAAATCTGGATAAATTAAACAACAGTCTTACAGCACTGCATTTTATAATGCATTTAACAGGTTCTTCTAAGCTGTGTCCTTCCAGTCTATTTCCTTCCCTTCATTGTTTTGCTGTGGAGGTAAGTGTACAGTAGCACTGGGCATCACGATTTCTGAGAGTCTGCTCCCACTTCTCCCCTCAATACATCGACATCATTTTACAGTGACTTTTCTTCCTTTCCTACTTCATCAGATCCCTTTTGGAGATTCAGTACCCTATATTTCTCAATGAAGTTGAATAGTGAAATCCAGTATGGTGGATGAAGTCTCTTCCAGAAGAGGCCTGGAGGATCCTAATGTGCTTTCCTTCGTTTCTCTCAAGCAACTGTTCAGTTTTTGCTGCTCTTTTCCCCTGGTTTATTTCTTTTAAAAGGAATAGGCCAGTTCAGCCTTCCACTCCTGCATTCTTTCAGAGACATTTTAGCAGGGTTAGTGTAAGCAGCATGGTTAAATTCCTACCTACTTTTCACTGAAAACTTACCCTTCAGCTATTGTTTTAACAGTAGTAAAACTTATGCAACTGCGTGACTTTTTTTGAATGTTTTACTGTTCCCTTTATAGCAAATGTTGCAGCGTGCACATTTGATGTCAAGTTCCTCTTGTGAGCATTTGATTTTTCGTGACATGAATATGACACAGATGGACATGAGAACCCAGCTGTTGACTTCGTTTCTCAGTGCCCTTTTGTTTATGTCTGTGACCTGGTCACATAGTACAAAGAGTTTCCTGCTGAACGACATGCAGCTGCCTGGCCGAAAAGCGTGTGAGAGCTTTATTTGTCCTGCCTGCAGCCCCAGATCTTCTTGGAACCAGCTCCCAGATCCCTCCTGGCGTAGAGGTGGGTGATGTCACTGCGCAGCCTTCCCAAGGATCCTGGCCTGTCTGGAATCCGCTGTCATGGATCTGCGGGGCATTACAGCGGGTGTTTCAGTGCACTGCTCCAAATAAACTGCCCCAGGAAGGCTCTGGGCTCCCTGGGGCTTCAGAGCGACACCACCCATGTTTGTGGAGGACAGCAAATGTAAGTGGCAGGCGGGGAACTGAAACTGAGCCTTGACTGATTCAAGTCCTTTTTTCTAAATTCATTTTAACAGATTTACACAACCCCAGCCCCTGACCTCCCCCCACCCTACATTTCCTTGGAATGCCTTACGCTGTCAGGAAAACTGCCTCTTTTCCCATTTTTTGCTGATACAAAACACCTAAAGAACTGGCTTAATCTAAAAGCTTCTTGAGGCAGCTCCACCCAGAGCATCCCGCCCAGATGCATCCCACCCAGAGCAATTCTTCTGTGGGCAGAAGAAGTCAGAAATGTTTGGGTCATGCAATGGCCTGCAGATCTGGGGCACTGGCTGGTAGGTGGATGGTTTTGCCTACAAGCAAAATGCAGCTTGCTCTGCGGCTGCCCAGCACAACCTCAGGTGCCCAAATGGCAAAACGGGGTGTTACTCAGATGGCACAGATGTTTATTAACTAGTCTGTCAGGAGTTGCATATTCTGAAGTGACATCTGTACCACTGGGTGTCTGACAGCATGCCCTGGGGCCCAGTCCTCACCATGTTAGGTGAGCAGAATCACACTCCTTGGTAGAATGTATGTAGTCCCAGGTTAAGATGAGGTTACAGATACAGACAGAAGAAAATGTGAAAAACCACCAAACCATAAAAACAGTCTGCACACTTCTCAGCAGCTTTAACCAAAATGACGTAGTTTCCCAGTACATCCAATTGTTTTGCACATCTCCATTCTTTCTTATGCGGGAATTTGGTTTTGCAGCTGAAATTCCCTCAAAGTGATCCGTGCCGCCCTTTACTATCTCTTGACTCGTGGAGGGAGCACCACTCTTCCACCTCTTCCAGTTTTCTTACATCCCCATTTCAACACTAGCTGGTGATCACACGAGAACGCAACATTAGGAAACCATTTGTTGTATTTTTAGCAGTGCTGGGGCTGAAGTAGCAATGAGAAGGGAGGAGTGCCAGCCACATGTGACCAACCAGCTGTCTGTGGCCCACATTTTGGAAATCACTGATTGAAGTAACTGGCAATAGGTTATGGAAAGTTTCCCTTTTAGATTGCTATTTCAAATTGACCCCAAACTAAACAAGGTAGGAAGGTCATTTTGGCTGTAAACAACTTTACGATGTGTGAACAGTCTTCATCCAGTTTCTTTGCCTTTTAATGGAAGTGAAATACTTCAACTGGAAGTGAGTCTCTTTTGTGTCTCCTTACCTACAGGAGCAGCTGAAACATTGCCATGGCTGGGATGGACAGGCTGTGTGGCTTCTTCTTCCCCGCTCTTGGACACGTGGTCACACTGTGGTAAGTGCTGGGATCTTGTCCTCTATCGAGTGGAGAGAGGGAAACCATTGAGCAGGTCTAGCTCCATAAATATTAATGTGACACCCATGTAACAAAAACCCGCCACATTAAACGTATGGATCTTCTTCCTTCTCCAACCTGCTGTCATACATATCTGTTGGCTATGACTTCCAGCTCACCTTCTTTCCTGTCTTTTTAATCCACGAGTATTTTAGGAGCCAGTAACTCCTTGTCAGCTGGCACCTATTGCTATATATGCATCAAAGGCAGCCGCCGGCTAGAGTTCTGCATGCTTCTGGGGTTATTTAACTGCACATATGAGTAGATCTTGCATTCCTTGTATGTCACCCATCTGTGAAATCCCCTGCACCAGTTTCTGCCAGGCTTGCTTTATTACATTCCTTCCTTGCCAGCCTAGCAACCTGCTCCAGTCTGTTCCCTGCCCCACTGGGGAAGGAGGAACTGTGTTTTTAACGTGCGTTGCCTGACTTCTTGTGTTTTTCAGCTTGATTTCTCTTGCTGTCCCTCAGACGATCTCTGACCACAGCAGAAAGTGGTGTCAGGACCCTTCCAGGCCCCCAACATGCACAGGGTAGGGTGAAGAATGACTCGTATTTGGCCACCCCCAAATGCTGAGACCAATAATCAGCATGGTTGGCTTATAGGAACAAGACCCCAGCTGACATGAAGAGGCAACCAGAGCTGCTAGGGCCACTCCATCCCAGTGAGATTCAACCTTCCTTGTACTGTTGAAGCCTTTGCCAAGCTCCCTGCTCCACACTGCCTGCTGAGGGGGTGACAGGCACCACGCACCAGCAGTGATGGATGCTGTGGGACTGAGTTCCTATGTGTTTTGACTGGAGCCAGTTTGATTCCAAAGAAATGCCCCCAGCAACAATCTTTCAACCTCCAGGGAGACTATTTATTTTATTTTTTTTAGGAATGCATTTTGTAAATCACTCAGGTGGTGGCAAGTTTATGTATTTGGATGGCAAATTTATGTTGCGCTATTAGTTTCAAGGAAATCCAATTGAGCGCGTGGATTTTGGACTCTTGACCTTTAAGCAGACTGGGTTTTTTTGAAGAAGTGTGAAGTAACCTGTTCATCTCCATGAGGTGTACTCTGCTGAATGAAAACACTCTCTGCAGAGACACAGGAGATGTGAGGGGTGTGAACTCCTGCATTCATCTGAGTGAATGGTTCCTCCCTTGCCAGCCCCTTGCCGGTGCTTGCCACAGTGTGCTAAGCACTGACCTGGTGCATTTCCATCCTCACACTCTGTGTTTTGCAGCAGCTACCAGGAAAGTGGAAAGGGCTGCCCTACCTGGCTCCCATGAGGAATGATGGAGTCACCTCCTTCACTAGATGGGACTTAGGGCAGTGGTTGCCCAGGTCCCAGTGAGGACAGGGAAGAGGCAGGGAGGAGAGGGAGGCGTTCATTTTCTTGCCTTGGGCCTTGGTAGGGCTGTGAGCACAGCTGTGATGGTCCAAGTCCTGTCCCTCTTCTCCTTCCCTGCCACTCCACTGCCCTTTCCCCAGACCTCCCCTGCCTCCCTGCACAGCTCCAATCTTCTCTCCCCTCCCTGGTACACATGCCATTTATTCAGCTTCAGTGCAATCTGAGCTTTCTGCTCTGCTGGTTTGATTTCTCTCAAACTACAAACTCCTTTGACAGAGGCAGACCATGACAACATGCTTCGCTCCTCTTTCCTTTTTTTCTTCATTTTCTGCCAATGGTCATGTTTGAACTGACATTGGCTGGTTGTAGGTCAGGTTCAAAGGCATCAAGCACTGTCTGAACATCCCCTTGAGCTATCAGCTCATGTGAAAATGAGTAGTCTAGAAAACCTTTGTGACTGCAGAGTAATCCACTTTATGGGTGAGCTCCTAGGGGTGGCAGACTTCTCATTTAATACAGGATTTCCCACATTTTAGCCTGAAATCCTGCATCCTACAGTAAAGGACAGGCTTACTAACTTACCTGGCATATTTTCAATAAATCATGTAGATTTCTAGGCTGAAATGTGGAAAATAGTCCCACTTTACCCTTTTCTTCACAGCTTCCTTGATTGTTGTAGAGCTGCTAGCTTGCCCTACAAGCAGAGGTGGTTGTACAGAGGCAACAGGGAAGATTGGGTAAATGAATGATACATGGAGAGCTTCACAGAGGACAAGTGCTGTGGCAGTGGAGTGGGAACATATGATATTATTAAAATGCTGATTTTAAGGATACTGCTTCCCATTTTATTTCTCAAAAATTAATGGATGCCATAGAGCAACTTGTGTTAAGTGATTAAGATCCAATCGTGGAGGGAGGGATGAGAAACATAGCTGCAATTTGTGGCCGCTGAAACTCTACCCACCCCTCACCCTCCATTTCTTAGGAGCCACTTAAATAAATGTCCTCGACTCTGGTGTACCCAACCTACACTGACCCCCCACAAAATTTCCAATCAATCTTTGGGGGTATGTGGATTTTAAAGCCTTTGTAAAACTGAATCTTTAAACAAAGATGAGCTTTTCCACTGTAAGTGTGGGGGAGAGACTGTTCTGCTCGAGTCAGGGCACACATCTTTAGCCTGTTTAATGCAGCATCAGCTTGAATGAGACTCTGCTAATTGACAGCAGCCAAGGATCCGGCCTTTTTTTAAGGAACTTGAGGTACTGGGAAATGATGAGCAGTGGTTTAGAATTCACAATACCCAGTTCCTGTGTGTTTTCAGTATGCAGCATTCATAAGCCATCACTTGATGAATATGGCCTGAAGTGATGCAGGCAACTTATTGTAATTTTTTGCTGTGTTCTGTTTGGATTTATTTCCTAGTCAGTCAGGTGGGACACCCTGTAGATTAAGACTTAGCACATGCATTTTGAATCTGTAGACTAGTACTTGAGGTGAAATAGGAATTGCTTTATGTTTCGGAGCAGTAATGGCCTGAATTGCCAGAAATAACCATAATAACAAACTGCTTGTTTCCTGAGTCAGGCACACAGTGCAAACAGCCGTAGTCTCAGTGCACCAATGCTCTCCCTGTTTTTTAATGAAAATAACAGGGATGGGAAACGGTCCAAGAAGAGCTTGTTCCCTTGGCTTGTCTAATATTCTTTTCAAAACTGTCTGCTGCTATGAAGAAATATAATTACAGAACCATTTAAACGTGTGGGTCTTCTAAGGAGAGAAGTGGATGGGTTATATGTAAGCATGGAGCTGTACACAGCACACAGGCAAACCAAAAAGTATGCAGATGCTGAATTTTCTGTTTTCTGGGAAGTCCTTGAATGAGTCTCCTAATTTTATTAACGCCATTATACAGAATCTGACTTTCCAGCTGACAGTTCCTTCTTTGCTGGTGTGTTTCTATCAGACATCCTCCTCCCTTGTAAGCTGGTTTGTCCAGTCACTTGTTTCACAAGGACTTTTCAGGATGTTATGTTCAGATCAGCAGCCTGGGTAGGCCTGAGGAAGCCTTCTGAAGAAGAGTTCACATGAGAGGATTTTGCTGCGTTCCTTTTCAAAGTCCTCACATTATGAGAAAGTCCTCTCTGACTCTGTGACTTTCCTTTCTTCCCAAGACCTTCTAAATTCTTGTTATGCAACATGTGTTGCCTGTAAGACTTCCCTCTTTGAACCACTAAAATATCTATAGTGGTCTGCTTAAAAAGCAGACCCATCTCTGTTGGCTAATGCAGGGCCTAAAATTGTGGCAGCAATGGTGCCACGATGCAGATGGGCATGGTAATGCAAACGTGATGTCAGATGCTTTTGTCACCGTGGGCTATGTCACCATCCCAGCAGAAACGAGGCAGACGTACCCACATTCCCTAAGCACCTAAGACTATCTTAGGGTGCATGTTGGGATGTGGTGATTT
This sequence comes from Scolopax mira, assembly GCA_004320125.1. NCBI lineage: Eukaryota > Metazoa > Chordata > Aves > Charadriiformes > Scolopacidae > Scolopax > Scolopax mira. The sequence goes on from BJBW01000522.1 coordinate 210,416, forward strand.
TGACTTCACTGGTTTCTGGCAGCTTAAAACAGAAATTTCATCTTGCCTCATGGTGGACTGTACCAAAAGATAGGTCTGATCCCCATGAATGTGAGGAACATGCCTACGAACATGTACCGTAGGCACCCATGACGAAAGTGGCAGCTTATGTTGACTGAGACTGAGGGAGGGAGGACCCCAAGGAATGAGCCCTCTCGTCAGCCATCCCGTCAATCGCCATCAGTCAGCTGCTGCTTATGATGAAACCGCTCTTTGGGGGATTTTATTCTGCATGGCTGGACAGCTGGTATGTGTTTCTGTCTGGGCTCTGCAGCCCTGGCCCTCGTTTGAGGAAGCAGGCCTTTTGTTCTGTATCAGGCTTCAAATAGTTTGGCATCTGTTGGTTTGTGTTGTCTGGTCGACCATTTGTTGTGTTAGCAAGCTTTCTTCTAATCACGGCTCCTGAGCAGTCTGCTCCTCTGTGACAGCTTCTGCTTTAAAAAGTAGAGGTAGATGCGTGCTGGCTGTGAACTCCCACACCTTCTCTCCTTGAAGAGGTGAGGATATTTGCACAAAGGAGAGTGAAAGTAGCTACCATGGTTTGCTTCTGATTAACTGTTTGGTCACACTTCTGTTTCTTACCATCAGGGAATGTTAGTGGTTAAAAGTACAAGTCACGTGTAATCGTGTAATCCATACTTCCACTGCTCTGCAAATGGCAGAGCTGGTGGACAGAAAGGAGTGGTAGTGATTAGATCTGCAGCAGTGATTCACAGCTTGGGATTATGGTTTCTGCAATTTGCTTGAGTTTGTACAATACAAATATCAGGTAACATTACGATTTACATTTTCCATGGAATGCTGTCTCAAGAACATATTGATTTGTGCTGCATCAGATTACTCAGGGGCTGTAGAAATCCAAAAGGAGAATTTTACTTTTTTCCTGCTGACATTTGAAAAACAGGATTATAGAACTTCACATATAGCCCTGCATAACCTTCAGTGACCAGCCTCAGAATATCACTTAGGAATTACTATTTTTTAAGCTTTCTTTAAATAGTTAAGAACTCTCTTCAAATCCCTTGAAGTCATGCATTAGTCTGTTCCTGCCACCTTAGCCTCAAGCAAGATGCAGAGCGAAGCAGAGGGAAAAGAAGGTAGGAGATGACTGCATTTCACCCTTTGGGTTCAACGCCACCCTCTTTTTGCCTCACACGGATCCCCAGCCCAGTGGTGGTTTCCTCATTGGCATCCCTGGGCTTCTGGATGATCAGCCCTGACTTAGAAAGCCGCTGTCTTTACTATCAGTGAGCTCCATGGAGGAGGGTTTCTGGGAGTCGAGTGGGTTCTGGTATTAGTGTTGCCTGTTGTAGCACATGGTCTGTGTGTGACAGTGGTCCTGCCACTGCACAGCCTGCTAGTCCCCCCTCCTTACTGCCCCCACAGTGATAGTCAGAGGGGTTAATGCCATGAAACTGGACGTTCAATCTTAGATTTTTTAAAAATTATTTTTTATTCAGTATTCATTTGTCTATACTCCCAAATTAATGTGTCCAGAAGAACAAATTAAGAGATTGAGCCATTAAAAATCCTAGTGTCAAGGCACCTGCTCAAATGTACCAAATTTTCAGAGGAACTGAGCCTGTGTGCTCCCCAAGAAACAGTATTTTGAAGCAGTAAAGTCCCTGGACAACGTTAATGGTCTCAGTACCTCCCAAAAATCAAGTCACTCTTAGTTATATGCCTACTTCAGTCATCAGATTTTGGCCTCAGATCCAACATGTGTGTGTGAAAATGAGCGGGGAGGGAGAAGCTGAGATTTATTTTTTTTTTTAACTTCTCAGCTGCTTTGCTTAGAAGCCACAGACTGCTCTTTGTAAGCGTGCAGCTGTGGCTAGTCCTTCACACAGTATTTTATGTTAGGATGAGACAAGCACCGAGTCAACGTAGCTCCTATTGTTACTTGTCTGTCATCCTATGTTAGCAGAATTCAATGCAGGCAGTGTTAGCCAAGGAGATGCGGCATTAGAGCCGCATATGCAGATGAAGGCTCTCCAGATGTGTTGTACTGGAAAGTTCAGAGCCCGGAGCACGCAGCGGTTACTTTTCCTCCCCTTGGTATCTGTATAATTCGATGAGGCACCACAGACTCGATAGTCTCATAGGAAGTAATAGCCTTTGCCACGGCAGGTCACTCTCTGATGCAATGGGAGGAGACATCTTTGGGTGCTGCGCCAGGAGTTACACAATCTAAAATGTCAACTTGAAGCATGTCCAAGCACTACTCAAGAAATAGTTGTAGCGCTGGATGCTCAGGTGCTGGAGATGTTTGGGTACTTGGAGAGTATGGAAGCTCAGCAAAATTACTTCTGACGTGCTTGAGAAAACAATGGGACTTGCGGAAATCAAGCTACTGAGAGATTCAATTTGTAGGGAAGGAGAAGGAAATTACCTAATTGTTTCAATGCACTAGAAGAGGAATACGTTTAGTGGTAGGGAGAACTCTTCTTGATGTAATGGTGCTGTTAAATTCAAGAAGGAGAGATGGCATGGGTCTATCTGGGATCAATGAACTTTCCAGTCCCTTCCTGATGTTATTGTGGGTATATTTGACCTCCTTCACAAAAGACGATGGAGGGCTTTTGTAACTAACAAAAAGGGCTTTCGTAACAGTTATTCTAATTTCTTTTCTTGCTCCCCAGTTCACTTCCTTGGCATCATCCATTGCGAGGACAAACCGTGAGGAACCTGTGTGACAAATGATTCTGGGGTAAGGTGAAGGCTGTAACCAGCCCAGATTTGATGCTCTCATAATATAGGTCTCTCTTAGTTTTGTTGTATAGGCAATTTTGTGGCTTCAAAGGATTTGCTAGGGTAATGAAATTGCTTTATGGGGAAAAAATGTGATATTTTCTTCTCTATACCAGATATTACAGCAACATCTCTCAGTAGAGTAACTATATCCAAATATTTAATCTCAGGCTTTTTAGTCACTCCTCACTAGTTCTTTTGCAGGTTCACAGAAGCATAGGCAACATTGAATCACTAAAGAGCAGGGTGTGGAGACAAATCATGGTAAGGTCAGCAAAACGCAAGGGTTAAAGAAAAAGGCCCAAGATAAGCTGGATAGGGCTGGCTCAGGCAATGAGAATAAAAGCCTCATAAAGTCTGGACTACAGCTCCAGATGCCATCAAAGGGGTGAAATGGTGATCATAAAAATACTGGCATCACCTGTGGCTGCTCCTCCACACACTGCTGCCTCATTTTTGGTGTAGGCAGAACAGAAAGTCCAATTTTCCTTGGGTTATACACAGATAAAGCAGAGAAAGGGACTATGGCCCACTCCCAACATCCTTGCAGCCCAGAGAGTTGCCCATTTTTGGAAGAGCTCTGTCTCTTAGATTCGACGGCTCCTTTACCAAGCATACTTCAGAGTTAAAGAGAATTCAGGCAGTCACAAAACCAATTACTATAGGGGATTTCTGGAGATGGTAGATGGTGGAGGAGGAAGACCACTGAGATCAGTTCACACTGTTCACAAACAGTGAACATCTGTGTGTGAAGCCATCTGTGGTGCTGCACAGTGTGGAACAGGCAGGGGTCAGTCTCCCAATGTCCTTCCAAAGCTCGGGCTCAGGAACTTGGTTAATCAAACACACCAGAGCAGAGGTAGGTTGCAGAGGCAGGTAAGTGCTCTCCAGCACAAATGGCTTGGGAAGGATGTGAGCGGAAAAGAGATATGGAACTCAGTAGCCCATAAACGTGATGTACCTCTTCTGCCTCAGTGAATTATGAAGAAATGCACTGCTTGGGGTTCTGTCTGCAGGTAATGGGCTGAGTGATGAGGGGTTGTGGTGCTTGTGTGGAAGAAGGACATGAAAAGACATGAAGTGACATTTAATTCCTCAACTTTTCTTATCCCTTATCTTTAGCCAAAGTGATCCTAAGAATTTCAAAACTCTGCTAGATACTTTTCTTTTTTATTTCCCCCCCCGGAACTTGACTTTGCAAATCAGGGAGTGAATTAGAAAGTAGAAATAATAGGTAGAATTTTTAATACCAAGTGATTGGCAACTCACAGTAGTAAACATTTTGAATGATCAGTTTGTAAATTCATTGTCTAAAATTTGTTTTCACGAACCATCCCTGGGACAATTAGGAACATAGGAATAAATTCATAGTGAGAATGACCTGTTTGTGGATAATTTGTTCAAATTAAAAAAAAAAAGAGTTGATTTAAAGAGAAAACAACTATCCTGAAGTGAATTATTTGCTTGTATCTGTTTCTGAGATATGTCTCATCTCCTCCTGTATATTTCTAAGTCTTTATGCATGAGTCACTAACAGTATGATGAAACAAGGGATTTGCATGAAAAAAAATCATTTTAAAACACATTTCATCACTTCTGTGCTTCCAGCTTTTCTCTCTACATGAAATCAAGGTAGGAAAAATATATATATAGGCTATATACCTAATGATATCCTGTGCAGTTGTGTTTTTTTTTTCCAAAATGTTTGTATTATTCATAGTTATTGTTCATTATTGCATCTGTTACTGATTGAGAGATTTTTGAACAATTTTTCATCAGCAACATGAACAATGTTTTAGGGACATGTTTTGGAGACCTTGCTTTCTACAGCAAGGTTTCTCGTCAGTGGATCTTTGTAAAGATTATAATGTTCGTTTTTTGGTCTTTGCCAAAGTATCTTTTTATTCCCACAAAAGACTGACAGTACCTCAGTCGGCAGTTGTCTGTTTATAGAGGTTCTAACTGCACTTCTTTTGTAGTGATGTTCTGTACATGCATGCATGGATACAAAAATACAACAATACAATAAATTAGAGAAAGATGATGATTGATTTAAGAGACCTATTATTTTTACCACACTCTGCTACTGGCATACCAGCACTGCAGTTTTAACCAGGCGTTCCATTGCCGTCAGTGTCTTTTAGATAACTTTTAGATAGCTTTAAATAACCACGGGAAAAACACTCTGGACAGCCTTATGAAGATGATAACAGCAATTAAATCACAATTCTTTGAGGAGAAACTCTTAGCAAACCACGGAGGAAAATTTCTGAGGGGGGTGTTCTGATCTGGGTGTAGGGAGGCAGGGAAACCCGCTGCGTGGGCAGCATCAATGGGGCCCTTGTTGGGCTGCAGCTGGCATCGTGCCCTGGCAGGTGGGCAGGATTTGGGCTGCCTGCCTCCATCAGATCCCTGTGCTCCTGCCTGCCTCTCACCCCATCCTTCTGGCAGCTGGAGGGATGCTGCCCCACTGCTCCCCCACACATTGCCCTGCTGTACCCCTCCTCAAGCACTGCCTGGCAGCTGAGCAAGGGCTGCGAGGAGCCCCACTCCCCTGGCAACAGAGATCCCTAGTGATGGGAAAAGCGGAGAGCGGTGGTCCCAGGAGGGACAATAACCACGTGCCGGGGCTGGGGAGGGGTAGTGGCCCCGGCTCTCTGGCAAGACAAACAGCTGAGCCCTCCCCTGGTGCAGCCCACCCTGTCGTGCTGATCGTGAGTGAGGGTGTGGGCGAATTTCCTCCTTTTTGCACAGTTTTCTTTCTTTTAAGGATGGATTGAATGTCAAACGGCTACTAGTGCCTCCCTGCAATGGTCTGCCACCTGTTTTCTGGTGGGTTATGCCTGGCTTAAGGGATGAGAGACTCTGGGTTGCAGGCACAGGGACTCTGCACTGGGACCCACAGTGTTGCAGGGGGCTTCTGCACAAAGCATGAGGATGGGCACTGACAGTTAGCTGTGGTGGAGTTAGAGATTTTACTCTCTTTTTTATTCCACTACACTTTTTGGAGGGCTGTCCCTGCCCAGGGCAACCAGCAGTGAATATGAATATGGCAGTTCCTCGCTGGTGGCAGGGCATGGCCTGGTGTAGCACTGCAGGTGGCTGGGCTGGCACTTATTGGTACCCTGGGGCAACAGCTGTAGAAGAGGCAAAATCTCCTTACTCTACCCACCCAATCCCTATGGATTTCTCTTGGAAAAAGGTTGCTGTGGACAGCAACCTTAGGACAGCCTCCTAAAGCGCCTGCTGCAAAGACAGTGGTGAGGAGCAGTAGAGTCCTGTCCCTGCCCACGACTGACAACCTGAGGGCTTTACCTATGGTAAAGTTCTAAGCACTGTCCCTCCAGGGATAGGTGAGCCCTGTCATTTGCTTGTTGCTCTTTCTAGGACAACAGTGGAAGTGGGGATCACCATGTGGGTAATCCCCTGGGTTTCTGTGCCTCTGCGTCCCCTGCTGCCTGTCGCAGCCACAGAGTGAGACCCAAGTGCAATCCACATTTCTGCGTGGTGACATTCAAACGTGTGCCCTACAGGCAAAAGCTGCTAGTGAGGGCAGAAGCAGGTTCCCTCTCAGAGCTGAGGTCCTGCTGCTCTCCAGCAACTTAGCCCAGCCAGCAGCCCACCTGCCAGACCACTTTCTCACAGCTGCCGGTCAGGAGTAATGGGTGGCTGGAGCCTGCAGAGAGAGCAAGCAACAGCAGCAGGAGTGGATCACTGGCTCATCCTGCTCTGGATACTGGAGCCCTACAGAGACCGGAAAAGCAATGACAAACCACAGTGTTCACACGAGGCCTGAAACAAGACTGAGTTGCAGAGCTGTGGAAAGCAGGTTTGTGAACCAGAACAGCTTTGGTAGAGAGGGAAGAGAGGACATCAGGGGTGGAGCGAGAATGTCCAAAAAGCATGAATAGCTGTTCCTGGTGGGTACAATTGCCTAAGTCACTGCTTCATTTATATTCCTCCCATACCTAGTTGAGTACTCCCTGACTTCGTGATGGCCTCCCAAATGTCCTGAGAGTTGTCCCTTCCTGAGCTTCCTCTGGGAATAAATAAACCAAAGCAGTTAACTTGGAGTTGTGGCTATCTGAGGACTGCTACTTTTGTGTGAAAAAGCTCAGCATTATGCATGTGGACAGCGAGCCAGCAGTGAAGCCGAAGTGAAGAATAATGGTGCCTTTAGAGCTTCTTTTCCAAATGCCTGCCATTAAGGTTTAAGTTCTGAAAGGAGCTTATTGCTTTCAGGCAGGACTGTTTTACCACAAGAAAATTGGAAAGAGGAGGAAGAAAGAAGAGGGGAGGGGAGAGAAAAAAAGAAGTCCTGTATTGTATAAAAACAATTGGGACTTAGTGGAAAGTGGAATTGGTTGCTAATGATCTGTGGCTAAGAAAGCATTAAACACATTCAAACTCCAGCCTCTGTGATGATAATACTCAGTGGGAGAGAGGAAGGCAACATGAATGTCAGGGAAGTAGGAAAGGGCTATAGTCCTGCTGCAGCCCAGTGTGAGTGCTGCCCTGGTTTCACCGCTCAGCCGGAGCCTGACTGCCTGATGCCCACTGGGTACCAGCCATGCAGCCCTACATTAGCCGTTAGCAACAGCTTTCCCTGCTGCTTCTTTTGGAAAAAACAAACAAACAAGTTTTTGTCTAATATCTGTCCGTTACCCTCAGAGCCCTGCCGAGAGTTAATTTGAAACAGGGTTGTTAAGGAGCCCCCCCTGCAGCAGCGAAGAATAGGTGCTACCACTGCAGGAACTGCTGGAAAAAATCCTATGGCGTGTGTTACACAGAAGCTCAGGCTATATGATTATTGTAGATTTTAAGGCCAGCAAGAACTGCTACATCATTCTCTGCTTCAGCAGGGTTGACTTAGCACCTAGAGGCTGTAACTCAGGTTGTTTTTTTGGTGAAATGTTGGTGTTCGACTACTCCTGCTGCTCACTACCTGTGACTTTATGCTACTCAGAAGAATTCCTCTCGTGCAGTGGGTTCATACAGACTATTTTAGTTTTCATTTTGTTTCAAGTATGTGTAATGCCATGTACTTTTGTTGTGGCCACAGCCTCTGTAGGCAGAGAACACCTGACATGGCTCTCTGCACCCCACAGCTTCTCCCCCTCCCTCTAAGTAGACCATCCCTCCTGAGAAATGGGTCCTTAGAGCTTCCCTGTCCTCTCCTGGTGTCCCTGCATTGCTTACCCCTGCAGCTGCTGCCAGGGCAGTGGGGAGACCAATTTTTCTGTGCTCGTTACAGTCCGGTCCCTGCCTGCAGATGTGTCAGGCAGCAGTGAGGTAGGTGTCTGTCTCCTTTCCTCATTCTGCAGGAGGGCATGGCTGCCCCAGCGATGGAGGGCTAAGAGCCAGCTGTGGCTCACATTGCCATGTCAGCCACTGCACCTTCAGGTAAAGGAAAAAAAGATCATGAGTAGGTCTCAGTATCACTTCACAGTTCAGACAGTGATGCACTGCCAAATAGACATGTTTTGTGTCAAAACCTCAATCCCATCCCAAGAACTGGATTTGTAGAGAAACTGTTGTCTTTCTGTCTATGCGTATGTCCAGGGCTCAATCCTGCAAGGTGGTGAGGTTGGCTACATATCATGAGCCAAAAAAGAAAAGAATACAGGGTTTAGGTAACCAGGCTCTATTTGGAGCCTCTCATTTTATTACTTTGATAGAATAATTTCTACTTTGATGACTTCACTCACAGGCTTCTTTGTTTATTTGCTCTGCTGCTAAATTGTGATTTCTGAAATCACTCCCTGTTGACCCTTTTATAATTCTTAGCTTCCCTAATAACCCTAATTTTCTGTCCCAATTTTCTTCTCCATTGTTAACACCTGCCGTTTTATTTTTCTTTGTAAACTGGAAACTCTTGTGGCAGACCTCTCTTTAGCAGAGTGGCTGTGGTGAACTGACACATCCTAGTAAAATCCTGTGCTCATATGGAGCTCAGATACTAAGGAAATTTGAAAGATGTGTAAAACAGTTTTCTATTCAAACAATGAAAAATCATTTGTCTTCACTAATCTTGTATAGGAAATTCAACAGAAGCAAATATTATGGGCATTGCGGCAAGATTACAGGTTTTGATCTTGCTTGTATAGTGGAATTATTAGGGAAGGAAAGGAGGAATCCATTACATACAATTTTTAATATAATTAATGTAAAAAATTCATACTTTCTAATGTGTTGCAGAATGCAGGTACATGAACCAGTAGACACTGAACTGCTTTTCACTCACCAGGAAAGCACTGTTGCTGGGAAATATCTGTTGCTATCTGCTGTTGCAGATATAGGAGACTTAGTTATGCTAGTTCTTACCATCACACCAGAAGAACTGCAAAAGAAAAATTTATTTTTCTTTAACAGACCTGACATGTTGTGTTTTGCAGATAAAACCAGCCTCTGCTTATGTACCTCACTATCTTTCTGCTTGGAATTGTCACCTAATCTTGGTCTCATTTGCTTCTGTGCAAATGAAGTGAAAACTGCCTGACAGTCTCAGGTATCACACAGTTTACAGTGAGGGTGCATCAGTCAGAACTGGCTCCCAAGACTGAATCCTGCATCAGTGTAAACCCTGGTGTGACTCTGGATCTGCATCAGTGGCTGATGTTGAGTTCTCCCAGGCTTCAACAAAAGTGCAATCCCATGGGGCACCTGGTAATGTTTAACAACTTCTTGTTAGCTCTGAGTCAGAGAAAGTCAATTATCTCCTCTAGGCAGGGATTGCATCTAGAGTGGAGTCCCTCTTCCAGTTATGTTGGACCACATCTGGTAGAGGAAGAGACTTCCCACATTACCTTCCTTAATAAAAAGATGATACAAGAAATTTGAGTGCAGAGGATAATGAAAAAACAGAATGTAATGAAAGTAGTCTCTGGACAAGATGAAACCAGAAGTCTTTCTCCAAGCAGATACTCTGGAAATAGCTACCTTAAGCCATGTGCAGGTATTCTTGTCTACTACATGCAGGTATTCTTGTCTACTACATATGCTTGTAGGACATCATGTTGTACATGTTGGCCACTCCTAGACTGAACTGAAATAACTTCCTAAAGACCAATAGTATTATGATTATTTTGAATTAATGCAAAGAGGGAACTGGAAGCTATGAATTGGTCTAGTGCTTTCCTCAAGTGAAGTTTCCTATTATGAAGCGACCCCTAAGTCTGTAATCACAGAATTACACAATCTTAGTGGTTGGAAGGGACCTTGGAGATTGAGTCCAACCACGTTAAAAAACAAACAAAAAAACCCAAACAAACAAAAAACCACTCCACCCCCCCCAACCCACCCAAACAAGCTCAAAAACATACCCACAACCCAAAACAAAACCTCACAAAAACCAGAAAAACCACACAAAAAAATTGCACCCACCAACTAAACCCCACACCCACAACCCCACCACAAACCAATAATCTTGGTCACTAGAGCATGCCCTGAAGAGCCAACGTCTACACATTTCTTAAATAACTCCAGGGATGGTGACTCCACCACCTCCCTGGGCAGGCTGTTCCAGTGCCTGACCATTCTTTCAGAAAAGTAATTCTTCCTAATATCTAATCTAAATCTCCCTTGCCTTTTTTCTTTAAGTCCCATCAAGAGCTCTTTGTTCATCAAGGCCGGCCATTTTCCCTGCCCTTTAATTTTGCGTCTCATGGGGACAGCCTGCTCCTGGGCCTTTAGGATTTCGCTCTTGAAGAGTGTACCTCCCACGGGACTCTCCCAAACAGAGTTTTGAACAGGCTAAAGTCTGCCCACCAGAAGTCCAAGGTGGAGGTTGTGTTAACCCCCTTCCTTACCTCGCTAAGAAAACTTAACCATTTCATGGTCACTAAGCCTCTGACCTCCATGTCCCCCACTAGCCCTTCTTTGTTTGTGAA